>LR754461.1:43160-55293 GCA_902729485.2 Mus minutoides | reverse complement strand
TCAACTGAGGAAATCCAAATGGACAAAAGGCACCTAAAGAAATGTTCAACATCTTTAGTCATCAAGGAAATGCAAATCAAAGCTTCCCTGTGATTCACCTCACATCAGTCAGAATGGTTAAGATCAAAACCTCAGATGACAGCAGTTGCTGGTGAGGAGGTAGAGAAAGAGTGTTGTGGATGGCCCTGGTGTTGTGTATTTTGATGTTAATTCTGATTTCCCAGGAGGGGTTGTCTGGAAAGAAGAATGTGTAATGTACTCAGGTGCCTTCTTTTGAACCATCCCCTAATGAATAAAGGGACCAATCACTGGGTGAATAGGTGAGACTTCTGGGTTGGAAAGTAGAAGAGAGTAGGCAGAAGAGAGAGATAGGGTCTTTTGGGCAGGGATAGGGAAAAGACAAGACTAGTGTCTCCCTTTTTAAATTGCAGATCCACCAAGACTTGCCACTGGAGGACTTAGATTTAATATGGCTCACAAGATTAGGATTCTAGTTGTTGTGCCCAGTAATTGAGTTACCATTGTTTCTAAACTAAGTTTATGTGGTGTTTTCCTTCACAGGACTGTTCAACTGGGTTCCAGAGAAAAAGATATAGCAGCAAAGCTTGGGTTTGCCAGATGTGCACCACAAAAGGCTGTGGGACTTTTGAAGCATGAGGCTGGCATGGTAGTGGCATGCCAGTGAGAACTCACTGATAAGTCCAAAAGTTTGGAATACCCAAGATACAATACACAGATCAAATGCAGCTCAAGAAGAAGACCAAAGTTTGGAGACTTCAGTGCCTCTTAGAAGGGGGAACAAAATACTCACCGGAGGAAATATGTAGACAAAGAGTAGAATGAAGGAAAGGCCACCCAGAGACTGCCCAACCTGGGGATCCATCCCATATACAGTTGCCAAACCAGAATGATATTGTGGATGACAGGAAGTGCTTGCTGACATAAGCCTGATATCATTGTCTCCTGAGAGACCTACCAGAGCCGGACAAATACAGAGGCAGATGCTCCTATCCAACCATTGAACTGAGCAAAGGGTCCCTAAAAGAGGAGTTAGAGAGAGAACTGAAAGAGCTGAAGAGGTTTGCAATCCCATAGGGAGAACAATATCAACCAACCAGACCCCACCCCACCCCCAGAGCTCCCAGACACTAAACAACCAACCAAAGAGTACACATGGAGTGACCCATAGCTCCAACTGCATTTGTAGGAGAGGATGGCCTTGTTGGTCATCAATGGAGAGCACCTTGGTTGTATGAAGGCTAGATGCCTCAGTTTAGGGGAATGACAAGGCAGGGAGGCAAGAGTGGTTGGGTGGGTGGGGGAGCACTCTCATAGAAGCAGGGGGGGTGTGTGGAAAGGAATAGAGGGTTTCTGGAGGGGAAACCAGAAAAGGAGATATCATTTGAAATGCAAATAAAGAAAATATCCAATTAAAAATAAAAATAAATAAAAATATAGGCATATGAGTGTTTTGCCGGAATATATGTATGTAGGCCACATACATGCCTGGTATGCCTTAGAGATCAGAAGACAACATCAGATCCCCCTGTAACTGGGATGATGGGTGACTGTCAGATACCATCTGTATGCTGGCACCTAACTCAGGTCCTCTGTGAGAGTAATAAGTGCTCTTACCTGCATAGCCATCTCTCCAACCTTGGAACTGGCCTTTATGAATAAAACAATATTTTTTGCTCATATAGTACCTGATCTTTAGCACATAACAGAGGACAAGTTATAAAAATATATGATTTTCTTCATTTATACATTATGACAATCCTAATTTTTATAAAATAATAAAAAATACTTCAATACTAAAATTAAACCCAGCCAAGCACTCAAATGCAGCCAATTCAAATACTGTAGATCATTTTTCCACACATGTCTCCTTCCAATTGAGAAAAAGCCTCACAATGCCACTTTTACTCATTTTTAGAAAATAGTTTAGAAGTAAAATGTGTGAGATCCATCGTGAGAAAAGGAAACACTACTAAAATGTGTTCTTACAATAGTCACATGGGTATTTTGATTCCTAATTCTTAAAAGTTGTTCATCTTAGGAGAATTATTTTTCTGAAGTTATTTCTGAAGAATCCTACATCAGCCTCTTTGAGCTCAGTAGTGCTGGGAGACCATAAGGTACTTCTGAAGCAGAGATATCCTTCTATAGAAATACTTGGTATATGATAAACATTTATGTAATATCACCTTGCTAGAACGCAAAACACTGATACACAGGAGCTTATGGTTATCTTATTTATTTACATTTCAGATGTTATCCCCCCCCCTTCCTTGGTTTTCCCTTAGCAAATGTCCATCCCATCCCCCATTTTTCATTCCCCCTTTCCCTGTTTTTATGAGGGTGCTCCCCCAGGCACCCATCCACCCACTCCCACCTCACTGCCCTAGCATTCCCCCACACCGGGGCATTGAGTCTCCACGGGACCAAAGGCAGGCCTCCCCTTCCACTGATACCAGATAAGGCAACCCTCAGCTACATATGCAGTTGGAGCCATGGGTCCCTCCATGTGTACTCTTTAGCTGATGGTTTAGTCCCTGGGAGCTCTGGGGGTTCTGGTTGGTTAATACTGATGGTCTTCTTATGGGGTAGAAAATCCCTTCGGCTCTTTCTGTTCTTCCCCAACTCCTCCATTGGGGTCCTGTGATCAGTCCAAAGGTTGGCTGTGAGCATCCACATCTGTATTTGTGAGGCTCTGGCAGAGCATCACAGGAGACAGCTACATCAGGCTCCTTTCAGCAAGCACTTCTTGGCATCAGCAGTAGTGTCTGAGTTTGCTGGTTGCAGATGGGATGTATCCCCACATGGATCAGTCTTTGGATGGCCTTTCCTTCAGTCTCTATCCAATCTTTGTCCCTGCATTTCCTTTAGACGGGAGCAATTCTGGGTTAATATTTTCTTTTTTATTACATATTTTCTTCATTTACATTTCAAATGCTATCCTGAAAGTCCCCTATACCCTCCCTGAGCCCTGCTCCCCAACCCATGCACTCCTGCTTCCTGGCCCTGGCATTCCCCTGTACTGGAGCATATAATCTTCGCAAGACCAAGGGCCTCTCCTCTCAATGATGGCCCACTAGGCCATCTTCTGCTACAAATGCAGCTATTTTTGAGATGAGTATGTGGCCCCATCCTTTAACCAGGGCAGTGCTTAACCTCTAGATATGGTCTCTACAGGTTCTCTCTCCTCCTTGTTAGGTATTTCAGCTAATGTCATCCCTGTGGGGTCCTGAGAGCCTCTTGCTTTCCTGACATGTGGGACTTTCTAGAGGCTATCCCCAGTTCCCCACCCCCCACCCTGCTACACATCCCCATTCAATTTCCTGACCCTCTGTATTTTTCCCCACATCTGTCTCTTCCCACACCTGATCCTGCCCCCTTTCCCTTCATACTCTTAAAACCTTTCTTAATTGACATTTTAAGTTTTGTTACTTTTTTTTTCTCTTCTGGGAAGAAAAAGCATCCCTGTATACTTTTCAGGTAACAAAGGGCAGAAGTTTGTTTAATTTCTAGTTAGAATTTGAAAAACAAACTATTCTCAATCCAAAGTAATGACTTGCTTTACAATAATCTGTATTCTTTTCTTAACCGTCCCTTTATCTGGAAAATTAAGCTCATTAGAGGAAAGTTATTTAACCCAGGGAGGCAGAATCTAGTAAAAATAATGCTGAGAGTGACAGCAGGAAAGGCTGCCTCAGGAGCTCCCTCTGGGGGTTTCCTAAGTACTTTTCGTTCATTGCTTCACTTAATCCGGCAAGAAGCCCTATGGGGCTGATGCTGCTATTCTTGCCATTATACAGTCAAGATAATTAAACTCAAGAAAATAAGAAACCCAAGCTCGCACTAAAAATCTAGTATTTAAACTACTATGGAGAAACCAAAGCCTGTACCTTTTATTGTTCTGCAGTAACCCGAGGCAGAATTGCTTTTCGTCTGTTTGTGTATTCACGTCTTTAACTATCAGTGCTAAGTTGTTCAGTCTGTAAAGTCAGAGTCAAACTTTGATCTTAGCAAACAAACTACTATAAGAAATATTTTGCCTCTTGGTAGTAAGCAATATTCATGTCATAAGTCATTATCGGGGGTCAATAATCTACAGTAGAACAGAGCCTTTTTCTGTGACTAGATGACTAATAAACCAGTGCCAACAGATTAAGACTGTTTATTGTCCAACAACAACAACAATATTCCTAAGAATTACAATGTGCATTGACACTGCCTACCTGAACCCAGTACTGTCTTCTCTAGCTAAAAGTCATATATAAAGAAATCATGATTGAATTTTTAAAATTATTTTTAGTGAAAACAACAACTACAAGATACTGGGGTTTTTTAAAGCTGTATAGTATTACTCATTTAGGGAGGGTGTGTGTGTGTGTGGTGTGTGTGTGTGTGTGTGTGTGTGTGTGTGTGTGTGTGTGTGTGTGAGAGAGAGAGAGAGAGAGAGAGAGAGAGAGAGAGAGAGAGAGAGAATGTATGTTTGTATACATTAATTCATCAAATGATTTTGAGAACTAAGTGATAATGGACAAAATAAATGATAGAAATGTCTTGCTTCCATAAAAAAATTCCATTCTAGCTATGTAGTAATAATTATATGACCCTGGGATTTAGCTATGGTTTTCTAAGAGCAAAAGAAAATATATGACTATAAAATATTGTTAAAAGATGAAAATGAATAGGTAATTGGGAACATTGGTATTATTTGTGGTGGAGAGGCAAAGCAAGTATTCCCAGATAACATAAGATTTAAGCAGTGTCTTAGAGTTTTATTGCTGTGAAGAGATGACTAAGCCAACTCTTTTAAAGGAGAACATTTAATTAGGGCTGAGTTATAGTTTCATAGGTTTGGTCTATTATCATCATGGCAGGAAGCATGGCAACCTTCAGGAAGACATGGTGCTGGAGTAACCAAGATTTCTACATCTTGATCCATATGCAGCTAGGAGAAGACTAGCTTCTGCACTAGGTGGAGCCTGAGTGTAAGAGACCTCAAGGCCCACCTACACAGTGACAAACTTTGTCCAATAACGCCACACTTACTCCAACAAGGTCACACCTCCTAATAGTGCCACTTGCTATAGCTAAGGAAAAAGAGCAAATGTTAATAGCCTCATGAAAGTACAAAACTTGGAGTACTCACCAAATAGATTTTTTAATATGTATGGAGGGAGTACTCAGGAGAGGCAAATTTGGAGGAGTTTGCACTTTGGAAGAGTGAAGAAGAGCCACAAACCTTATAGAGCTATAGGTGATATTCATATGACTTCTGTTCATTTCCTAGAGTGATACAAGGTACTATTGACCAATTTTGTATAGGAAATGGGTGCAATTGGTTATATGTTTAAGAGAATAACCCTGGAAGTTTCTATCACAGAATATTCTTCTGGCTACAAAAGAAAACCCAGGAAATTAGGAAGCAATTGTAGTGATGACATAAAAACAATGAACATGCTTGTAACAATAACTAATGTATAAAAGAGGCTAAGGGTTTGAAACAGAGCAAGGAATGGTATACGAGAGGATTTGGAGGAAGAAAAAACAGAACAAATATTATAAGTTTATTCTAATCTGAAAAATAAAATAATTTACAAAACTATTATACAAAAATATCTCTGCCAGATAATGGTGGTGCATGCCTTTAATCCCAGCACATGGGAGGCCGAGGCAGGTGGGTTTGAGGCCTCTGAGTTCGAAGCCAGTCTGGTCTACAGAGTGAGTTCCAGGATGGCCAGGGCTATAAAGAGAGACAGAAAGACAGAGAGAATGAGAGAAAGACAAATAGAAACACATATATAACAACAAACAATGAAGAAAATGATCATGAATTTGAAAGAGAAATAAAGACTAGTATATGAGAGAATTTGGAGAAAGAAAAGAAGGAAAATCTCAAAAATGAAAATGTAAAATACTAATAAATATAATGATGAGGGAGAAATGTGTAATAAAGAACTGAATGGTAAAATCAGTGGGTATTGTTAAAACATATGTTATGATATATATCCTAACAAAATTAGGAGACATATAGAAGATGGAATGGAAGAAGTGGTGGACAAAAACCTAAGATAACTAAGGTTTAAATATGAGTACTTAAAAGAATGGACTTGTCATATTTTGAGTATGGCAGTGGCTTAGTTTTTATCTCTGTTACAAAATACCTAAGAAAATCAAATTGATGGAAGCTTTCTTTTATTTGTTTGATATGGCACCTATTAATTAGTGTTATATTCAAATAATGAGGGCTATTCAATTTTGAATCTCAGATAGACTATCATGCAAGAGATATGGAATTGAGAGAACTTAACTATAAGATCATGAAATAACTTAGATAGGAATAAAAGTCACTTAAAAGTAAATATTAAAGTTGTCTGCAGAAAAAGAATGATCCAATACAATGAAGAATTAAGAAACAGACATTGAGCATGACATTATAGCATCAATATTTGGGGCCATATACGTTTATTTGTTGGGAAGAAATTTGCAAACAAATTCAGGAGAGATTTGAGGAGAAGTGCTGGTTACAGTGAGCATGGGCACAAATATGACTATATTTTCCTCACAATAACTCATACATATCTGTCAGAAGTTAGAACATTTAAACTAGAAACTGTTCTAACAAGTCCAAGACCTACATTGACAGGTTACACTGCAACTGCATTTACATCTGACTTTCCTTTTATAGAGCAAGCCCAGTACAATTTTATCTTCACAGATCCTCACTTTCTGAAGACAGCTTGTCACAGCAGGCATGGTATGGCGGATTGATAAATGTCTATCAAAAGCTTTAGTCCTTGTGTGATTTAGTACGCTGCTTCCTGAAGCATAAGGCTAAATACTACTTCTAAATTTAAAATCCTCTACATATGATGTTTATGCAATTGTTCATAGTGCCACATTTCTTTCCATGAATAATGCATATCCCATACAACTTAGGTCCAAAATAAAAAGCACTAAACATTCATTAATCCTAAATTGATGTCAGAATAAAGCCAATGTCCCTGATAATATACTCCTCAATATAAAAATTGTTATGAATCAAATTCTACCTAGACAAAGGAAGTTATCTAATTGTCTATCTCTTTCTCCATGTATTATTTTTTGACATTTTCTATGTATTTGTTACAATATGAAATTCTACCTTAAGACCATAAAGAAGGCTCATTGACCCAATGACTGCCTAGTAAGTGCAGAACGCAGCTACAGAATCTCCCCACATCAATACACTAAACATCTTCCAAGTCACAGAAAATAAAATTAACTACTACATGGATGATTCTAGAGCATGTAATATAATGGAAGAGTTTTAAAAATTCTACCCTTTTAAATAATTAAATACAATTGATCTGCATATGATTATTATTTTCTGAAATCAAACAATTCAGCTGACCTCAATCTGACCTAGCACACTGGAACATTACTTTATTTAAAATTTAGATTCAAAAGGAAAATCTCATTCTGACTCTAGCTATGACTGATTACCATAGTGGATTGTCTCATTTGTCAACTAAAGGTCACTAATGAATAACCAACATTAATTAAGTAGTTATTGGCCCCATTGTCTACAAAAGCGTATATTCTGAAATAAGGGCTCAGAAGACTGGGGTATGGACTTTAGCTCTAATAGAATCAAATTGTGACACTTTGTAAGCATTATGATCTTGATATATCAGTATAGTTTCCATAGATTGCTTGAGTTACTGTTATGACACTATGGCAGGGACAGGGATGGACAGGGAGAAATAGAATAGGATAGAAGTAACTTTTGCTCTCGTCTTTTTTCTATGGCCGTGATGACTTTATTGTTTATTTCACTAATTGTTTTTTCTATTGTCTTACCTCCTCTTTTCTGATCAAATTTCTTTAACCTTGATGTCTCCCTCTGCCATGCTTTCTTCCCTTCAGGCTTTTTCTTCCTTCAGAATAAATGTTTAAAGAGCTGTCTGACTAGCAGCTGACATCGTTTCTCTCACATACTTTCTATTTCTCTCTCTGCTTAAGGCCACAGAACTGGTTCTTAGCATTCAGTCTAATGAAAAGAAACTGTATCTCAAGACTTGTTTCTTTCTTAGATTATCATTTTCCAGGTCTATGGCATAGACAAGTATATATGGAAATCATATATATGATTTCTCTTTGCTACTAACCTTAGCACTACACTTCCCACAGTCCCCTGCAGTGAGTGCATCCTCACACGTTGCTGGCTCTGTAGGTCTATCCTTCCCCTGTGCTCTGTCTTGTTCAGTTCCTTGTCAGCTATTTGTCTTTTACTAGGCTCTTTTAAAATGTTATTGCCCTGTGTTTCTAAATGGAATTTGATCACCTCTTCCTTTCTTAAGACCTTATGCCGATCCTGACTTACTATTTTCCATTCTCTTAGGAAAGACTTTGAACCCCTTCAAATTTGACATTAAAGCTCATTTTTCATCTTTTCTTTCTTATCCTTTGGTACCTTTCTCCTGTGAAATATATACCCAAGGTTTTGAAATACTTGCCCACATCACACACATCCACACAAACTATTACTGCATTTGCCATAGCACCTACATCTCCATTTCCATATTCAATTCTGCTCCTAAGACATCCTTCAGAATGCCAAAATTAGAATAGTTATCTACATTGTAAAATCAATTCGGTGTTAATCTAACTAAGGTACTTTCTACTCACTGTGCCATTACATTTTGAATTTCATGGTAATGATATCAGTTGAATATCTTAGACTTCCGGGTGCTTGACAGCTAGTAAATGAACAATTCAAAAGGGTGGTGAAAATATGGCAGAAGTTTAAACATAATTTTGAAATAAATTTCTCAATAAAATTATAATAAAGTAAAAAATGGAAAATGTAAGTACCGTGTACCTGCTTAGATATAATGGAATTTACATTTGCATTATATTTGAGATTACAAATTCTTTCTTAATTTATGAATAGCTGCAACACAAAGAAACTCCTTGTTCATTTTTAATTTCATGACTTACAGTTACATTATTATATTTATACAGATGATATAGTATATAAATATATACTAAATACAAAATATTTCGTTTTATGATTATATAATTATAATATATATAATCTACACATCTAAAACATAGAAACATGATATTTAGATCGATCTAAAAATTAAGGTGTATCCTTGGTTTGTAATTGGTAATCTAGTGGATATCTTCCATTAATTTTAAATAAAATCTGTATTTTTTTTATCTCAGTACTATCATGTGTAACTATTATGTATACATAGGAGAACCACAGATTTAGGAGTCATAAGAAAAATTACTTTACAATTTGAATACTTTATCAACACACAGTCATAATTTTCATTTTTGATCTTTCATTGCTTGGTTCATGTTAAGGAATAAGCACTAAGAGAATTATCTGGTGCTTCTCAGCCATTCGGTATTCCTCAGTTGAGAATTCTTTGTTTAGCTCTGTGCCCCATTTTTTAATGGGGTTATATCACATCAGTCAGAATGGCTATGATAAAAAATTCAGGTGACTGTAGATGCTGGCATGGATGTGGAAAGAGAGGAACACTACTCCATTGTTGGTGGGATTGCAAGCTTGTTCAACCACTCTGGAAATCAGTATGGCGTTTTTTCAGAAAATTGGACATAGTACTTCCAGAGGATCCTGCAATACCTCTCCTGGGCATATATCCAGAAGATGTTCCAACTGGTAATAAGGACACATGCTCCACTATGTTTATAGCAGTCTTATTTATAATGGCCAGAATCTGGAAAGAACCCAGGTGTCCCTCAACAGAGGAATGGATACAGAAATTATGGTACATTTACACAATGGAGTACTACACAGCTATTAAAAACAATGAATTTATGAAATTCCTAGGCAAATGGATGGATCTAGAGGGTATCATCCTGAGTGAGGTAACTCAATCACAAAAGAACTCACATAACATGTACTCACTGATAAGTGGATATTAGTCCAGAAACCTAGATTACCCAAGATACAATTTGCTAAACACATGAAACTCAAGAAGAATGAAGATCAAAGGGTGGACACTTCGACCCTTCCTAGAGTTAGGAACAAAGCACACATTGAAGGAGTTACAGAGATCAAGTGTGGAGCTGAAACAAAAGGATGGACCAACCAGTGACTGCTGCAGCCAAGGACCATCCTATAATCAGCCACCAAACACAGACACTATTGCATACACCAGCAAGGTATTGCTGAAAGGGCCCTGATATAGCTGTTTCATGTGAGGCTACACCAGTGCCTAGCAAAGAAAGAAGTGGATGCTCACAGTCAGCTATTAGATGGAACACAGGGATCCCAAGAGAGGAGCTAGAGAAAGTACCCAAAGAGCTGAAGGGGTCTCCACCCCTATAGGTGGAAGAACAATATGAACTAACTAGTACCCCCAGAGGTCATGTCTCTAGCTGCACATGTAACAGAAGATGGCCTAATTGGCCATCATTGGGAAAAGAGGCCCCTTGGTCATGCAAACTTTATATGCCCTAGTACAGGGGAACGCCAGGGCCAAGATGTGGGAGTGGGTGGGTAGGGGAGCAGGGCGAGGGATGAGGGAATGTTTAGGAGACTTTTGGGATAACATTCGAAATGTAAATGAAGAAAATATCCAATAAAAACTGAAAAAAAAAGAATTATCTGTCTCATAAGTTAAATTTATGACAAATATATCATTTATTCAAATGCTACAAGCTGATTAAAAACACTCGTAGAAGCTTTCAAAATGTTACAGCTCGTAAAAAATGCTTTCTTCACAGAGAGCTATTTAGGTAGTTTTCATTTAGCTTACCTAGAAACTTCCTGTTAGGATTTTGGTAACCACTAAAGCACCACTGTGAATATTTACTAGACCTCTTGAAATGATTTCTCCTCTGAAGCTACCAAAAGTAACACATTATAAAAGCAAATTTTATGAGTAAATAACTCAAATCATACTTCTCTTTATTAATCCAATGCTGCATGGATTGCAACAAAAGTTTATTATTGCTCATGACTGTTGGGTTTGTGGAGGTTAGTAGAAGATTCTTTTGCATGAGAAGTCCCACTAGGCTCTACATTTCAAATTCAAATGTAGCCAGAATGTCCAAGATGGCCTGAAAATCCATGCTCACAGTACCCTCACCACCCAAACATTTATCAAAAGTTATTCAATAATTCTGACATAGTGATTCATAGTTTTATTAAGCTTATATCCCCTTCATACTTGCTGATACCCTATAGGCCACAGAAAATTATATGATAAAGGCTAAAGCTACTATGGAAAGGACCATAATAGCCAAGGCATTGGTATAGGAAAGACCTGGTCTTTGAGGTGTGTGTTTGTGTTGGCAGGAGGGCGCTAATCCAGTCTAAATTAATTCAATTTTCAAACTCACAATGTCTGATTATTTACCAAAAAAAAAAAACAATCTATCATGGTGGTTCACAGATGTTATTCTAACACTTGGAAGGGTGAAATAGGAAGACCAAAGGAGTTTGGTCTTGGGTACAGAGCAAGACATTGTCTCAAACATTGCTAAACCAAAGAACAATAGCAAAAAGTCAAATTATGTCTCTGCATCAATCTTGATAGAAACCACAACTTTGATCAATAAAACTTGGACACTGAGATACTTTCTTTAGTAGAACCCTATCATACAACTTAATATTTAAAATGATGAACCCTATATTTAACCTTATATTAATCAGGTATTTACTTTTCTTCAAAGTCCTAAAGTATCATGCAATGTCACATGTGCCCTTGAAATTGATTTTAAAATTTTAATTTGAATTACTTTAATATTGACATATAAATTTGATTATATAATTAATAAGCCATAATTAGGCTTAGAGAAACTGAAATTTGACCTTCCTTTTTAGTCACAGAAGATATCTTGGAAGGCACCTACTCTTTCAGACCCATGGTTTATTATGCAACTTTTCCAAGTCTAATTTTGCTACTAGACTGAGGCTGTTTCAATTAAACTAAGTTCCACTAAGCAGTGTTATATTTTTATTCTTTTAAAAGTTTATATATATGTGTCTATGTATATACATACATATATATACATACATAAATATAAATATACACACATACACACATATATATACATATACACAAATACACACACACACACACACACACACACA
>LR754461.1:0-43060 GCA_902729485.2 Mus minutoides | reverse complement strand
TGCTCTGTTCTAGCTGTCTTAAGCTTTCTTGTTACACTTATGTTCCTTTTATAATGCTTCCTGGTGTTATGAAACAGAGTGTGAGAGATTCTAATAATCATCAACTTAGCTGGATTGTCCTTTGATTCTTTGATTGCTATAACTAAAGGCTAGACAGTTCATCTAGAATATTTTTCAAAATATAAAAGGGGTTATCTATCTTGCAGGCAGTACATGTCATCTTTTACTATTTTTGCCTTTTAAACACTTTGTTTGTTCCTGTGATGATACAAAACATAACCATGTGTATAACTGATACATGTTAATTGAAACTATAATCCTTAGGCTAAACAAAACACATCTAATCTACTGTCAAATGGCTTCTGTGTTCATCTCTATGACTCCACTAACTAGACTAATAGCTTATATGATCATGGAATACAATAAGGGATTGAAAGAAAAAGCTCTAATATAGGAGAGGTAGTGAGAAATAGGTAGTGGAAGAGAAAGAGAAAGAGTGAATTATTGAATGTTCTCAATTTGAATAACTATTTGGACAATCTCTTAACTGCTTTAAAATGTCTCATGTAATGTAATATAAAAATCTCTTCTCTCCTCTGCTTCAGCATTTCCACCTAAACAAATGGTCTTTCAACCACTCCAAGTAATAATTTGGCAGTTACAGATTAGATTTTATATCTACAGATTCACAAGTTGAAATATTGTCCTCAAGTGTCTTAGTTATTGTCATTTGTGATCCACAAATGATTGTAAGGTTTTTACAATCCCCCTAATCCTTATAAAAGTAGAAATTGTAAACATGGACATGCAGATGAAGGGATGATATGAAAAGGCAGAGAGAAATCCATACCCACACCAAGGAAAAAAAATACTTGTCACAAACCCCCTATGTCCTAGAGGGCAATTGCTCCCTGATTTTAGAAATCTAGGCTCCAAGAACTGAGATAACAAATTCCTGTTTGTTCAGTTTGTGCTGTGTTGTTACTGTAACCCTTTAATATTAGTTCGTGTTGGCCTTCACATTATCTTGTTCCACATTCTTACAAATACTAATAACTGTATGCTTTCTATCATTTATTTTCTGCAGCTGCTTTACAAATATTATTGCCTATTTACGCATATGGGATTAAAGTGAAGAAATAATTTTTCTTACAAATAAAGACATTGAGCTAAAAGAAATTGAGAGATTCGTCCAGTAGCCTACAAGAAAAACAAAGCTGACATCTATACTTACCTGATTACAATGCCACACTTAATCTAGCTCCCTATTACTATTAATCACAGCACATTTTTTAAATCACAAAGATTAACAAAAGCACATAAGTTTTAAATTTCACCTATCTCATAACTTCATAAGGACCCAGAATATCCATTCTTAATGTTTTCAGTAGACTTCTTAAATAAGAATTGCTGAATGCCATTACATTCTCCACATCCTTCTTCTTTTCCAGATTAATGTTTTGGATTGCCTTGGGTATAAGCATCCAGATGGCATTCATCAGGGTTTACATTCAGAATCTTAGCTTGTTAGGTGGAGATGCTATTGCTCTTTTTATGGTCTGTGGTTATGAGATTCTTTCTTTTGTTATCCAGTATGATCTCCATAGTAACCAAATGTACCCAGACCCGTAGACTGTTAAGCAAACTTCTTTCTCCTTCTCCTTCTCTTTCTCTTTTTCTCTCACTCCACTGTTTTTTTTTTCTGTCTATTTTTTACTTTCTCAGAGGAATTATGTTCTTGGGGGTAAAAAAAGATTCAGAGACAAAAGGTAGTAGTGTTGAGCTAAGATGAAGAAGGAGTTCTGAGGGTATCTCCTCCAAACTTCTGTGGATTTAGTTTCTCTTAGGGTCTATGTTTTCAAAGTTTCCTTATTTTATTCGATTTATGTTGCATAGTTGCTATAATTATCTTTGTATTGTTAAGAAAAGTAATTAGTCTGAGTAGATATTATTTCAAAAGTAAAAATTAGAGCAATGTGGTTAGTTTTGGTAATATGTGTCTGAGGCCTACATGATATAGATAGATAGATAGATAGATAGATAGATAGATAGATAGATAGATAGATAGAATACTAGGGACTGACACATACTATATCACTGGTTAAAAAAAAAACTCAGTAAGAACAGAAGAAAATTCAATCTACAGTACAATATCCAGCTGCTGGCTAGAGGAAAATAACCCTTATCAATGCTGTTGGAATTTATTAATATTGGTCTTTCACTAATAAAATATGAATAGTATTTTATTTTTAGTTCTTTCCACTGTTTGGACATCAAAAGATGACTAATTTAATTTATAACTATATCTTTAAATATGCAATCAAATGCATTCTGTCAGAAAATAATTGAATGTGACTTATATGCATTCACCTGAGAGCTCATATATATTTATCATCTCAGTAGATTTCCTGAGGATTTTTTTCTATTAGTTTTTTTTTTTACTTTTCTTACTCTTTTTTTTATTTCCCATATTCAGTCAGCAAAAGATTCTGCCATCTGCATTATACCAATATGATTTCTCACCCACCAGCCCTTATTAGTTGTCACCAACATAGAAACATCCTTAAGTCACCTTTACAATTTCAAGTCACATGCTTTGCTTTAACTTTGATCTAAAAAGTTGTTCTGCTCTCCTGTGTTTCACATACCTGCTTTTTTATGTCATTACACTTTTATTTGCAAGTAATTATCAAGAAACACATTAGAGGGCTGGAGAGATGGCTCAGAGGTTAGGAGCACTAGTAGCTCTTCCAGAGGTCCTGAGATCAAATTCCAGCAAGCACCTGGTAGCTCACAACCATCTATAATGAGATTTTGTGCCCTCTTCTGGTGTGTAGGCATACCTGCAGGCAGAATACATCAATGTATAATAAATAAGTCAAAAAAGGATGGAAGGAAGGAAGGAAGGAAGGAAGGAAGGAAGGAAGGAAGGAAGGAAGGAAGGAAGGAAAATTTATTAGAATCTAGTCTTAGGATGCTGGCATTAAAAATGGCAATGCAATGCAGGACTTTTCCTGTTCAATGTGTGTTGTGACCACATAATATCAAGCTGAAAATAAATGTGGCTGCAAAATCAGAAATAGTTGTTGGAAGCTGGTGTAAAGAACCTCAAGTGAAAGGAAGTTGTCCTTACCATTATGGCACAATTTGTCCTAGCATATTCCCTAAAAGTAGCTAAATGAGGTGTCTAAAAAATTAAATACTACCGGGGTAATCACAAAGTTTACAAGTTAATATTTTTTAACTGAACTCTAGACTTCAACAAGTGGTGAACTAATATGTGTTGATTAAATGAATTGAGATACTAAGGAACATGTAGCACTTTAATGGAATATGAGGGCACAAATCACTGTGTCACGGTTCACTGAAAAGAGTAAAATATCAAGGTCCTGCCAGGAGACGTGGAATCAAATGGTGCAATCAATGGTGATTCGCACAAAAAATATCAGGTTTGTTGAACACCATCAAGAATTGGCTATGCTTTAGAGTGGGAAGGACTTTCTTTCGGACACTGAGGGATGATATTCCTATGATCCTACCTCCAAAAAAATTAAACTATGCCTTTTTGAATTAATAGCTTATATTGATTACAAAAGAAATGGAACTATCAGAACAACAGAGGGACTAACAGAAACAAGAAATTCTGTCTATAAGTTTTGTTAAAAAGGACGAAGCTAATGATGTAAGCCCCAAAGAGTAATAGATGTAAGGCAAATGAAAGCATGAAGATAACACCAGGAACAGAATGAATAGATGGAAACCACGTGTTTTAAAGCTGTAGATATTCACCAGCCTTAACTAGTTTTATGCTTATTTCTAATTTAAATAAAAATGCTAATTACTAAACATAGTATGAATTGAATTTTTGGTACTGCAATGAGATATACCCTTACTGAAACAACAGAAAACACTTTGTTTATCAGCGATTTAAATCGATATCTAACACTGCCAATGCTTTTTAAAAGTGACTGTAAATCTCTATTAGATTCTGATTTCATTTGTCATGCAGATACATTTTGATCTAGAGTTAAGGACCAAACCTCTGTCACTTCTCAGGTATCACCAGAAAATCTTCCCTTTACTTAACTTTCAGATTCAGAGATTAGAAACCATAGTCAAACCTACAGACTATTTTTAAGTAGTCTTAAGTTGATGTTTGCTAAGATTAATTAAGAGTGGATCAACCAACCCACAAATTCAAAACAAAAGGCTATCATTTATACTGAGTTATTTATCTGTTTTCATAAATATCATTATAACTTGACACATTCTACTAAAATTAATAGATAAGACCCTAACTCCACCCTTAAAGCTAACTGTTTCTGGAAGTACCTTCTAGATAACACAATGTATAATGTGGGAGCTCTAGAATATCAAACCGAGGAGAAAGTATAAGTTTTTCAGATGCTTTTGACTTCTCTAAAACTGTAACTTTAATGTATTTATGAGAACTCATTTTGGTGAAAGGGAAAGCAGGTCATACGTTAAGATTGCCACTATATGTGACAGAAGGACCGAAAATTCTGATGCCAAGGACCCGCTACCATAGACCTCTCTATCCATTAAACCTACTTTATGAAATACAAAAGGCTTCTGCATTGATCAAGCCCTTGCGATCTGTGAATTTTAGGAAGAGAAAATAATAAACTCATATTTACATGCATACATATATACTGTTTTATATCTATAGCAATATGTGCAATACCCATTAAAATATGAAAATTTTAAGCAGCTTCTCTAGAATATCCCTTTAAAATATTCTATCTCTATTAGAGGCATAAATCAATAACTAGTTTTAAATTTTAAAATGAAAACCAATGTGGATTTTCTTTATTCATCTGTTCAAATAAGTTCTAAATGTAGATAGGAAAAGACTTGCTATTTATAAAGCTGATATGTCAGCAGCATAAAGGCTGGAAGGGGTACTAATATGATTCCTCTGCTTTAAAGGAAATTTAAGCCAATTGATGTTGAAACAATGAGATGATGCTACCCAGCCATACCTCTGTCAGATGAGCATCGGTAAGTGATGCTGTTAAGACAAAACCCAGACCTATCACAACAATTGAGTTGGCTCACTAGATTACAAAAAAAAAAAAAAAGAAAAGAAAAGAAAATAGGGCATTTAATTTAACATAATTAGGGAAATAAAAAGACTTATTGCTCTCCTAACATCTAAAAATATTCTTTTAAATATATTTGTTTCATTTCAGATTGAGAAAGAGGTTATTGAAGCCAAATTGTATTGTAGCCAAATGGAGACCACAAGCAGATTCGAAGTAAAGAAGGATGAAGAACATTTTGTTCAAATATTTCTAAAATACCACCAAATATTTTACATTGCAAGATATTTTGATTTTTTGTCTTATTCTTACTTAATGTTTATAAAAGCTTATAGAAATTGTTTATTTTTCATTATATTTAACCAAGGATGCAAGGGTAATTATTTTTTTAAGTTTTGGTGTTTTTTTCCTATGGTTTATATGAATGAAGGGGTTGGCTCATCTTCAAAAAAATTTCTATAATTCAATAAAATGTTGAGATCATATTGGTTAACATCTCTCAGTGTGACAAAAGAAGAAAATATGTCTCAATGTGGAAAGAAGACACTGGTCATGTTTTTATATGGTAATGAACCAGAGTATCAGCCAGAAAGAATCACAGAAAACCACTGTCGATATAACAAGGCTGTTGAAAGTAGTATGTTGCAATAAATCTTAGATTAGAGGCAGTTGCATAAGAGCAAAGGCTACCCTGTACAGTTCTACCAGTATCCCTTCACTAACAAGTTGTAAACGTTAGCAAATTCGAAATATAAATGCAACTGCTATACAGAAAACCATGCATGCTATCTAGTCTATTGTCTTAGCATATGTTTGCTTTTGTTTGTTTGTTTGTTTGTTTTTGTTTTGTTTTGTTTTTCCAGGCAGGGTTTCTCTTTACAGCCCTGGAACTCACTCTGTAGACCAGGCTGGCCTTGAACTCAGAAACCCGCCTACCTCTGCCTCCCAAGCTCTGGGATTAAAGGCATATGTGCGCCATCACTGCCTAGTTTTATGTTTGCTTTTGAGTTGTGTTTTCTCTCTGCTCTCCAGGCTGGCCTTGGACTTATGAGCCCTCTTTCTCAGTTTTGCAAATAGCCAAGGTATGGTGTACTTTATCTCATTTTGATTTTATTCATTTCATTCATTTACCTTATTTGAACCTAAAAGACTGTATTAAATCAATGACAAAGCTACCTCGAGTATGGGAAGCATGATAGGCAACAGTGTGTAAAAAGAATGTAAGCTCTGGAGGCTAAGGAAAAGTGCTGTAAAATCTTATAGTGTGATGGCCACATATATTAATTCACAGCAGCTAAACAAGGCCTCCATAACATGAAACCAGTTAAAAATTTCATTGTAGAGAAGAGAGTGACTTTGAAGGCTTCACTCCTATCCTAGCAGTTACAATTGATGACTTCCAGGGTGAGGAGTTACTGGCAGTCGATGACTTTTTAGGGTGTGGTTACCTGTAGATGACCCAGGTCTCAATGAATGAGCTCACAACCATGCTTATATAAGCAGCAATTATTTGATTCCGTAGATAATAAAATGTGTAGGTTATAAGACAAAGGATATGTGTCCAAGAAGTGGGGAGTGCAAGGAGAGAGGAACAGGAGGTATATATAATAAAGATGTTTTATATGTATGTATATATATATATATATATATATATATATATATATATATATATATTCCAAAGAATAAAAAGTCAAAAGAGAAGACAATGAAAATGCTTGCTCAAGCATTTAGCCACAGAAAATGGTATATATTTGAAATAAGGCATTTCTTCTATTTAGAACAGAAAATAAGATCAGGCTTCCTCCTTTATGCCAAGAATCTACTGGCAAGGTATAGAAAATACTGTAGTTGCTAAAACACAAAAAGAATCAATCCACTGTCTTCTCATATGAAACAGGTATATTTTATATAAAATGCTTAATTAATTGATCTTGCTGTGTTCCACATACCCTACAGTTGTAAATCCCAACAGGATAGTGACATTTTAATTGGCCTGTGAGGAAAATGAACTTATCATTGCAAAGGATGGCTTTCTTAGAAACATCTGTGCATTCGCACAGCTCAAAGTCTTGGCTTTGTGTGTATGTGTGTGTGTGTGTGTGTGTGTGTGTGTGTGTGTGTGTGTGTGAAAGATAGAGCTAATCATTTCGTTATATGGAAAGGTAAAAACTTAGCTGGTTAGAATTAGTTGAATGAACACTAAATCTATTTTTGAAAGATAAATTTCATATTTTCTGTTGTGCTAGGTTGATAGGTGAGGAAAATGAATAACAGAAAAAAAAATAAACAAATTGCGCAAAAACTTAAAATATCATTCACGAATATACTTACACTTATACTCACTTTTACAAACTGAAAAAAAAACTGAGGTAAACTGAAAAATTAATAACTTTTCCTGACTTTATCAAAGAACTGAGCTGACAGGGTAAATTATCACCTTGGCATGTATAAAAAATCTCATTCAGACAAATTTGAGGATCCTTAAAACACAGATTATTCAACTCACAATAAGTTTCATGTACCTCACACTTGCTAATTGTGTACATAGAACTCCGTGTGAAAACACCAAGTATCTGCTCAAGTATCTGCTAGACACAGACCTCATATGTGAAGTAAGAAGAATCTTAACACAAGCAGACCTAGACATGGAAGTGTATTCCAAGAACTATTCATCCACATTCAAAGTTCTACAACTATGTTGAAATGTATTAATCACAGCTGAAACAAAGGCAAGATTGACATAAGCCCTCATTCAAAAGCTATTTATGTCAAATTTCTATAATCTAAGGCAAGGAGACTAACCTTTGATCCCGAATTTCAAGTGGTAGCATAAGCAAGGAAAATTAGAGTTTGGAAATACAAAGGTATCATTAGAACTGCACTCAGCTATTACACAGGGGACGGAATGGTAAGGAGACACAACCAGCTATGATTAATATATCTAGGAACAGAGGGGGAACAGTAGATCTCATGAAAGAAGAAATCAATAAAATAAACAGGACAATGGAAGTACTGGAGAATCAGGAGAACTATTGGGAGTCAAGAGGTCATTTAGAAGAAGCAAATCTTTTCCACCATACCTCAGTCACAGATGTATGATTGCCAGTGGGAGGATAATATGATATATTTCTTGGTAGGAACCACATGAATTATAATGAAGGGTGTAGGAAAAATTTTGATATTTTGGAAGAAAATAAAATACCTAATTCTTTACCGCACAAAATGTGTCCATTTTCTTGAATGAACAAAAACTAAGTAAATTCATATTAACATATATTCTAGATGGAATAATATTATTGTGGATTTTTAGGTCAAAGGACAACAATCAGCCATGTGTCTGTAGCTACATGAAGCAAGGAAAAGCAGAAAGGATAAAATGAGAAGAAAATAAAATCTTATTGCTAAAAATCACACAATAAAGAAAAATAGAAATATGGTTTGATGAGGTAGTGCACAGTTGTCATTTCTGTATACAGGATGCTGAGACAAGAGTATTGCCTTGAGTCTGAGGGCAATCTGGGCTACTTAATGAATTTAAATCAAGATAGCCTAACATAGCCCACATAGAAAAAAAAATGGCATCCCATAAAAAAGAGAAAAGAAATTATTTCTTTACCCCCAAGTTGGATTAGGAGTGCTGAAGAAGTCCCTTGCTAATGGAGAGAAAGTGTCAGTGATTCAAGATCAAAGAAGTCACAAGAATGCATGGTGAGAGTTGCTGCACATCATTGTGAAATACTTAATACCACCTCCAAACACTCCACTGTAAGCACCCTAGACAGCCATGCCTGCCAATATTTCCATTAAGCTAAACACAAGTTCTTGTTGCCAACACAGTCTCTAAACTTGGATTATGCTAGATTTCTCCCCTTACTTATTGACATTCCTGTCAAATAGCGAGAAAGGAAATTCCCAACATCTAACACTCACCACGTCAGTGTTAATCCCACAGACAATAGGAAATCTTCACTATCATGTCAAAGAAAATGCTGTGTCTGGGAAACAAAAAACATATTTCCAAAATTGTGAGATTTGAATACATTATGCACTTTGCTAATAACATAAATATTGACATATTAATTCTGACTAATTTAATTAACTTATGTAAGATGATAGCTATAGTATAACCTGTGTGTGAAGGATAATTTCTCAGTGAATCGGAAACTATACTAATCTATCATATGAAGACGATGTTATCTACAGTTAACATCCGTAATATACATTGAGAAAGCATCAAAATAAATATTGTCTAATCACAAACCCACAATTTGAGTATAAATACAAGAAATATATAATCTACATTAGTATGTTTTACAGGATATCTGATGTGTATTCCTTAAGATGATCAATGTTACAGATAAGGGAAAACTAAAAAAAAATTCACAGACCAGGCAGCTACTAGAGAGATATAACACATGTGGCCATTACTGCATGATGTACCAAATAGAATAAATATATTAACAGAATGACTGGTTAGCACAGCATATACAAATCTAAAATTTTCTCTATAGCAATGTCTTAAATCTTGACTCCTAATATACCATAGAAATACAAGCTGTGAATCATGGCGGTAAGTAGGCAAGAGTTAAACAAGGACTTCTCTGTAGTATGTTTCATGAATTTTCTATAAATCCATAATTATGCTAGAAGTTCATTTTGAGAAAAAAATGCTGTAATGCTTTTACACCTAGAAGAAATTTGGAATGTACTTATGAAAATAAACTAGAAGACAATCTTTCTAGGTCATTTACTAATATTATTTAAGTATTTTGAACAGATCATAAATAAAGGCACTAAACCAAGTTTTAGGTTCTTGAAACAGAATTACAAGGGTACGTCCATGTTCCACTTTTCGTACTGACAATCATAAATTCCAATTGCTCTTAATTGCAGGCCAAATATTCAAGTCTCAGATAAATATACAATAAATTCACTGTGCCATATGATCCGCAGAGAAATGTAAGCTATAGGAAAGAGATGGTAGCAACTGAAATAAATAAAATGACAAAATTTTTTAGATGATATAAAGGTCTTAGGCCATCAACATTAAAATAAACAAATCCCCAAATTGTTTAGAGAATATAATGCAACAATTAGCTATGCTATAAGTAACTGACATAAAATTAAAGGAAAAGATTGAAAGCAACCACAGAATATTCAGTACAGTAAAAACTCAGTTTAGTATAGTAACAATATCAACATATTAAAATACTAACTTGAAAATCTACCACAATTAAGATGTCACTGAAGAATAAGTTTAGAGGCTAGAGAGACTGCTTGGGACTTGCAATCGTTTGTCACTCTTGCAGAGCACTGTAGCTTAGTTCCTACCTTCCAAATGACAAGTCACAACTGTATAACTCCAGCTCCAAGGGATCTGATGATGGCTTTTGGCTTTTGCAGGCAACACATACACATATATATTAAGACAAAGCACATACTCAAATATATTAAGACAAAAAAATCTTTACAAACTTCATAATTGGATTTAAAAATTTCTATTCTACCCATCAAAGATGAACTAATTAACAATAAATTAATATTAAAATTATATCAGATTCAAAGTGATACAAATGGATCTGAAGTGAGTTCAAATCCAGACTGTCATTAAATAGCAAATCCTAGTCTACTCTGGGCTGCTACATTCTCTCTCTCTCTCTCTCTCTCTCTCTCTCTCTCTCTCTCTCTCTTTCTCTCTCTCTCTCTCTCTCTCACACACACATACACACACACACACACACACACACTTTTAAACATAAAACCTGCTCAGTGTGTATAACATTACTTATGTGTATTTTCTGGGCTATTTGGTGCTAGACAACCAACTGGTATGTTCTTCCTTGGAGAAGATACCTTAGGGCATTTGTTAATGCTGCNAGAGGAGGTTCCACTCCCAGGCTCTCTAGCATGCCCGGGAACTTAGGATCAGGGGTGAATAGAACACAACACCTACTCCAACACCACCACAAATAACTAGAACCAGAAGGATCCAGGGAAACAGGAAGCCCTCCAGACAGTGGCTCAGGTTCTTTCCAGCATGTTCTGGTTTACCTTAGGCACAAACTCAGCATCTAGTCCCACAGCACCCAGATGACACTCCACTCCCAGCCATACTAACACACCCAGGATCCCAGGAGCTTTATCACACCAGGATTTCAGGGTCTCAGAGGAAGCTTGACTCCCAGAAACTCTGACAAACCCAAAATCTCAGAAACTCAGGATCACAGGATCCCAGAATCACAGGATCACAGAGACAGCTGGACTCTGAGGAGTTCTGACTCAAACAGGATCAGAGGAAGGACAGGTTCCAGTCAGATATAGTGAGGACAGGGAGCACTAGAGATAATCAGTTGGCAGAGGCAAGCATAAGAACATAAGCAACAGAAACCAAGGTTACTTGATATCATCAGAACCCAGTTCTCCTACCATAGCAAGTCCTAAATACACCATCACACCAGAAAGCAAGACTCGGTTCTAAGGTCACTTCTCATAATGTTGATAGAGGACTTTAAAGAATGATACAAGTAACTCCCTTTAAAAATGCAAGAAAACACTAAGAAAACAGGTAGGCTTCTAATAAACAGGTAGGCTTTAAAGAGGAAATACAAAAATCCCTTAAATAATTACAGGAAAACACAACCAAACAGGTGAAAGAAATGAACAAATTCATCCAAGATCTAAAAATGAAAATAGAAACAATGAAGAAATCACAAAGGGAGACAACCCTGGAGGTAGAAAACCTAGGCAAGAATCAGGAGTCATAGGTGCAAGCATCATCAACAGAATACAAGAGATAATCTCAGGGGCAGAAGATACCTTAGAAAACATTGACATAACAGTCAAAGAAAATGTAAAATGCAAAAAGTTCCTAACCCAAAACATCCAGGAAATCCAGGACACAATGAGAAGATCAAACCTAAGGACAATAAGTATAGAAAAGAAAGAAGATTCCCAACTTAAAGGCCAGTAAATATCTTCAACAAAGTTATAGAAGAAAACTTCCCTAACCTAAAGAAAGAGATGCTTATGAAGATACAAGAAGCCTACAAAACTCCAAATAGACTCAACCAGAAAAGAAATTCCTCCTGTCACATAATAATTAAAACACCAAATGCACAAAACAAAGAAAGAATTTTAAAAGCAGTAAGGGAAAAAGGTCAAGTAACATATAAACGCAGCCCTATGAGAATTACACCAGACTTTTCACCAGAGACTATCAAAGCTAGAAGATCCTGGGCAGTCATACAGAACGAAAGATAACATAAATGTCAGCCCAGACTACTATACCCATCAAAATTCTCAATTACCATAGGTGGAGAAAACAAGAATGAAAAAAAAACACAAAAAACAAATTTACACAATATATTTCCACAAATACAGGCCTATAAAGGATAATAAATGGAAACACCAACACGAGGAGTGAAACTACACCCTAGAAAAAGCAAGAAAGTAATCTTTCAATAAACTCAAAAGAAGGTTGGCACACAAACATAATTCCACCTCTAACAACAAAAATAGCAGGGATTACCAATCACTTTTCCTCAATATCTCTTAACATCAATGGACTCAATTTACCAATAAAAAGATACAGATTAACAGACTGAATAAAGAAACAGGACCTAGCATTTTTTCTGCATACAGGAAATGCACCTGAGTAACAAAGATAGACATTACCTCAGAATAAAAGGTTGCAATACAATTTTCCAAGTAAATAGTCTCCAAAAAACAAGCTGGATTAGCCATTCTAATATCAAATTGAATAAACTTTCAACCAAAAGCTAGGAAAAAGGATAAGGAAGGATACTTCATACTGGTCAAAGGAAAAATCTACCATATAAATGCTCAATTCTGAAAATTTATGCTCCAAATGCAAGGACACCCACATTCATAAAAGAGACTTCACTAAAGCTCAAAGCACACATCGCACCCCACACAATAGTGGGAGATTTTAACACCCCACAATCAGCAATGGCCAAATCATGGAAACAGAAACTAAACAGAGACACAGTGAAACTAACAGAAGTTATGAACCAACCATTTAGCTCATAAGATGGATCTAAGAGATATTTATAGAACATATATGGTCATCCAAAGTTGACCATATAATTGGCCACAAACATGCCTCAACAGATAAAAGAATGAAATAATTACCATGGACTAAGGCTGGTCTTAAATTCCAACAAAACCAAGGAAAACAAACATATACATGGAAACTGAACAATGCTCTACTCAATGATAAATTGGTCAAGGAAGAAATAAAGAAAGAAATTAAAGATCTTTTTAGAATTTAATGAAAACGAAGACATGTCATACCAAAACTTATGAGATACAATGAAACCAGTACTAAGAGGAAACCCCCTAGCACTGACTGCCTCCAAAAAGAAACTGGTGAAAGCTTAAAAAGAAACTAGCAGCTTGATAGCACACCTGAAAGCTCTATAATATAAAGAAGCAAATACACACAAGAGGAGTAGACTGCAGGAAATAATCAAACTCAGCGCTAAAATCAACCAAGTAGAAACACAAGGAATTATACAAAGAATCAAGAAAACCAGAAGCTGGTTCTTTGAGAAAATCAACAAGATAGATAAACTCTTAGCCAGACTAAACAGAGAGCACAGAGACAGTGTCCAAATTAATAAAATCAGGAATGAAAAGGGAGACATGACAATGGAAACTGAGAAAAATCAAAAAATCTTCTGACTCAACTACAAAAGTTTATACTTAACTAAATTGGAAAATCTGGATGAATTTTCTACACACATACAAAGTGCCAACGTTAAAACAAGATCAGATAAACCATCTAAACAACAGTCCCATAACCCCTAAAGAGGGAAGCAGTCATTAATAGTCTACCAAACAAATTAAAAACAAACAAACAACAAGAACAACAACAACAACAACAAAAAAACAAAACAGGACCAGATGGGCTTAGTGGAGAACTCTATCAGAGCTTTAAAGAAGACCTAATACCAATACTCTTGAAACTATTCCACAAAATACAAATAAAAGGTCCACTACCCAACTCATTCTCTGAAGACAAAATTACACTTATACCTAAACCACACAAAGACCAAACAAAAAAAGAGGACTTCAGACCATCTCCCTTATGAACATTGATGCAAAAGTACTCAATAAAATTCTTGCCAACTAAATCCAAAAACACATCAAAACAATCATTCGTCATGATCAAGTAGGCTTCATCCCATGCAAGGATAGTTCAATATGGAAATCCATCAACATAATCTACTACATAAACAAACTCAAAAAAAAAAAAAACCCAAAAAACAAAACACATGATCGTTTCATTAGATGCTGAGAAAGCAATTGACAAAATTTAATATCCATGCATGTTAAAAGTCTTGGAAAGATCAGGAGTTCAAGGCCCATACCTAAACATAATAAAAGCAATATATAGCAAACCAGTAGCCAACATCGAACTGAATGGAGAGAAACTTGAAGCAATCCCACTAAAATCAGGGACTACACAAAGCTGGCCACTCTCCCCCTATCTATTCAACATAGTACTTGAAAATTCTAGCTAGGGCAATTAGACAAGGAAAGGAGGTCATAGGGATAAAAATTTTCAAGGAAGAAGTAAAAATATCCCTATATACAGATGATATGATCATGTACTTAAGTGACCCAAAAATTCCACAAGAGAACTCCTAAAGCTGACAAACAACTTTAGCAAAGTGGCTGGAATCTCAGACAAATCAGTAGCCTACCTCTACTTCAAAGGATAAACAGTCTGAGCAAGAAATTACAAAACTGACACCCTTCACAATAGCCCCAAATAATATCACATACCTTGGTGTGACAGCAATCAAGCAAGTGAAAGGTCTGTATGACAAAACTTCAAGTCTCTGAAGAAAAAAAAAAAATCAGAGAAGATCTCAGAAGATGGAGAAATCTCCCATGCTCATGGATTGGCATGGTAAAAATGGACATCTTACCGAAAGCAATCTACAGATTCAATGCAATTCCCATCAAAATTCCAAGTCAATTCTCCATAGAGTTAGAAAGAGCAATTTACAAACTCATTTCAAATAACAAATAACCCATCATAGCAAAAACTATTCTGAACAATAAAAGAACTGAGGGAATCTCCATCCCTGACCTCAAGGTGATATCATCTATTGAGCCTTCATAGGACCAAGGGCCTCTCCTCCCATTGATGCATGACAAGGCCATCCTCTGCTCCATAGGAGACAGGAAGATCAATGGAATAGAACTGAAGATCCAGAAAGGAACCCACACACATATGAACAGTTGATCTTTGACAAAGGAACTAAAACCATCCAGTGGAAAACAGATTGCCTTTTTTACAAATGGTGCTGGTTCAACTGGCAGTCAGCATGTAGAAAAATGCAAATCAATCCATTCTTATCTCCTACAAAGCTCAAGTCCAAGTAGATAAAGGACCTCCACATAAAACCAGATATACTGAAACTTACAGAAGACAAAGTGGGGAAGATCCTCAAACACATGGACACAGATGAAAAATTCCTGAACAAAACACCAATGGTTTATGCTTTAAGATCAAGAATCAACAAATGGAACCTCATAAAATTGCAGATTCTGTAAGGCACTGTTAATAGGACAAAAAGGGGACCAACAGATTGGGTAAAGATCTTTACAAGTCCTACATCCTATAGAGTGCTAATATCCAATATATACAAAGAACTCATGAAGTTAGACTTCAGAGGCTCAAATAACCCTATTAAAAATGAGGTACAGAGAATTTTCAACTGAGGAATACCGAATGGCAGAGAAACACCTAAAAAATAAAGTTCAACATTCTTAGTCATCATGGAAATGCAAATCACATCCACTCTGAGATTCTATCTCACACCAGTCAGAATGGCTAAGATCAAAAACTCAGGTGACAGAAGATGTTAGTGAGAATGTGAAGAAAGAGAATAACTCCTCCATTGTTGATGGGATTTCAAGCTGTTACCACTACTCTTAAAATCAGTTTGGTGTTTACTCAGAAAATTGGACATAGTACTATGTGAGGAAGCAGCTATACCACTCCTGGGCATATACCCAGAAGATTCTCCATCGTGTAATAAGGATACATGCTCCACTATGTTCATAGTATCCTCATTTATGATAGGCAGGAACTTTAAAGATCCCAGATGTCCTTCGATAGAAGAATGGATACAGAAAATGTAGTACATTTACACAATGGAGTATTACTCAGCATTTAAAAATGATGAATTCCTGAAATTCCTAGGCAAATGGATAGAACGAGATAATATCATCCTGAATAAGGTAACCCAGCTGCAAAAGAACACATATGGTACATATTCACTGATAAGTGGATATTAGCCCAAAAGCTCCAAATAACCAGGATACAATTCACAGACCACATGAAGCTCAAGAAGACCAAAGTTTGTGTGCTTCGGTCCTTCTTTGAAGGAGAACAAAATATACTCAGGAGCAAATATGAAGATAAAGTGTTGAACAGAGACTGAAGGAAATGCCACCCAGAGACTGCCCCACCTGAGGATTCATCCTATATACAGTTACTAAACCCAGACATTATTGTGTTGGTGCCAAGAAATGCATGCTGAAAGGAGCCTGATATGGCTGTCTCTTGAGAGGCCCTGACAGAGCCTTACAAATACAGATGTGCTTGTTAGCAGCCAATCATTGGACTGAGCACAGGGTCCCTAATAGAGGAGATAGAGAAGGGACTGAAGGAGTTGAAGGGGTTTGCAACCCCATAGGAGGAATAACAATGCCAATCAACCAGCCCCCGCCCCCCAGAACTCCCATGGACTTAGCCATAAACAAAGGAGTACACATGGCTCCAGCTGCATATGGAGCAGAGGATGGCCTTGTCATGCATCAATGGGAGGAGAGGCCCTTGGTCCTATGAAGGCTCAATAGATGCCCCAGTGTAGGGGAATCGAGGGCGAGAGGTTGGAGTGGGTGTGTGGCAGAGAAACATCCTCATAGAAGTTGGGGGAGAAAGGATGTGATAAGGTGTTTCTGGGAGGGAAGGAAACTGGGAAAGGGGATTACATTTGAAAGTAAGTAAATAAAATAGCCAATGAAATAAAAAGTTAAAAAAATATTGACATACAAACCCACCCGTAATTTCACACATTAATTACATTTGTAGAAGAAAATATTTATAAACTAATATGTTGAGGAATCCCTGAGTGGACATGTGAGTAAATTATTTCATCTAAATAAATTTATAAAAGGCACTCTCATTTGAGTGAGTTATCTAATCATGTATCCCAATTATATCGTTCTAAATACAAACAAATAAAATTTAGACAAGTCCTAAAGACACAGAAATGTCTTACATTCCCTAAGATCTATTTTGATGTTCTCCTATCAGCTCTAATTCACTTAGTGATTCTTTTTAAAAGTTGTCTTACTTCAATAATGTAATCATTATGTGAATTCATAAATGATTTCCTTAGATGAAAATAGATGTTTTATTTCTCAATCACCTCCTTGTTGTGACATTTTTGTTGCCCTTGTCCATCAACTCTTTATAAATATTTTCAGAATTTCAGTTGTGTTTGGCTCCTGGAAGATACAAGTTTGTATGGAAAGAAGAAAGCATTTCAGTGTCTGACAGGCTTTAAAATAGAGTTCTCAGTTCTGAAGTATTTGTTGATGGAGAAAGCTGGGCTCTTCCCCTTCTGGTCAGCAAAGCAAATTAGAATGGTGTTGAAATTATATCTGTCTTGTCATCCCCTGGCAGGACACCTCTTGAGAGGGCCTTCTGTTCCTCCCTTTCTTGGCAGTCTCTTCCTTTGGGATGTCTGCAAATAATGGAACTTTCAAGACTAAATAATGGAGCCTGGCAGAGCTTCCACACTTATGACTTACAGATCTAAATCATATGTTTGCAGTGGGTCATTTCGAGTAAACTCGAAGCTTCAAATATAACTTAGCTCTACCTCTCCAGTTTGTCCCAGTTCTCTGTGGCTGCCGTTTCGTCTAGCAAATAGCGATTGCAGGGTTCTGTCAAATGCAACCTGTTGTTTTAAAAGTATACAATGGGTAAAGTACACTCTGGGTAAGAATCAATAAAATACACAGACACAAGATTAGATAGCCATCATTGGAAACAGGTGCATAATTTAAAAATGGGCAAAGGAAGAGTATCTGTCTGTATATGGTTTTATTCCAGTCCTCAAAAGCTTGATGGCAACAGGAGTTCCCGCTGACTTCTTGGGACACAGAATGCCTTTTCACCATGTGCTTTTACTGTGGTGGTAAAGTTTTAACCCAGGGACTTGTGTAAGCCAGACAAATGGGCTACCCCAGAACAAAAGCCCAGCTAGGAGAGCACATTTCTGATGAAGTTCCATTGCCCACAAAGCCAAATAGGAATCTATCGCTGTCAGGGTTACTCATGTATTATTTCTAAATAAGTGTTTCTGTCTGTACATTCAGTCTCTGGCAGAAACAATTTACATATCACTGGCTGAGGCCTACATTTCCATACTAATATTTGTTTTGGGTTTTTTTTCTAATGCAAAAGATTTCATTGATGCCATTTTTATAGTGAGTTCATTAAAGCTTTGGCAGTGGTGCTTTTTCGTCATGAAAAACATATGGCTGTATCATCTGAACGTGTTTAGAATTGTGTTGTAAGCAAGAGTATACTGTGTAGGTCCAGGTATATGAGGTCATAAAGGAGGCAAAACTAATCATTGATTAAGGATATGTAGTCCTTTTACTGATTTGTTTTTCAATGTCTTTATTGAAAACTAGTATCTTATTTTATTGAAGTATTATATACATACATATTGTAAACATTAATATTGCAGTAATTTTGAGGTGTATAATTTCTCTGCACTAAATGCATTACAAATTCTTTTTTGTGTGTGTGAATAACACTGATGTCTGCTTGCAGAACTTCTTCACTATGTCACAGGTGAATTGTCCTCTGGTCTTTTCACGTCCCTCTATTATTTATGTGTATCGTTTTTCTTCCTTTCACTCACTGACTAAAGAGAAGTCATGGGGACCAATGAGGCAGCTCCATGCTGTTCAAGAATGACATATAAGATCCAGTTTTACCCTTGATTCCTTCCATACCTTGCTCCAAGGGCAGGTCAATAAGCAGAAAGCACACACCCAAGCAGAGGCGAAGGTGGAGAGGCAGGAAACATGCACTTGCAAAAACAGTGCATATAACTTAAGGCTGAGTTGTCTGTTTTCTACCAACAAGCTGTTAAATAAAATGGGGAGAAAAAAATGTAAGATATAGGGTAAATTTGGATATGTGCCAGTGGTAATATTTAAGTAAAAACCTCCCTTTGTATGTTCGATTACATAAGCCCAGTATTTCACAAGTTTTCAGTTGATTTTGAAAGAAAGACTGAGATGTTTTGACAAATGATTTAGTGGCATCAGCAGAAGGAAGGAAATCAGGAACTTTTAATTCTATTCCTGTATACAGTGACTTCCTGTGTGGGTTTAAGCAAATCATTTTGTGTTTGTTGTGTTACATATTGGGGTGCTCTTGTTTCTCAGAATGACTAAAGCAGTTAAGTCTTCTAAGTTCAAGTGATTTAAAGAACATACACACTGCTGAACTTTCTGTATCAAGTGTAATAACCTACTTTCTGAATGATTAATTGGCTCAGTATTTCTCAACATGACCTTTATGTGTGGCCACATTGACATCCTGCCAAATCATGTCTGAAGGAGCAGCCTTTGGCAAACACTGATCATATTAATAACAAAAAAGGGATTTTAAAGAGAAATTTACTTATATATGATATAGAAATATCTCTGTTCCCCCACTCCAACTCCTTCTCCTCCTTCCACCTCTTTCTCTCCCTCCCTCTCTCCCTTCCTCCTACTCTCAAACACAATCTTAGTTTCACCTTTCAAGATGCCATGACAAATATCACAAAGGTTTCTCTCTGTGTATCTACTCATTTTCATATTTTCTACTTGCATATGCAAAGTATATAGTACATTATAGTTTTTAGATAGTTTCTACTTATATATGCATAGTATGTGGTACATCAGAGATTTTACATATAAAATTGGAATATACCCAAACATGTTATTTCAAGATTATTTATATCCTTAATATTCATTGCAAAATGTAATTGTAAGAAAAACAGTTTAAATTATTTTATTGCAAAATGTTTATTAGAAGAAAAAATGGAAATAACACAATATAATGATCTACATATATGACCACTAAAAATCTGATATTGTTTTGTAATTGAGAATAAGATAAAGCATGTATAATCTGCTATAAAATAATAAAACTTTATTATCATAAAATATATTCACAAATTGTCAAATAATTATTTAGTATCTAGTATATTTTCAGTGATTTTCTACATAATGTGAACAGTAAAAAACAAATATAGTTCCCACTGGAAACATTCAAAAATAAAAATGACAGAAGTGGAAATACATTCTTATGAGAACTATCAAGAGCCTAAGCAAAACTAGCTAATGGTGTGGTGCTAAACCCTCAAACTCTGGTATTTAAAAGTATGTATGTTGCTTGTTATACACATCAGTCACCTCTAGTCAGGCAGAGGGAGTATCACACAGACACCTCTGTGTAACTGTATTCCTTTGAATTTCCATTGTTGACCCATGCAAGTTGAACAGACTCTGTTAGATCCTAGATAAAAAGGAAATCTAATGGTCACCCCACAAAAACAAACAAACAAAAAAACAAACAAAGAAGAAAACCAGTTTCAGCATCATGAGAAGACTGAGAAAACTATACAGCATGGATCAGAGGAGTGAGTGTCTAGAAAGGCTTCTGGAGTTGGACAAGATGGAGAACTGTTCTTTGTGCTAAGTGGGAAGAGAGACAACAGGAGAACCCAATATGAAGACATCCATGGGCACTAGTTTGAGGGCACTAGACCTTTTGCCTTGGAAAAATGTTCATGCAAGGCTGGTTGGAAACATGTGGAAGACAGCGACAGACACATTAAGGCAGTGGCATAGAAGTAGAGAGCTTTTAGTCCTGAAAGCCTTCTTACCATAAAGACTTCACCTGCATGTGGATAAGAAGGGCAAAAAGCAAAAGAATGACAAAATCTGTCTTGTACTTAAAAAAAAAATCACTCTTTCTTCTAAGAGGAAAAAAATAAGGAAAAAAGGTAAAAAAAATTTAAACCGACAGAAAACTGGATGATTACTCACAATAAGTCAAAGAGATAATGGGACACGGGGGTGAGATAATGGTCTAAAAAGACAAAAACCCTCAGATTCACTATTGATTATAAGGTATCACATACATAGGTCGCTGTGTGCAAAACAGTTTAATTAACACGACATAAAGAAGTATATATATATTGCTGACAGCTACAGCTGGACAATGTTATTCCTGAGCTTCGGGAGAAGGGGCAAGTATTTATTTATACCTTGCTACCTTATCTATAAAATTCCTTTTTTCAACATTAGCGTTCATATTTTTATTAGATATTTTCTTTATTTACATTCAAATGTTATCCCTTTTCCTTGTTCCTCCTCTGAAAACCCCCTACCCCATCTCCCCTCCCCCTGCTCACCACCCCACACACTCCTGCTTCCCAATCCTGGCATTCCCCTACACTGGGGCATCAAGCCTTCACAGGTCCTCTCCTCCCATTAATGACTGACAAGGTCATCCTCTGCTACATATGCAGCTGGAGCCATGGGCCCTCCACCTGTACTCTTTGGTTGGTGGTTTAGTCCCTGGGAGCTCTGGGGGATACTGGTTGGTTCATTTTGTTGTTCCTACTATGGGGTTGCAAACCCCTTTAGATCCTTGGATACTTTTTCTAGCTCCTCCATTGAGGACCCTGTGCTCAGTCCAATGGTTGGCTGAGAGCATCCACCTCTGCATTTGTCAGGTTCTGGCAGAGCCTCTTAGGAGACAGCTATAGCATTCATATTTTATAATTTGTTTATTCACTTTGCATCCCAGTAGCAGTGCCCTGTCTCCTCCCACAGTACTCCTTCAAACCTATCCTACCTCTCTTTCCTCCTTTCCTTCTCCTCTGAGAAGATGAACCCTTCCCACTGGGTATCACACACACACTCCAGCTTATCAAGTCACTTTAGGACCAGGATTCTCTCCCTTTAAGGCCAGACAACACCCAATATTAAACACATTAGAATATGTTGCTCTCAATTAAACATAGACTCAAAAAAAAAAAAGAAATTAAGAGAATTACAAATCACAAGCTAGGATAAGTTTTTCCTTATGGAAAAAAAAAATTGATTACAGTTATAACAGTTATATAGAGAGTGATCAAATCAACTCTTAACAAACACACATATGAATTTTGTTCATTAGAACAGTGATTTTGATTCATTCAAAATATTATTGGATATTATACTGTAGGAATTGAATTACATTAGAGAATCAAAGGAAAATTTGATAAAAGCAGAAATAAATGTACCAAGCCCAATGGAAGAACACACACACACAGTTCAAGACAAAACTTCTTTCACAAAATGAAAAAGGATATTATATTAAATGACATAAAGAAGAGGGAAATTGCTTTACCAACTCACAAGCACTTGATTCACTATATTCTTTACTTGAAATTCTTACTAGATTATACTGTCCATCTAGAGGCTGAAAGACTGAAGACATATAGGAGATCTTGAAGACTTTTCACTGCAGAATCACAGTGACAGAAAATTCTAATGCTTATGAGAAAAGGTTACACTAAAGGAATTATTTAGTCTAAAAAAAGATGATGGGTTGGTGGCTTAATATTGGCCTTTAAAATAACAAATGATTTCAAAGACCCTGTAACAGCTTTCTAACTCAACACAGAAAACTAAGGAAATAATTTGAAGTTATTGTGGCAAGCTAGACGTCAGTATAAAGTGATGTTCATTAGACACCCTTGTGAAGTCATGGAGTTTCATACTCAGGGGCCTTGGACTTTAAAAAAAGATCAATTTTCATCTGCTTAAATGACTGCCTAAATCTCCTTCATCCTTCTGATTCTCTCTCTGGAGAAACAGATTCCTTGACCTGGCTTAGCAATCCATTCCTAAGCCAAATAGCTTTCAAGGTCAGGAAGCATTCTAGCATAATTCACCTAAATAGATCCGGCTTCAATGTAAACCCATTTCCTCCTGTTCAACCCCGGGTGGAGAAAAAGGAGCCTTTGCTGAAAAGTGCCAATACCGAGTAGCTCCGACAATTCAAGACAGCCATTCTCTGCTCTAGTCCAATTTTCTTTACGCCGAATGACGTCAACATCATCAATACGCCATACGTTTTGACTACCTCTTAATCCAGTTTTGCGTTTGTTTGTTACAGAATCAATTGCAATACTTCAATGCACCCTGTGAATGGAAACGCCTCTGAAATCTCTGTTTTTCAGTGCAAGGGAACCAGTTTTGATTAGGATCCATATCCTCGGACTTCTCTGTATTTTTACAGGAATAATGTTTCTAAGCTTTCGAAGTTGAATCATCCGTTCATTGAACAGTCACGGCAATTAGCCATATCACAGTTGGGTCCTGGATTGGATTTCCTCTTTGGCTTCCCAAAACTCAAATGTGTTATGGTTCCTGAGTCAATTAGTCAAAAAAATCATTTTACGGCCAATGCCAAAAGTTTTAAGCTAGCTTTAAATAAAAATAAAATGGAATTCTGCAGCAAAGTCAGTAAGGAAGAGACTCATACAGATGAGTCTCTGCAAATAGAATGCAAAATTAAACATGCTCTTGATTCTGCCCCTCTCTCTGCATTTCAGATCGTGTTTTCTTTCCACTGACTAGCTCCAGAGAATTTAATTCTTAAATATCTACAAAATGTGCCTATTCTCTTGTCTCAATTCAACGATCACCAGTCTGTTCTTACTCAGACTTATGCAAGTTCCTTGTAAGTGATTCCTGTGCCCTTATATTCTTTCTTCTATTTAAAAATGCAAATTGCCTTATGCATCCTCTCTGGTTATAAACCTACTCACTTCTTATGATTGACATAAAGAATACAAATCCAAGCTTGGACAATATTTGACAATCTTAAGGATTAGTAGTACGTTTTAGTTACTCTAGTTGTAACTTCTTACAATTAAACTACTCTCAACAGTTTCTTTTCATTTTCTTGTATTTTTTAAATATTCGGGATTGGCTTGGTAGAGTGTTACAGGCCTTGATTCTAATAACTCAGGAGGGAGGCAGGCAGTAGAGAGACAAGCAGACCTCTGTGAATTCAAGATTAGCCTATTCTACATAGTGAGTTTCAGGGCTATATAGCAAGACCCAGACACAATACATAAATATTTAGGATTGTTCATAATACCAATTAGGTCTGGGATGGTCTTTCTTACATAGACTACGATGTGACTTTTCTTTTTTAGTATTTCTCACAATACAACACAAATTATGTACTTCATTTTCATGGACTTTGATTATCATTTTCATATATATATTTATGTGTTGATTTTCTATGTGTTTTGGGGTGCTAGTGATATTGTTTGTTTTGTTTTTAATCTTATTTTATGGTGGTAATTATCTTCCCTTCATTTTATTGGAAGACTCTGACTTCCTTAAGATTGGTGACAGGGGTGTGGACTCCTTGAGTTGAGTTATGTTTTTCTTGTATTACATTTGTTTTGTTTTGAATTGTTTTATTTTGTTTTGTTGTTATCTTTCCTTTTGGGGTGTGTGTGTGTGTGTGTGTGTGTGTGTGTGTGTGTTGTTGTTGTTGTTTGGTTTGCTTCTATTTTGTTGTTGTGGTGGTGATGGTGGTAGTGGTTGTTGTTTCTAGAACTCACCCTATAGACCAGGTTGGCCTCAAACTCAGGTTCTCCTGCTGCCCCTGCCTCCTTAGTACTGGGTAAAGTGCTCACATTGCCTGATTTCTCTTATGTTATTTGATTTATCCTTTGTTTTTAAAGAGTTGCTTTGCTGAAGAATATTCTTGCTCGCCAATATTATGTATCAAAACATTCACTACTACATCTAAATCTTTCTTCTTTAAGGATTAAGGAAAATTTAGTTGTTAGTCACTAGTTTTCTATTATTTGTTACTTGTCCTTTATTGATAATTTAGATCTTTTTCTCTTTGTTTTGTACTTTTGGCAGTTTAACTAAATTAAGTGTGTTTGGAGTACTTTGTGTTTTATGGACAGCTACATGGGTTACTCTTTTTTGCTTATTTCTGTTTGTGATTTTGCTGTTACTTTATAATGTTAGCCATAATATTTAGCTACATTATTTTGCTAAGAATCATGAAACATTACAATTTTGTTTCTCAAGTTTTTTTTACTTTTATTTAATTTTAATACGTTTTTATCTAACTTTATCATTTTGTCTTTCAAACTTTTATTCACACATGACATACTTCAACCAAGTTCCTTCATTGTTATCTCTTATCCCAACTCCACTTGTCATTCTCAAAAAATTCCTCCCACTATGCTCCCATCCCCCGCCCCGTGTGTGTGTGTGAGTGTGTGTGTGTGTGTGTGTGTGTGTCTGTCTGTCTGTCTGTCTGTCTGTCTGTCCCACTGCATTTAATTAAAATTGATTTGCATGAACATGTGTTGGGAGAGCATTCTTCACTTGAGCAATGGAAGCTGACCTGTGGCTAACCCCTGAGGATTCCTCCTCATCTAGCAAAGATGGAGTTCAAAAGCTTTTAACTTCTCTGGGGGTGACAGAACCCTATGAGTCTCTCTTGCCTCTGTGATAATGTTCATAGCTATATCATGTAAAGTTCTTGAGCCAATGGCAAGGGTTTCTGAGACTTCATGTGTAGAATAATCACACCATGTCCAAAAGACAGAGTTTTGCAGCATCCCTACTCATCCTTTGATGTTTTCTTTCTGCTTATTTTTCTACAATGTCCCCTAAATATAAGAATAGGTAGTAGTCAAGTCCAATTTGGGACTTAGCACTCAGCAAGCACTTAACCTCAGCATTTTACCAAGATATGTTATTAATTGAAAGAAGAAAATTATCTGGTCAAAGATACATACTGCACTGATCTACTGGTATAAATAAAAAAGTGTAGTTAGACAACAGGTCCATTTAGGGGGGAAAAAAGGCAGTACTTTCATCTCTTGGCCCTGCTACCTACTTGATTATAGGACAGAGATTTGGAGGGCCAGACTTGTTTGATTTTTCAATAAAGTATTTGGCTTCAAATCTTATGATTTGAAGCTACTATTGTATCAGTGAGTATGTCTTTCCTGGCAGGTTATAAGAACTTGCAGAAAAGGTGGCTAAGCTGGAAAGAATCCAGATATCCTTCAACAGAGGAATGGATACAGAAAAGTGGTACATTTACACAATGGAGTACTATTCAGTTATTAAAAACAATCAATTCATGAAATTCTTAGGCAAAGGGTTGGAACTAGAAAATATCATCCTGAGTGAAGTAATCCAGTCATAAAAGAACACACATGGCATGCACTCATTGACAAGTGGATATAGTCTAAAAGCTCGGAATACCCAAGATACAATTCACAGACCATATGAAGCTCAAGAAAGAGGAAGACCAAAGTGTGGATACTTCAGTCTTTCTTAGAAGGGGGAACAAAGCACTCACGGGAGAAAATACAAAGCATGGAGCAGAGACTGAAGGAAAGGCCATCCAGAGACTGCCCCACCTGAGGCTCCATTCCATCTACAGACACCGACCCCAGACACTATTGCGGATGCCAAGAAATGCTTGCAGCCTGATATAGCTGTCTCTTGAGAGAATCTTTCAGAGTCTGGCAAATACAGAGGCAGATGCTTTCACAGCCAACCATTGGACTGAGCATGGAGTCACCAATGGAGGAGTTAGAGAAAGGACTGAAGGAGCTGAAGGGGTTTGCAACCCATAGGAAGAATAACAATATCAACCAACCTGACCCCCCAGAGCTCCCAGGAACTAAATCACTAAACCACTGGGGTCCCATGGCTCCAGATACATATGTAGCAGAGGATGGCCTTGTTGGTCATCAATGGAAGGAAAGGCCCTCGGTCTTGGGAAGGCTCCATGCTCCAATGCAGGGGAATGCCAGGGCGGGGAGCTGAAAGTGGGTATCAGGGGTAGGGATGATGGGTTAGGAGGTTTCTGAAGGGAAATCCAGGAAAGGGGATAACATTTGAAATGTAAATAAAGAGAGAGAGAGAGAGAGAGAGAGAGAGAGAGAGAGAGAGAGAGAAAGAAAGGAAGGAAGGAAGGAAGGAAGGAAGGAAGGAAGGAAGGAAGAAAGAAAGAAAGAAAGAAAGAAAGAGAAAGAAAGAAAGAAAGAAAGAAAGAAAGAAAGAAAGAAAGAAAGAAAGAAAGAAAGAAAGAAAGAGAAAGAAAGAAACTTTGATGGCTTTTCTACCTCTTCATTCTGGCTTCAGCTTCAGTCCAGGCTCTTTTGATTTCCTGTCCTTCAGCCTGAGCTGTAGGGTCCTCTGTTCTACTCTCTCTACAGATGAATTTTAGCAGTGTTTTCTTTTACTCCACTTATTGAGTTCTTTAGTTCTACATTTGTCTATCTTTCTTTAACAAGTTTATCAAATTGGTTATTTAAATCATGATGTTTCTTCGTTATTTTGTTAACTTCTTCCCGTACATTATTTGCCTATCATGGCATTTCCCCAAATCATTACTTTAATTATTTTGCATTAATTGGACAATGTCCTTTTGTTTCTGTTGTTATTTCATTGGGTTGTGTTTGTTTGTTTGTTTGTTTTGTTTTGTTTTGTTTTAGTACAGAGTGTCATGCAGCACAGGCCAGCCTAAAACTCATTTAGCTGAGGCTACTAATTTCTTTCTCTTTGGAACTTTTACAAGAAAGTGATTGTTTCTTTAAAGAACACAAGTTCCCTTAGCATTTGCGATCTTCCTTTCCCCCTATGTATATTTCTGCACCTGGCAAACGAGTTGCCTCTACCAATGTGATATGGAAGCTTTGAAGTCAAAGGATTTCTTCTAGTTATGGGTTTCAGGCTGACAGTCAGTCAAGACAGATTGACCCCAGTTCCACTTGGGAACTATTTATGAATTATCTGTATATTGTATTAAGTTGTAAGCTAAATTGGTGCCATCATTAGATGTTTCGGTTCACTTGAATGTTAGCATTAAGAGACACTGTATAATCAAATGAAGTTCAGTACTCCATAATAGGTCCCATTCACAAGTAACTCTGGAGAGAGTACAAAATATATGGGAGGTCATCAGTTCCAAAAATCACACAAGAGGCGAGCCATTCTGTATGGCCACGTAATTCTAGTGCAGTTAGGAAGATGGAGGAATCATCCATTTCTCGTGGTTCTGATGGATGGGCAACTCTGGTGGGGCCAGGTGCTTTCACATTATTGTTCCCAGTATACAGGGCTATATTAGAGTTTAAGGACTACATAGGAGACTTCATATGGACTCTAGCAACTGGGACACTCATAGAAGGATACTCAGATACTTCTTGTGATCAAAGATTGTTGTATCCATTCAGAGATGAACATGTTTAAATCTTTATGTGCTATATTATACCATGGAAATCACTTAGAATATGCTTTATAAATCATTCTATTTATTAAAGAAGGACGAGGACTTTTGGCTGGACCTTCTATAAGCCAAAAAGTCAGACTAATCTTTTTGGCTATAATTTTCTTAGACGAGAGTGGGTAAAACACTCCACTAATTCAAGGAACTGGCTTGTGGAACTTCTAGGAGAGTCAGCCTGGATGCATGCATCACAGGACCCCAACTGAGACAGACAAAAACTATGGTGTGCAAAGTTGCCTTTGTGTTTGAGATCACATAGCCGTGATGCTGGCTCCTGGGTAATGTGTTAGTATAGTTCTCCAGCAGATTTTAAACTAGGCCCAGATACAATGAGAAATAAAGGCTTCTTCAATAGCAACTTCTTTGGGGAGTTTGGATTAGGTGGAATTTGCTGTGGCTCTTTTCTTAATCTCTCTCCATTGATTTTAGTTCTTCTCCATTCAGAATTAACCTCAAAGGATAAAGCATCTCTTGTGGTTCCATTCTTCTCAAAGTCATCTGTATCACTGTGCTCAGCAACATCCCTGCCCCATCTCTACAGAACCTAGCATGCAGCTTTCAGTACAGCAAAAGAGCTATTTTATTTTTGTTTGGGGTTTTGTAAAAGAAAATATTCTAGAAACCTCCAGTAAGCCTTTTTGTTCTAAATAATTCCCCCCACGCACTGCTAAGAGGATAATAGTAACTGTGCCTAGTGCATAACAATGTTCTAAAGATGAAATTATTAGAATTACAAAGTGCTGGTCAGGGACACAATGACTATGAGTTTCACCCTTGCATTTATGACACAATATCTCTAACGGGGTACCTGGCAATCAATCGTATTCAATAAAGGCGGGGTGAATAAAAGGAATGTTACATCAGAATGTAGAAATCAAAGGAGCTGATAAAGCAGTGGCCTCTAATACTTATTAGCATGATGCTATGCTTAAAAATCTACACATGTTTTTGTTATTGAAGGTTAGGATTACATAATATACAAAATTATTATGGCTGTAGAGAATTGGATAATAAATAAAATCAAAGCAGGTGATACACCATGGATTCACGTGTTTTCACAAAAAGTCATTTACTCACAACTTTACGAACCACAGGGATTTTTCAGAGCCTTACTGCAAAAGGCTGTGCAGGCTCTCCCACCTCCCTAGAAAGATTCTGTCTCAAATATTACCATGACTTTATGTAAAGGGAAACTGGTACTTAAAAATAAAAGCTAAACAATAATTTTTAATTTTTCCTAATATTGTTTCTTCTACATTAATCAACAGTAAGAGGAAGATTAACCAGAAACTAAACAAGAAAAAACAAAAAGAGCATCTTCTTCTTTAAAATATAACTACTAGTTTTTCTATATGAAATAGTTCAAGTGGAAAGTATCACTGAATCATTATAACCATAGGAGGTGTCTTGTTCTTAAATTATGAAGAAAAATATTAGCAAGCTCTACTTACATTCTTATCTTATCACGTGACTCATCAATAATATTTTAAGATAATAAAGTAGCAAAAGAACAGAATAGAAAACAGCTCTCCTCTTAGAATTCAAGAGAGATGAATTAAAAGAATACCTAAAATGTCTTTGGAGAAAGAGAAAGGGGGGGGGAGAAGAACAAAAAGAAAGAGGAGGAGGAGGGGGAAAAGGAGGAAGTGGTGGTAGTGTTGGAAGAGGAGGAAGAGGGAGAAAGAAGAAAAGAAGAGATAGAAAGTAGGTAGTCAGTCAATCTTAGGGAAAGAATCAAGCAAGAAGGGAAGAAGAAAATATTTTTTCAGGAAATAGAAATCAAATATAAAGTTAACATAAAGGTGTCATAGGTCTTGGACTTCTTACATCCTTATTGAATTTTCACACCTTTATATTGACCCCAGATTACTTGGAGTTGAGTCAGGTATCGATTTTTCTGTGACTTTCAACATCCTTAATTCTAACAAGAGTACTAATATATACAACTTCATGCTACTATAAAAGCAAAACAAGATAATTTGCAGTATTCACACTACAAGTATCTAAAAGAAAAAGGAAGGTTTTGGTATGTGATGTAGGAAAGGCAAACAGGAATGGAGCTAAAAGTTTAATGAGTCCTCTTCTCTCTTCTCTCTTCTCTCTCTCTCTCTCTCTCTCTCTCTCTCTCTCTCTCTCTCTCTCTCTCATGCATATTTGTAGAAAGAAAGAGAAAAATTTATGTTTAATTCTTCAGAATTGCTATAAAATTTAGTCTATTGATTTCATCATCAAGAAGAAAGCAAAAGCAAATGGTGATTATCTGTTGTTGGGCTGTACATCTCACAGCCAGTGGAATAGTGAAAAGTGCCTTCAAAATAATCTAGTTTGGTATCCATATTTTGTTATCCTAGTCTAAAGGTATTTGTGCCATGTTGTGTCTCAGTTAAAAAATAATCATAAATAGCCTACTCTGTTCCAAAACTAGATTAAGATTCCAAAGCATCAACTGTATATAGAATTCTTTAAAGTTGAAAATGGCCACCAATAAGCTGTTATCAGCTAAAAAGCAGGTGAGAGCATAGCTCTATATCATAACTTCTCTCACTACAGGAACTCCACTGCTTGGAAGAAAGTCAAAATGGCAGTTATAATTCTGAAAGGGCTGAGGAATAGGAGGACAGGGCTGTGTTCTCTTTCTCTTCCATTACTCTCTTTTACTTAATGCATATTGGTCATCTAATTCTCATTGAGTTCATATCTTTCCTTCTATATAATGTGGCACCTTAGGGAAGCAGACGTGTTAGTCCCCTACTATTATATTCTGAGTCTCTTTAATTTGTGCAACTATATTATTATAGTCAGTGTGGGAAAACAGCAGCCATAATTGAATAAAATTTATAGTATTGTTTTGAATTGGTCACAGAAATACCACAGACTTAGAGAAATTTCATTCTGAACTTTAAATGTCAGCCCTTCTTAAAACTCTGAATGCTGATCTTTGCCTCTGAAGTTTTTTCTAAAGACTTAAGTAATTTAGTTTGGTCATAGCAATCTTTTCTTTTCTTTTCTTTTCTTTTCTTTTCTTTTCTTTTCTTTTCATTCTTTTCTTTCTTTCTTTTTGTTGTTATTGTTGTTGCTTTTTGTATTTGTTTTGTTTTGATTTTTCTTTTAGCATCATGCTAAGTGTATTTCCTGATATTTATCCTCTTTTCTTTCAGGATCATAGTGGAAAGAGAGCTGTCTTAGAAATGAGAAATAAAGGCTAAATCACCTTATGTCACACCTATATCCTGAACTAACTTCACCTTTAGAAAGCATTAAACATTTTGTCTATAAAATGAACATAGCCCAATCAGGTAACATCCTATAATCCTCTTTTGAAGAAAAATATTCAGTTTTATTTTGAGTAACCTCTATGTTCTAAAATTTTTTCCTAAACCCTACATACATTCACAAAATAATATCAAAATACCATTTACTTGATTTAGCCTCATTAATTCCAAAAGTTTTTTTTTCCAAACAACTGTTGTTGATACAAGAAAGGCAAGGGTCTTCATAGACAGCGCAGCAGGTAAAAGTGCCTGCTGCTCACATACATGTCTGGAATACATTTCCCAGCACTTATGACTGGCAGCCCACAATGACCTGTAACTCCAGTTCCAGAAGGATTTGATACACTGGCTTGTGTAGCCACACGCACATAATATACCCTACCTTCACACAAAATTATACACATAGGTATAACTTACAATAATAAATGAAGTAGTAAAAATAAAGGCTTGCTTTTACCCATCTCAGAAGTGGCCAAGGCTAAGCAGGGAAGTTTAAAATTTGTGTTTTGAAAGGTCCATATAAACCATGTGGCAGTTTTTCTTCATCAAAAGTTATAGAGAAAATGAATATCTTATGTATTGTATGGATGGATCACCTGTCCATTAAAAAACTTATAGCCTATGACTTAGATAGAAGGTGGGACATCCAGGAGGCAGAAATAATTCTGGGACAAAGCCAGCCTGCAGATCAGCCAGGAAGATGTAAGGAGATGGACTCATGGTCCCTGAGCATATGTAACCAACTACATGGCAGAATGTAGATTAAAATAAATTGGGTTACCTTAAGTTATGGTTGTCGAGAAGAACCGAGATATATGGCCAAGGTATTTGTAAATATATTGTGAGTCTGCATCATATTTCTGAGAGCATGAGACTAGAAGGAAGAGCCAGGACCAAACTTTTCTGCAAAGTGTGACAGCAATCTACAGATAACCTTTCTCACAACTTTGTTCTGAGAGGACAGGTTAGAAACCTCAAAAGGACAGAGGGAGGTTGTCACAGAACAATCTGGTCAAGCTGTACCTCTTTTAGCATTGTTTGATTAATGATGGAAAATTTAAAGTCAGGCAGGGGTAACAGTGCTCAGGGGTACTGTTTGCCAGTATCTCTGAGTTTGAGCACACAAAACTGTGACCACTGCTGTCTCTGTGTAGTGAAGGGTTTAGCTAAGAACCACAGGGAGAAGACTCACCCAGGAAGGGATGTTGCCTGCTGGCCTTCCACAGGCCAGTGCTGTTTCTTGGCTTTCTTTGCTGTTGTGGTTTGTTTTCCATTACTTACCACCGCAGAAAAGTCTTAAGATTTACTGACTGAGACCGATCTATTTATTTTTCCTTTAGAAAATCCACTCTCTACTCTAAACTTTTGTTTTATAACCCTCACCTCAGATTCCCTTAGTCTTTCAATAACTTTTCACTCACAACCACATAAACAAAACCGCATTTCGTTTTTCATGTTCTCCTTATAAAAGACCAGACGTAAAGTTAAACCTGGTTTTTGAATCTAGAATAGTAAGTCATTGCACTTTATTCTAATGTGCAGGGCCAAGGCCACCCCAAACTTTGATTTTACAAGATGTAGCACCCCGACCTGGAGATGTGGCTTTTCAGAGAGGGTGTTGTTAAATTATGCTTGTGTCCCAGCAAGACAGCCATCTCACCTAAGATTTATTGTAAGCACCTCAAAAAAAAAAAAGAAAGAAAGAAAGAAAGAAAGAAAGAAAGAAAGAAAGAAAGAAAAGTAAAGTAAAGAAAAGAAAAGAAAAGAAAAGAAAAGAAAAGAAAAGAAAAGAAAAGAAAAGAAAAGAAAAGACAAGACATCTCTACCTTTGAAGATTGCTGTGTTACTAAAGCTGGCAATGGGGGACATTGTCTGCTACATAGAGAAGCTTTACAACATGATATTTTTATGACATGACTAGATTATGCCCCCATTATTGCCATTAATACAATTTGTAAAGATAAAACTGAAACAATAGATTAATCAAGTGTTTCCAAGAAAAACATGCCATATTAATTGTCCTTAATTGACTTGAGCGATTGAAAAATCAAGTAGTGGTATGTTTTAATTAAAATTGATTGTTCATATTGCTGTAAGAATTTGAAAAAGAGTGGATTATTTATATCCATTTGAAACAATATTTAGCAGCAGAGATAATGACAAACAATAGTAAGTGCTCATTAAACACTGAAGTAATTGCACAATTATCTCTTTATGATATTTTCTCCAATCGGTAAAGACTAGATTCCTAGCTTGCTAGCTTTTTTTTTTTTTTTTTCCAAGCTGTCTACCTAGTACAAATTCCAGAGGCCTCACAGGATATTCCATCCAGTGGCTGGATTCACTTCCCTCTCATGTGCTCCCTAAGTGCTGAAAGTGCAACTGTCAAATAGGAGCAGCCATTATCTCCTGTGTCAGGGCACTTCGGTCCCTTTCAGGACAGTGGGAGGATTAGTTGTCCTTGAAGTGCAGTAGCCTGGTCATGAAATAAGTAATGGAGTCTCTGTGCTGGACAAAATTGCCCACATTACCACTCTCAATCCCAATCATGGGTTTCCATTTTTAAAAAGTATTGAATAAAAAAAAAAAAAAGAAGTAGTACTAAGAGCAATGTCACCACTTGGATTGTATTCTGAAATGAAAAATGATATTAATGAAAAATCTGATGAAAATTCCACAGTGCATTCTAGTTTTCACTATTAATTTTTTAATTATGAAAATTAATAAAGAACAGTGTGTCCTACTACATGGGAGTAAGGTAGATGACTAATAAGCAGTTGTTCTTGATCTTTAAAATGTTTCTAAAGATCCACAATTATTCAATCATACAAAGTTCACTAAGGGTTGGGTATGGTAATACATATATCTAAGATACCCTGTACATGAGGAATGGAGACAGGAGGATCAGGAATTCAAGGACAGCAGCAACTTCACAGGGATTTGGAAACCAGCCCAGATTATATGAATATTCTTTTTTTAAAAAAAAAGAACCAATAAAATAATACATAAGTAAATATTTTACATATTTATGAAAATAAGTAAAAAAATAAAATAAGCAAAAATGAAATTCAAACTGCAATGGCAAATTATGAAGTAAAAATATGAGATACTTGCTCACTGGGATGTAGTGAGAGCAGTTATACTAGGGAATGGTCTATGTAGGTGAGTGGCCAGCTCAGAACACAGAAAAGTAATGACTATGAGGTTATAATAAGCATGATTAGCACATGAAAAATACTTTATCTATTCTAAACCTCACATTAATACACAAATCAGGACGTGTGTGTGTGTGTGTGTGTGTGTGTGTGTGTGTGTGTGTGTGTACCTTTTACAGACATTCTTAACTATAGGAGATTTTCTAAGAATCAACAAATTCTGAAGATGCAAAGTCATCGTCATGACCTTGGCTCAGTTGCCAGTCAGGTTCTGATAGGAGCACTCCTTTAAGCAAGGCGAGAGGAGGACAAGGTGAGAGGAGGCAGAAAGCATGAGTAGGATATGAGAAAACCAAAGCAATAGTGGCAAACAGAGCAGTAGACAAGACATTTACAAAGCTGGGGATGGAGAGATGCTCAGTGGTTAAGAAATTTGCTCCTATTGCAGAGAAGCCAGAGTCAATTCACAGTAGCCAGACCCAGCAGCCTATAACTACCTATAACTCCAGTTTCTGAGGATTTGATGCTCCTTAGTAGGGGCATTGACACACATGGGTTTTACGTACAAGCAGACATATACATAAATAAAAACAAATAAATTTTACTAAACAAGTGATTTTTTTATTAGTTATTTTATTCATTAATATTTCATAATATAAATATAATGAAATTTTCCTTCCTGATGACCCCTCCACAAAACACCCATTCTATTCTCCCTCTCCCTTCTCCCCTTTGCCTCTATGAGAGGGCTTCTTCACCCTTTCATCCACTCCCATCTCACTGTTCTAGCATCCCCCTATGCTGAGGCATCAAGGCTCCACAGGACCAAGCGCCTCCCCTCCCACTGATGTCAGATAAGGCCATCCTTTGCTACATATGCAGCTGGCACCATTGGTCGCTACATGTATATTCTTTGGGTGATAGCTTAGTCCCTGGGAGTTCTAGGTGGTCCAGTTAGTTGATATTGTTCTTCCTATGGGGTTTCAATCTCCTTCTGCTCCTTCAGTCCTTCCCCTAGACCTTCCAATGGGGTCCCCAGGTTCAGTCCAATTGTTGGCGCTGAATATCTGCATCTGTATTGATCAGGTGCTGGTAGAAACTCTCAAGTAACAGCCAGCCATACCAGGCTCCTGTTAGCAAGTGTTTCTTGGCATCAGCAATAGTATGGGGGTTTGGTGTCTGCAGATGGGATGGATCCTTAGGTGTGGCAAAAACTAATGAACTTGATTGGAATTTCCTAAAGGAATATGGAGAGGGGTTCTTACTAGAGCCAAAAGGACTCAAAGACAGTTGTCATTATAAAACTCCAAACCAGCTGGACACTCGGAGTACACTGTATACCTGTAAGCAAATTTACAGGCCAAAGACCAACCTATCTCGGTGGCTCAATTTGGCAAAGTCTCTTCTAAGTAGCATGAATGATCTGAATTTCTTCAGAGATATTAAGCAAATAGTTTAAAAATAAAGAGTGGCGGTGGCAAAGAAACAAAAGGTTTTCAATTTCTTCCTTTCCATTAAACACCCGAATTAATTTTATCAATCATGTTATACTTGTGGGTTGTACACAAATTAAGGAGATGCTAAATGCATTCCAAAACTACACTTGACCATTAACTAGTAGATAATGAGAAAGTACCCAACAGGAATGGAAAAGATGGACTGCCGTGGCACCACAGCAAGTTACTTTATATCAGCAAGAGCATGGGGATTGTGTTCATTGATTCCACAAAACGCTTAGTAATGCAAATTTTACAAAGTGTCATTTTTATGGTGTGTTAGAGAGTAATGGAAACATGGCACTTGTTTAAATTAGTTAATAACATTAACACCACAATAATTAACAGAATTTAAAAATGTAATGTCTAAATGTTCTTGGAAGAGAATTGACATAGAAGCTGACAGCTTGTATATTTTTTTCTACTCCCAGTATTTTAAAAATGCTCATTGTTAGGGTAACAGAGATTTACAAATGATTATAAAAATATGTAATAAATGAAAATGGTTCAGGGATGAAGAGAAAGGGCCCCCTAACTCAAATAAGAAAGATGGAAAATGTGACAGGTGTGTGTGTGTGTGTGTGTGTGTGTGTGTGTGTGTGTGTGTGTGTGAAGAAGTGAAGACTATTCCAGAAAAAAAACTGTGAGGTCATTATGAAATGGGAGGCATTGATATAAATTTAGGATGAGTGGTGAGGACTAAGAAAGGAAATCAAATGAGTACTGTCAGCAGGAAGCTATTTTGATTAGATTTGATTTTGAAGAATGGCAATAACTATGCTATTGTACACTGACCTAATCAGGTCACATCTGGATTATTAGGTTCAATTATAAGTGTCCCATTTTGAGAAGAGTGCTGACACACAGAAGAACATGGGAAACAGCTACTGAGATGGAGGGAAAGATGGAAACTATGTGGTAGATTAAAAACTTAAAAGCATTTCTGCTAGTGGACCCAAATCTAGAACTTTCTTTTGACTACTAATCCAAAGTCCTTGACAGTTTCCCTTGAATTCAACATTAAGCTATGGCAAGCAAGCAAAAATTTAGAACCTATGAAAATATGTAAGGACACAGTGCAGAAGAATGGCGGAGGGTTATTCCAGCACAACTGTGTAAAAGAGAATAGAGTTTGCTGAACTACTGAGGAAACTTTATGAGAGAGCTGGTCTAGATTATCTAAAGATAATCTACAAGAAAAAAACTGAGGAAGATATCATATCTCCTTGGATTTTTGAGGTTGGAGTAAGTGTGTGTGTGTGTGTGTGTGTGTGTGTGTGTGTGTGTGTGTGTGTGTGTGATTAAAAACTTGAAAATCCCTATGGACAACTCCACATAAAAGCAAAAGCAATTTGATGATGAAAACCCAAGTCCTACCACTTCACAGAGGGAGAGGGATGCAATCAAGCTAATGGGCTATCCCCTGATTATGGCTCATCCTAAAAAGAGGCTATATTTTTAAAAAGTGATTCATTATTGATTTTACGTAATCATATATTGAAGAAATAGGCTATGGATAATAGGTAAAGTTAGAACAGAGGCAGCTTTCAGCCCCAGACAAAATGGAAATAAGCTAGAACTTGAACCCATGTGGCATCTAAATTTAAATAAGATATTTATCTAGAAAATTGCTGTTTCTAGAGGTATTCAAAGAAAAGCTCTCAAGCAAGTGGTCCATAAGTCTGTCAGCAAAATCTTGGTTCTTTGAGTGAACCATGATTTTGCTCTGGTCTTCAAGGTATAATCTTAATCTAATCATCTTGTATCTCTCAAGTTTAATAGAATAATATACATCAAGGCTTATTGAATTCTTTTATATTTTTACAATAAAAGCTACTTTCATGATGTAGCTAACACTATACAAACACTATACTGGAACAAAACATGTGTCTGTTGACAGGTGCTGCTAGATTTGGCTCATGTGTTTGTGTGTGTGTGTGTGTGTGTGTGTGTGTGTGTGTGTGTGTGTGTGTGTTGTATGTGAGTAGATGCCATGCATGTGTCTGGAGAAAGTAAAAAGTGGTATTGGTACCTTATAGCTAAAATTAGATGCAGTTGTAAGGTGTCCAGCATTGGTTTGTGCTTGAGACTGAATTCAGATCTCCATGAAGAGTATTAAGCATCTTGTGTAAGAGCTCCAAGAACCCTTAGCCAAGAGAACCATTTCTCTAGCCTGACTCTTATTTTATGGATGCCAGTCTCACTAGATTAAAGGCTCCTGATCTCATTTTTGCACTGACTGTCCTCCAAAGTATTATCTACAATGACATTCACTAGAGACTTAAAACTTCAATATGAAGTGTTGGAGAACTCAATTCAGTCCACAGAAAAGCAAAGGACTTTATCTTTAAATTTCAAAAGTACGTCTTACTTTGATAAAAACAAAAACAAAAACTCTTCATTCTTATTTCTATGCTCCCCCCAACACACACACATACACTCCTGTGGTTCTTACTTCCATCTTCCCAAAACCCATTTGTCACAGAATTTTATTCCTCAGTCCTCAATGGTCATTTTCCTTAAGCTGGACGAGATTAACATATTTGCAGCTTTTCACAAAATCTCATCAAACATGTCATTCTTTTCAAAATACATTCTTCTTCTTCTTGGCCAAAAACTCATTTGAATTCAATCTAGTCCTGATTTTGAAAGCCTCATTTGTTCACAAGACATGCCTAGTTTAAACTCCATTATTAGGATACTCCATCTGGATTGCCCTCACACGTTTTAGGAAGTTTTTACTTCACTAAACATCCATGCCATCCTTTAAATGTCCCTCAATTTCATCTATCTCTCCCAGCATTCCATCTCTCTACATTATATCTCCAACCCTACTGGGTTTTCCATTTCCCGTCTCCATCCCCTTCAGTCTAATCATAAAATCTATTCTATTTCCCCCTCCAAAAGAGTCCTCAAAGTTTCTCTTTAATTAAACTCTCTGGGTCTGTGGATTGTATCATGGATAATATATATATATATATATATATATATATATATATATATATATATATGTGTGTGTGTGTGTGTGTGTGTGTGTGTGTGTGTGTGTGTGTGTGTATAATATTTTATATATATTGTATCATGGAATATATATATATATATATATATATATATAAAATCAGTTGAACAAAATTCAAAATGAGGAAAGTTTCTTCCATGCCAGTAAATACCACCAACTTATCATTTCTCTCTACTTGAAACCAAGTAAAGGAAATTTTATCTCCTAAAGCAAGCCAGTCACTTCCAAATCTATATGTCCAAAAGTCTGACCATATAACATTAACTACATGTGTGGAGCCGTTCCCTCTAACAAATTGTAAATGCCTTTATAGTAAATGTAGACAGCTTCTGGCATATACATTAAAGAGATTAAATTATGAGTTATGAACTATATAACTGTCATAAATATCTATAATAAATATAGAAATGAATTTAGAGTGGATATATGAGCATCTGTTGAAAAGAAGGATTGGAAAGGATGGTAGAGGGTAGATAAGGTCAAAATATATTTTTATATTACATATATATGAAAAAAATAATATGATTTTAGGGATTAAAACTATTAAGTGGAAATATGGACCCTTAAGAACAAGATTTAGTATTTCTTAATTATGCATACTTCATTGAAATGAATGTTGTAATAGAGATCTTCACACTTAAATAAATTCAGAGTGCATTTCTTTGCACTTGTAATCTCAAACATCCTGTGGTGAGATGGGTACTGGAGACAAGAGAATAGAATAGCCTGAAGCCTTAAGATAGCTAGCATTGAGTTTATGTATGCAGCAGGAAAAAATATACGACCTTGTCTCAAGTAATATGGAAGGCAAGTACTGACATCTGCGGTTGTCCTCTGACCAAGAGGGCTCTCTGATTTATAGACACAATACATAGAAAGAGAAGATTGAAGTATTCATAACTGATAAAAACATAATAGCAATGAGACATAGATAACAATTAAAAAATAGGCAAGTAATTTGAGAGAAATTAAGGGACCAGAGAGATAAAAAGGAAATGAGAAAATAATGCAGTTCTATCTTAATTCAAAACTACTAAAAATCCATAAAGTTTTAGATAATTTAGAATTTCTGTGAAAAAAGTAAGCTTTGGTCTATCCTGCAGTATTTTAGGATTTTTTTTAAAGATTTTTTTCCTCTGTTGCTTCTTATTTTCTGAGTTGTTTTCATACTCACCACTCAAAAGAATATAAATGCATAAGCATAGGGCTTATATCCCTAGAATAGAAACAATAGCCCCATACATTGATCTTAATAAATGCTTGTTGAATACAGAAATGTTTGAAGCCAAGATCAATCTTCCCTATGTTCTACTTTTCCTTCTTACTTCCTTCGAAATCTCATGAGAATGCCTTTGCATTGGTAGACACTAAACAGGAACCATATGGAAAGAGGCCTTGAGAATCTGCATCCTTGTTTCTCTTTCCTTAAGAATGCGACTGTGGTTAACATAAGTTGAAAGGAGGTAATCTGTCATGAGGAAGATGGAGTCATACTCAGTGTCTCACAACTACCTTTTTGTTACCTCACTTAAAGCATGGTAAGTTCTCCAAGGTACTAGTCTACATAAACACATAGGTCCTATTGTGCTATAGAAGAAGTTCTGAAAGTCTACCAGAAACCAAGACCACTGGACTGGCATGGTTTAACTGAAGTGGTACTGAATGCTACCTAAGCAGAAACCAGAAGTAAAACACAGTAGGCAGGACAAAGAATGGCTGTTGTGGTTAATGTGGAGGGTGTTATTTTGTTGTGGTGGTGGTCATTGTTGTTGCTGTTTTCATGACTAATGAGCAGTGCTCATGGTATCAAAGCAGCCACGAAAGGAGCCTGGCGTAAGCTACATGCAGGTGTGTAAACAGCTAATGGAAGTGACAGTTAAGATGACATATAACCATGGTGTTGAAAAATGAAATATCCATGTGGTTTAAATGAGCCAAATGATATATTGGAACACTGTGGGGCTTAATACAAAGCACGGCATTCAAAATGGAAGATCCAAATGCTAACGCTGGCTCTAACACAGACCACTTTCATGAGACTGAATGAGTCATTTAAACCACACCATACTGTGGTTTCTTCCCCAGTCAAATCAATTCAACAAGATGTACTGGCCACTTACATCACAGGAAGCTGTAAGGAAACAAGGGAGGCAGCAGCCACTGCAGCATTTTCTGTGCAAAGCAAGGTGTCTGCTTTGTGCAAAACAATAGCCCTGCATATGACTGTTAAGTCAGGGCATTCACAAAATCAATTCACGTTTCAAGCTATGGTGGTCTCTAATATTATATGATGCATTAGAAATATTAGACCCCACTGGCACGAAACTACTCTCCCATTATGTTAATTTACATATCATACACATTCAGAATTAGACAATCTATTATAGCTCTGCCAAGTGTTGCCAATCATTTGCAGTATTTTGCCATCATCTATAAAATGCCCTCAGGCCTAAAATATGTGCTTCGTCGCTGCATTCACAACCTTATATTTAGACCCAGCCATGATGTCCTTTAGGTTGCTCCAAATCAAATAAACTCTAAATCCCACACAGTAAGTATTAGATCACTATTGAGCCAAAGGTGTGCAGGCTAGAGGAAGAAAACCACACTCAGTGCAAAAGGAATCACCAGGCAAGCATTAGGCACAGAGGTTCTTGCAGCACATTGGAAAAGAAACAAGACAAGGAATCAAAATCGCCTAAGTGAAATGCCAGCTCTGTCACTTACAATATGACCCAGATTTATCTTGCATAGGACTTTGGACCTCAGCTGTGAATAGTTGATTACGTCAGATGGACAAAGGCAAGAAGTCATGCATTCATCAATTCACCACATACATAGAACCTTTCAGAGCCCCGCTATAAGGCTACATCGCTTGTGGCCTAACAGCACTGATTTTAACTATGTGTTTTTGCACACGACCATTTTACTTGGGATGACTCGGATTTTTAAATATGTAAACCCAGAGCAGCTGCAAAGTCATACTTACAGCAGTGCCATAAGGATGAACTGAAGAACTGAGACCTCTGTAAAGCAATTAAAATAGTCTATGACAGATAGTAGCATTATGACGATGACAACTGTGCACTAGGCAAAGAGAAAACAAAGTTAAACCTAAATGGTTAAAGAAGGACATAAGGAACATCAAACAGTCTCTCCAAATCTTTTGCAGAACCAGGATGCTGTCAGTTTTAGTTCACTTCTTCATATCTTCATCCACTGCCAAGGAGATTTCGTGATTCAGAGTGTTTGTAAGCTTTCAGTATCCTGAGACTTCTTTATCAGGGTTGGCAGCATCAATCCTTAGGCAGCGACTGCTGCATCACTGAACAAAACCACTGTGGGAGCCAGGAGCAAGCACAATGAGAACTATGCAATAATCCAAGAGGCCTTCGCCACCTTAGAAATAAAGACATGAGGAGGCAAGTGCAATGTAAAAGCCTTTTTTACTCTTCTTGACTTTGTTTTGTGGTCAGGACTCTCGCTGATGCAAAGTCAGAACAATGTTATTGAACCCTAAGCTAGAAACTTCAAGAAAATGTTATTATGGTAAATTTCTACAATTTATATAATAATGATTCTCCTTTT
>LR753769.1:90142-140879 GCA_902729485.2 Mus minutoides | reverse complement strand
CTTTCCTCCTCCCTCCCTCCCTCCCTCCCTCCCTCCCTCCCTCCTTCCCTCCCTCAATGCTAGAGATCAAACCCAGAGCCTCACATACACTAGACAAGCACCCAACTGCACCTTCAGGTTCCTCCTATTTTTTTCATACCCACAGCTCCTGTCAAGGAAGGTATGCACTTTGGTCTCTGTCTGGCTACTGTGCCCACTGGGGATGAGTGCTGCACCCCAACCCTGGTGGCCACTTTCAGAAGTGTCAGAGTACAGCAGGATGCCTGGACAGACCGCATGCACTAGGAGCATCTGTCCTTCACCCTAGCGGAGATTCTTCATGCAGGGCACTGTCTCCGACTCTGCCCACAGAAGGAAAGAAAACTGAAGGAAAGGCAAGGAGGAGAAAGGCAAGGACACCAACCTTACCTCGGGAAACAGAAGAATGGGACCAGAATGTACCAGAAACACCACCAGAAACATGCAACTCTGCTCACAGGTGTCCTCTCTGCAAAGGACAGGTGAGAGAAAGAGGTCTCATGAGGATGCTCAGAAAGTCCCTGGAGCAATGCTTGCCACCAAGACCATTTCTTCTAGGTCATACTATCACATCGTTATAACTGCAGGTGCAAATACATTTTCAAGAAGTGTCGTCAATCACCCCCGCTGAGTAGATGGCTCAGTACTTCTTCCTACACTCAGAGTTGGGACATCAAGGGGATAGAGAGACTTCTTTCTTTCCACTGGGAATAAGCTAAGACTGGGAAACAGTAAACCTAGAATACACATTCACACACACACACACACACACACACACACACACACACACACACACACACCAGGTGTGTGTATGCACACCTAGCACTTGGGAGGCAGAGGCAGGCTGATTTCTGTGAGTTTGAGACCAGCCTGGGCTACATAGTGAATCACAGGATAGCCAGGGCTACAATAGAACCTGTCTGAAAAATAGTACATTTTTGTAATTTTATTATATATAATTTTAAACATTGTATATATAAATTTGATACTTTGTGTGCTTATGTATAACTTGCAACATTTACAATGGTATGGTGTGACCATCATGTAAATGGTTGTTATACTATATTGTTTAAGAAAGAATGATGAGCCGGGCGTGATGGCGCAGACCTTTAATCCCAGCACTTGGGAGGCAGAGGCAGGTGGATTTCTGAGTTTGAGGCCAGCCTGGTCTAGAGAGTGAGTTCCAGGATAGCCAGGGCTACACAGAGAAACCCTGTCTCGAAAACCAAAAAAAAAAAAGAAGAAAAGAAAGAAAGAGAGAGAGAGAGAGAGAGAGAGAGAAAGAAAGAAAGAAAGAAAGAAAGAAAGAAAGAAAGAAAGAAAGAAAGAAAGATGGATGAGCTGGGGTGAGGGAAGGTGGTATACAAGCCTTTAATTCCAGCACTGGGGAGGTGGAGGCAGGTGGATCTCTTTCTGTTCAAGGCCAACCTGGTCTACACAGTGAGTTCCAGGACAGCCAGGGTGATATAGTGAGACCTTGTCTCAAAATTAAAAAAAAAAAAAAAAAAAAAAAAAAAAAAAAAAAAAAAAAAAAAAAAAAAAAAAAAAAAAAGAAAAGAAAGACAAGAGAGAGACATTCTGCATAGATGATGATGATTATTATTATTATTATTATTTTGATTTTTCGAGACAGGGTTTCTCTGTGTAGCCCTGGCTGTCCTGGAACTCACTTTGTAGACCAGGCTGGCCTCAAACTCAGGAATCTGCCTGCCTCTGCCTCCCAAGTGCTGGTATTAAAGGCGTGTGCCACCACACTGGGCATCAGCATAGATGTTTTAATGATGTTTTTAACAATGTTTCCTTAGTCAAAATATCCTGCTGAGCAGTGAGTCAGAGAAGGTTCAGCCCATGATTGTCTTTTATGGATTACAGTCAGTTGAGAAGCTTAATTAATTAATTAACAAATACTTAATGGCAGCTGGCATTTCTATATAAGGGTAAACTAATTTCTATATAAGAGTAAATGTGTTAAATATATTAACTTATTCATTTATTTGTTTATTATTTTGGTATTTGTTGGGGTTTTGGGGTTTTGTTTTGTTTTGTTTTGTTTTGTTTTTCTTGAGACAGGGTTTCTCTGTGTAGCCCTGGCTGTCCTGGAACTCACTCTGTAGACCAGGCTGGCCTCAAATCCAGAGATCTGCCTGCCTCTGCCTTCCAAGTGCTGGGATTAAAGGGGTATGCCACCACAGCCTAGCTAATATTAACTCATTTAATCCTCACATTTTACACACAGGAAACTGAGGCTCAGGTTGGCCTATTTGTTGGCCTAGACCCAGAAACCTAGAACCCATGGAACTAGTGTCAGAGAACATGTGTTTACCTGCAAGAGTAAAAGGAAGAGAGTGCTAAATAAGAGACAGGGGGACCGTTTACCCACTGTCCCGGGAGGTTGTATAGGGTGATACTGAGATGCTGTGTGTTTTGACCTGGATTTTGCAATGATTTTTCTGGTCCTTCTTTTCTTTGCTTTATCCACGGGGACAAGCATTTTGCCACAGAAGTGCTTGGAACACAACAGAAGGTGAGACTCTCGATCTGGACTACTGATAACCAACCTACCAGTGTCCACAGACATCGCTGTAATCCCGCATGTCTCCAGTAGGAGGCGCTGACTCCAACGGGATGGAGCCTGGATTACAGGGAAACTGGCGCTAACTCCAACAATGGATCCTTCCGGGATCTCAGTTTCCCCACTCGTTAAATAGATTCATCTTCTCAGTTTGCCGCCTTTAGAAAAGATGGGGGAAGCCGGGCGTGGTGGCGCACACCTTTAATCCCAGCACTCGGGAGGCAGAGGCAGGTGGATTTCTGAGTTCGAGGCCAGCCTGGTCTATACAGAGAAACCCTGTCTCAAAAAACAAAACAAAACAAAAAAAAAATGGGGGAGAAATTTAAGGACTAATGCAATAGCTTTCCAACGTGACCCTTGTGTGTTCAAAACCCCATTCCTTCCAATGTTTTGAGTATCACTCACAGTACTAGAATCATTTCATCTTTTGCACAAAATAACTTTAAATATGGCTCTGGCTCGTCCTTTTGGGAAGTAGAAGCAGCCGCTCTTGCCCTGGTAAGGAAAATGATTATGAAGCAGCAACATTTCTACCTCCTCTCTGGGTGGAAGTGTCTCACTCATACTTACTTAGTGCATGGGGAAACTGAGGCACAAAGAAGCAAAATGATTTCCCCAAGGACCTAGATTCAGTAATTTCCTAGCAAGCTAATTCCAAAACACGCAATTGAAAGGGACAGCGTGAGAAGAAAAGTGGCCCGAGTGGACTGGGAAGGACGGGAGTGGGTGGGAGTACCTTTTTTGTTGTTGTTCTGATAATCCTGCGAGTTGCTGAGAGCAACAGATGCCTAAGGCAAGGGTGGTCAGCCTTCTGCAGGAGCGCCCCCTGCTGGTCAGCGGGGCCCGTGGCTGATTGCGTGGAGGTAGATTCAGAAAAACCCTTAAGGGCAGAGGTGGAGGGATGGACTTAATGCCTTCGTTTTGCACAGAAAGACAAAGCTTTAGGGGAAGTGACCCACTTAAGGAAAAACCAGTACATTTGGGATTTTTTCCCCCCAGAATGCTTGTCTCACACTGTAAACCGTCCCCTCCCTATTCCCCTCTCCAACCTCATAGTCTTTTTCTGCTAACAGACTCCTTCCCTGTAATCCGTTTAGCTTCACCAAGACCCCCTTTAAAATGCTATCTTCAACAGGAGCCATGGGGTGGGAGGGTAAAGGCATGAAGGCTCTTACCTAACAAAGGAGGTGTCATTTGGGAGAGGGAGCAGGCCAGAGAAGTCAGTCTCCACTCTGCCAGGCTGGCTTGCTCCCTCTCCTACATGGCATCCTCCTCTTGGTTAGATGTGAGTCTTCCTGCCACAGTTGTACTAACCCCCTAGCTCCCACTGAAGGCAGCATCCAGGGGAGGTCATGGTATCAGGGCAGGACCACAAGAAAGGAAGAGGCTATTAGCAGAAAGGGGTACAGGTAGAAATTGGGCTTCACCGTCAGCTAATGTCCCTGCGAACGTGACTTTCAGTGTCTGGCTCTCCAATTTGAGCCAGATTTTTCAGCCTGTGCTCTTTCTAGACAGTCTCCCTGCCTCCACTGCTACTTGCTTCTACTCCCTGCCTCTCTGAAGTTGCAGCCTTGCACGGCTTATCAGAGCCATTCTGGCATCCCATGCCACAGCCATTTGGTTGGGGGGTTCAGTGCATGCCGATACATATGACTGAGAAGAGAAGGGACCTCACGCGTGTCGTTTGGACTTGTCAGGTGCTATTGGACAGCTGAACAGTGACTTTGGAAAGGTCATCTGTTCACACCCGCTGCAGGGGACTGTGGCCATGGGGACAGGGTTAAGTGCTGTGAATGCTCACAGACATGTTTGCCTAATAAAATAATCGTCTGATCTGCCTTGTTATAAGTAGTATTTGAAATCCATGAAAATCTACTTGAAGTTCTTTAGAAAAGGAAATCACCTTTGCAAGCTGGTAGGGTTGGTTAATAATGCCCTTTTGCCCAGGCCTCTCTGCCAAATTGTCAGTGTCAGACACAAAGCCCTGAGTTCAAGCCCTAGCACCATGTAAAGCAGGCATGGTAGCGTATACCTGTAACCCCAGCCCGGTGGAGACAGAGGAAGGGGATGCATAAATTCAAGGCCAATTTCAGCTGTATAGTAAGTCTGAAGCCTGGGCTAGATAGTCTACTTATAAATAAATAATGGCTGGGGAGATGGGCCCATCAGTAAAGTGTATGCTATACAAGCACCGAACCTCCAGCACCCACGTAAAAAGTCAGGTGCAGCAGGGTGTCCGTATAATCCCAGGACTGCAGGGGTGTGGACACATGAGGATCCTTGGGGTTTTCTAGCTATGGATTGGTGAGTACCAAGTTCTGAGAGAGCATGCCTCACAAAATAAGGGGAAGAACAGCCAAGGAAGGGACCCAATGTTAGCCTGCAGCCTTTACACACATTTGCACATCCACGTGAATACGCATACACACACATACAGAAAAGATGGGGCTAATCTCCCACTGCAAACCTGACAGATGGGTTGGAAGAGGGGCTACTTTCGTTCCCACAATCTCTGAGATGGGAGGGGCTTTCTGGGGTTTGTTTGTCTGTGTGTTTGAAACAATCTCGTCATGTGACCTTGATCTTATGACAATTCTCTTGCACGTGGAAATTAAATAGATTTTCAGTCTCCTGGTATAGTATTACAGGTATGTACACTAAGCCAGACTTCTGCAAGGGTTTTTGTGTGTGTGTGTGGTTTTTCGAGACAGAGTTTCTCTGTATAGCTCTGGCTGTCCTGGAACTCACTTTGTAGACCAGGCTGGCCTCGAACTCAGAAATCTGCCTGCCTCTGCCTCTGCCTCCCAAGTGCTGGGATTAAAGGCATGCACCACCACGCCCAGCTGGTTTTTTCTTTTTAAAAACATTTATTTTAAATGATGGGTATGTGTGTGTGGTATGTGCATGTGAGTGCATTGCCTTTGGGGTCCAGTAGAGGGCATCAGATCCCCCAGTGTTGGAGTTATAGTTATTAAGCCCTTGGCTGTAGATGTTGGAAACTGAATGAACTCTGCAAGAGTGGTATATGCTCTACATCTCTGAGCCTTCTCTCCTGCCCTCCTTATGCTGTATTTTTTTTATGTAGTCCCTTGTGGTCTCTCCATCCTCTCCCTGTCTCTCACCTCCTCTCCTATATCTTACTTTCAATCATCAGGCTAGTCTGAATCTTTACTTCTGAGAAAACAGGCCAGGGCAGTGAATATGGCATCTGTGCTCCTATTGTTTCTGTGATGGGTTTGGTGGGGTTTTGTTTCTTCCTTTGGTTGGTTGGTTGGCTTGTTGGTGTGGTTTGTTTTTAAAGATTTATTTCTATTTTATGTATATGAGTGTTTACCTGTGTGTGTGTGTGTGTGTGTGTGTGTGTGTGTGTGTGTGTGTGCACGTGCATGCCATGTGCAGGCCTGGTGCCCATAGAAGCCAGAAGAGGCCTCTTGATCCCTTGGAACCAGAGTTACAAATAGTTGTGAGCTGCTATGTGGATGCTGGATCATCTGCAAGAGCAGAAAGTGCTCTTAATTGATGAGCTACCTCTCCAGCTGCATGCTCCCCCTTCTCTTCTTTGTTTATTTTTAACTTATGTTTTAGATTTCCTTATTTTATTTTATTTTATTTTATTTTATTTTATTTTATTTTATGTGTGTAAGTGTTCTGCCTGCATGTACCACCACCTGTGTGTCCTGTGCCTGCTGAAGCCAGAAGAGGGTTCAAATCCCTTGGAACTGTAGTTACAAATGGTTGTGAACCACCATGCGGACGCTAGGAACTAAATCTGGGTCCTCTGTAAGAGCAACACGTGCTCCTAAGTACTGAGCTGTCTCTCCAGGCCTGTTTTTGAGACAGGGTCCATGTAGCTCAGGCTGGCTTCAGGCTTATTACGTCGTAACCAAAGATAGCCTTGCATTTCTGATCCTCCTGCCTCCACACTCAAGGTGCTGTGATCACAGTCATATGCCACTGTGCCTGGATTGTGAGGTGCTAGGGACTGGACTCACAGACTCATGTTTGGTAAGTGCGAACTCGACCTAGTGAGCTACCCCCTCCACCTCCTCAGATGACTTCCAAAGCATCAGGAAGGACTCAGAAAATGAGATCATTTTTTTTTTTCTATCTTCACCACAGCACAGGGAGTTGGAGCTATGACTTGCTGTTGCTGGATACATGCCCTCTCCCTTGGATGGAGGCAGATGCGCTGCTATAGTCACATGGATTGGGTTGGTAGGACCCTGCCCTCCACATCACCCCTTGGAGTGATTCACAAGCAGGCTTCCCCTCTAGGCACACCATTTCCTAGTGACAGATGATGGTCATTGCAAGAACATGCATGTGGTGTGCACAGGTTCTTCCTCTCTTCAGTGACACAGAGCTATACGTGTCTACTCGAAAGGCACACGCCAGCTCCGTCTTCTGCAAGGTGAACAGACCATTAGCTGGTCCTATGCACATGCCCAGAAGGAGATATCAAGGCCTTCCCAGAAAGCCAGGTTCCGCCCTTTGGAATGACCCCACAACCCCCAGCTTTGAAGGTCTAAATTCACACCTCAGCTCCTAAATGTATTAGGACTATGGCTTTAACCAGCCCTCTAGACTCCCTTGGCCATATGTTGCTCATTTGTGAAGCACAGTAGCATGGATTACTGGGAAGCAATTATATATATATGTATATATGTATATGTATATATGTATATATATATATATATATATATATATATATATATATATATATATAGAGAGAGAGAGAGAGAGAGAGAGAGAGAGAGAGATCAGAGCCCTGCTGCTCACTGAGGCCCTCAGCTCATCTCTCCAAAGTATTTCTCCCACAATGGTTCCATGTTTCATCTGAGGGATGTTGGCATCCAGCACTCAGGCATTGTAGCAGGGTTAATCCTGTATCAGAGGGGAGGATATGGGAAATGGTAGCACTGTGACACACTGGCAAGTGTCCTTTACACTAAGACCTCCTGAAAGCAGAGGTTCTTTCATTTACTTTGCCACAAATGCAGATGCGGATGCGGAAGATGATTCTTTGACAAACTCTAGCCATCATGTACAGAAAGACCTCTTCACTCACACATCCAGTTCTTAAGTCATTCCAGGGGTCAACAAGCCGCCTGCCTGGGTGTCTGGGTAAAGGCTGTCAGCATATCGCCCTGTGGTCTAGACAAACTCGCCTCCAGCCTGGCTCACGGGAGGAGGCCGGCCACTCTCCCCAAAGGCTCCTGTATATGTCAGGTGTCAGACAGGGCGCTCTTCATCTGTTTGTCCCTCCTGCTTCCTGAGCAGCTGATAGTCTTAATCATTGATGTCTGTTATGTGACAGGATTGAACTCTGCCCTCCCCTTATCGAAGCAATAAAACACAAAGCTATACAAAGCGCGTGCCAGATGTGTGTTTGTCCTTTGCCCTCAAAAACCTACTGGACACACGAAAAATACAAAGAACAGCTGCTCCTACTTCTGGGAACATAACAAAGCAACGTGGGTCCCGAAACTCTCTTTCATGACTGAAATCCAAACACAAGCAATAGTGCAAAGGACAACTATGGACCCTGCCTTTCCCTGGACTCCGAGAGGAAACTCCAGGTTCCTTTCCCTATGCACCCACCCGGGAAGGAGGGCCCTCAGAAGTGTTGATTACTGGCCCAGTCTCTCTCACTGCTATTTCTGTATTCTCCAGCAGGTGGCACTCTCATCCTTACCATCCACCCAGACCTCAGGTCCTAGGTCTTTCAGGGTACAAATCCCAGGAGGCCTATGGTGGCCTAGAGCTGGGACCTTGTTGTACTTCACTGTCTCCCAGGCTCACTTCAGGGAAGGGCTATGGTTCAGAGAAGGTTATTCAAGCTCACCCTCTCAGTGATGTGAAGAGAGCATTGTGAAGAAGGAGAATGGCATTAATGAATGACCTACACTCTTCTTTCCTGCTATCCTAGATGGGTCTCTCCATCCTGTATTAAGAGACACTCACTACCTCACTCAAGTGACTTCCAGCCCTGAGCTTTTTGGGTACAAACCTTGTTGACTTATCAGGGTCACTCAGGGTTAGTAAATCACTAAACTGATGTAGATTTGAAAAGCATAGATAGGGTGGCTGAAGTCACGGAGGCTTCCTAGAAGAGGAGACTTTCATCTCAAGAAATAAAGCCATGATCCCAGCCCCACTTAAGACCCAGAAGAAGAGGGATTGGAGTATGTGGCTCTACTACAGCCTTTGCCCAGCGGATATGAGGTTAAGGGTTTAATTCCCAGAACATGGGAGGGAGGAAGGGAGGGAGGGAGGGCGAGCAAGTGCGCACAATGTCTGATTTGGTTCAGTACTTCTCTCTGCCACACTTTTCCTGACTCTTTCCCCCACGCAGCAATGCCTGGGAATAGCCAGAGCAACTGGGCAGGGGGAGGTGGCTGTGCACACAGGGATGCCAGCTCATGGCAGCCTCCAGTCAGCTGTGCCCCTAACACCAGCGGTTCAGCTGGGGAACTGAGAAGACAGCTGTTCCTTTCCTCCCAACACCAGCTCTGAGTCTCAGGGGGATTGGGGATGAGCCCAGAATGAGATTTGGTCTCAGCAGCCTTGGCCCAGGGGACTTCAGGCTCTCACAGAAACCTGGAAGGGCTCTCAGCCCAGCTTATACGTGTTGCTTCGGGCCTGCTGATAGCCCCTCTCAGACCCACAATCCACAGCACCTGTCCCAGCTCACTCAGGTAACGTATCTCCCACGAACAGGTCAGTGTCTGGATCCTTCAGTCCTTATTTTCTCTACAGTCCTGGTCTGTGTACCTTCCTGGCTGTGGGGTGGACCCCATCTGGCCACAGACCTGACCACCAGTAGCTACAGTTACAGTCTCCAAGTGTTACGACACAGCCCCAAGTAGCTTGTTTTCCCCATGAACGAGCGAGCATCCCAGCTCCAGGACAGTTCCTGAGCCATCCCTTCTGAGTTCTCTGTTGAGGAGTCCTAGAGCTCAGACCCCACCCCACCCACCCCCTCCCTCCAAGCCCCAATGTTTCACCCAGAACCAACAGAAATGTCTTTCCCTGGAGAAACCATGACACACCCCTGGGCTTGATATCCTGTCAACACTGCTGGCTTCCTGAGGCCCTGGCTGGTATGTGTCACCTCAGGAGTGGCTGGGGCATTTAAGTAGCTTGGACCATCACCTTCTGCATCTTCTCTCTCTCTCTCTCTCTCTCTCTCTCTCTCTCTCTCTCCCTCTCTCTTTCTCTCTCTCTGCAGGTCAGCCCCGTTCAACTGTAACCTCCAGGAGGGGGAAGGTTAGGGGCACAAGAGGCTCTTGGGCAGTGGCGGGGGTGGGGGGCAGAGGCTCCCCTAACTGCAGAGGCTAGCTTTACACACCCAGCAACACATGTCCCCCTTTATGGCCGGGGTTTTCTCTCAGTGCTTAAAGGCTACTGAGAAAAGAGCAGGGCTGATTCTGGCTGCCTGGCCGTCTCCTGGCAACAGGCCTGGCAGGAGGTCTTTCTTTCTCCCCCCCCCAACCTCCCTTCTTTTCTCCACCCACCCCCCCTTTTCCCTTTCCCCCCTGTGTCTTGTGTTGTGTATCATTAAAACTTCCCTCCCAGCCACTTGGCTGCCAGCAACCAGGCCCTTCTGGGGCCAGTTCCCTCCGGGCAGATAGATCAGCTGGCCCCAGGGGTGCAGGATCCGAGGGGTCAAGCCCCCAGAGTGGCAGCTTTGTGTGATGGAACGAGGCTTAAACTCCAGTTGGCAACCTTCAGTACATTCATGGGGGCAGCCACCACTGTGTGCACACAAGTAAGCACCACTGTGTACACACAAGCAAGCACCACTGTGTGCACACAAGCAAGCACCACTGTGTGCACACAAGCAAGCACCACTGTGTGCACACAAGCAAGCACCACTGTGTGCACACAAGCAAGCACCACTGTGTGCACACAAGTACCACTGTGTGCACACAAGCAAGCACCACTGTGTGCACACAGGCACGTGTGCATGCTGCACCCCAGCTTTCTCTTACCCGCTCCCTTCCAGGACCCTGGAATCTCTGTGACTGCTTGGACTATGCCAAGAGGTCCATGGATACCACCCAGCCCTGTGAGAAGTAAGTACCTCTTGGGCTAGATACGACCCTCATCTATAATAGGTGGCCGCAGAAAGTTGAGGTAGCCACTTCTAGGGACCCACAACTAAGTTCCTGTTCAGTGCCCTGGTCTGTCCTGCAAGGTAAGGACATCAAGGATAATGACCATTAGTAATGGTGGGGAAATCAAACATCTAGTCGTTAGCTGTTACGACCAAAGGTCTCTTAATTAGGCCACGTTAATCTATAGGAATGGTCGTAGTCACAGAGAGTAAGTGAGCATGCAGTCCAGCAGCAGAGAATTGGCTGGGGACCCCTTGGCCCCCCACCCACATCCTCCCAGCTCTCACATTCTGACAGAAGGCAACAGGTAGACTAACAGCTTTTCTGGGCCCTGGCCTGTCTATCTTGTCTGAAATCTACGGTGTCTGAAGTAGGTATCTGAACTTGACCCAGCCCTCTTCCTCGCCTTCCTCCTCCCACTCCTGAAGAAAGCTTCTCACAGACCAAAGAAGTGATCACTTGCATCGCCAGGCTACTCTGGACAGCCGAGAGGCAGTCACACTTCCACCTTACTGGGAATATCTGGGTCGCAGAGGCCTCCATACTGACCCATACTGTCACCCTACTTACTCGTCAGGCTAGATTGTTGTCCCCAGATAGGTCCAATACTTTGAGGGGTATGGGAGGGGGGCTCATGACCATGGAGATTCCAGATGCTGTTGCAGAGGAGGGAACTCAGTGCCACCTTCGGCTGTAAGGAACAGCCTCAATTGGGATTAGAAAAATACACCAACTTGAATCACTAATAGATAAATATTCCAAGACGGGATTCTCAAGGCAGTTAATGGCTCAGCAGTGGCTCAAGAGACTCAGTTTCTCCCACTCTGGTCTAAAGTCTCTACTTTGGTCTCAGTCAGTTGTTCTCACAGCATCCAACCAAGATATAACAATGCACTAAAGCTGGAAAACTGGACAGCTATTTAGGGGACTGCTCACTCCCCTAAATACTTTCTAGAAATCTTAAGTCCTTCAGCTGACTCCCCTTCGTGTCTCCTTTGAGTCAGTGTAGCCCAAGCCCTTGTAAATTGACTCAGACTAGTCAACATTTATCTCTGAGCTAGGTGGGGCAGAACACACTGTGTTCCTCCCATGCCTAAATAAAGCCTCTGCCTTTACATAAACATATATACATATACATGTGTGTGTGTGTGTATATATATATATATATATATATATATATATATATATATATATATATATATATATCGTCTTAGTCAGGGTTTCTACTGCTGCACAAAACATCATGACCAAGAAACAAATTGATGGAGGAAAGGGCTTATTCAGCATATCCTTCCATATTGCTGTTCATCACCAAAGGAAAGGAGGACAGGAACTCACACAGGGCAGGAACCAGGAGGCAGGAGCTGATGTAGAGGCCATGGAGGGGTGCTGCTTATTGGATTACATCTCCTGACTTGCTCAGCTTGCTTTCTTATAGAACCCAGGACTACCAGCCCAGAGATGGTACCACCCACAATGGGCTCTCCCAGCCTTAATCACTAATTGAGAAAATGCCTTATAGTTGGATCTCATGGAGGCATTTCCTTAAGAGAGGCTCCTTTCTCTGTGATAACTCCAGCTTGTGTCAAATGGACACACAAAACCAGCCAGTCCATTTATTTATTTATATAGACTGATGGTTTGCAACTGTAAGTAACTCCAGTTCCAGGGATCCTGACCTCTGCAGGCATCGAGCATGTGGATGGTACACATGCATACAGGCAAAACACTCATACATGTAAAATAAGATAAATCCAAAATAGTTAATGATAATAATAAAAAGTAACTCAAAAGAACCTTTCTCCTCACTCAACTCAGCTGCTGCCAGGAACCATTTCAGAGCCAGCAGGCATCACCACTACAGGCGAGACACAGGCTTAGAGAGCATAGGAAACATGAAACATGCCCAGGGTTGTACAGTACGAGACAGAGCTGGGCTCTAAGGCAACCACTCAGACAGTGTCTCCCTGGACAGACAACTGAAATCCCATAGGACAGATCCTACTGAGAGGCCAGCAATGCCAAGCAGGGTTTGCCCAAGGACCGTCCTCTCCCCCATAAACACACACACCTGTGACAGCTATAAACACCTATCCCAGGATCTTTGCTGGTGACGCAGTGAGGGCCCCAGTGACTGTCCATTGAACCATCTACTGTGTTCAGACTCTTAGCACTATTTCTGGTCCAACCTCAGTTTTCCACAGTGGCTGCTGTTGGTCATACTGGTCTGTGAAGAGATGGTTGGGGGACAGAGATCTGGAGGTGCAAACCAGGCATGATGGGAAATTGTCTGCCCTATATCCATGCATAAGACCAGGCTTGTGCTGGGCAGTTGTGGTACACCCCTTTAATCCCAGCACTTGGGAGGCAGAGGCAGGCACATTTCTGAGTTCGAGGCCAGCCTGGTAAACAGAGTGATTTCCAGGACAGCCAGGACTGTACAGAGAAACCCTCTCTCCAAAAAAAAAAAAAAAAAAAAAGACCAGGCTTGCTCTATCCCAATTTTTTTTTAAATAGTGTCCCCACCAAAGTCTTCTCCCAAGAGGCTTTCCTGCTCTTAATTTTGCTGTTTAGAAACATTTGATTTTCTTTCTTTCTTTCTTTCTTTTTTTTTTTGGTTTTTCAAGACAGGGTTTCTCTGTATAGCCCTGGCTGTCCTGGAACTCACTTTGTAGACAAGGCTGGCCTCGAACTCAGAAATCCACCTGCCTCTGCCTCCGGAGTGCTAGGATTAAAGGCGTGCGCCACCACGCCCGGCTAACATTTGATTTTCTGAGGTATGACTCTTCCAGGAGAAGATAAGCCTTATATATTCAGAACCTTGGGGCTCAGGCATGCTTACCTGGGGGTTACCCACATATAGTCCTTCTTAGTGAACAACTGCACAGAACACCCTACGCACAGAACACCTGGGACCTCTGTAATGGCGTGCACACCACACACACACACACACACACACGGGGGGGGGGGTGTAGTTTGGCTGATTACATTCCCAAGCCCAGGTGAAGGGGCAAAGCTCAAGCTCCCATTCACCTTTGGGCTGCAACAGCCTGCGAAACAAGTGAGCCAGAGGAAAAACAGCTTCCATCCCAGCCAAGAAAGTCCACAGTAGACTTCCACAGTTAGCCACAGAAAAGTGGCCTCCCCAGGACAGGTTCTCAATGAAGCCAGGAATGGACCTTGCCTTGTGCCCAGAGAGAGCCTTGGGCAGCAGGGGCATAGAGACTGGGGTTTAGGGTTCTGGGTGAAAGACAGGAAATGTGGATGGAAGGAAAGAGACGGGAAGAGAGGAAGAGAGAGAGGGAGAGGGAGAGAGAGAGGGAGAGGGAGAGAGAGAGAGAGAGAGAGAGAGAGAGAGAGAGAGATTGAGAGCATTGTGGCTGGAGGGGCTGTCCAGTCTCAGATACCTCCAGGTGGCAGTGACTTCTGGCCAGGTTGCTACGTTCTCATCTCAAGCCATCAGGAAAGGTGGGTGTTACCTTGAGGAAAACTGGACCCAACACTGGGGTGGACAGGTCTCCAGGAAGCATTAAAGTGCCTTAAAATACCACAAGGAACATTAAACCCAGCGGCCTCTCATCTGGGATCTCAACACCCTCTCTAGGTCCGTCAGCCCATTCTGCTCTTGGTGTCAGAGTGCTCCTGAGTTCAGTTTGATAAAGGGCAGTACACAGCAGCCAGGCTTAGGTGTGCCAGGTGGAACCCCATGGCAGTGTTAAGGGCTTCTTGGGGAAAAAAAAAAGCTGCTGGCCAGAGCCTTAAGGTAGGGGTTGGCCACTGATGGGGAGACTCTCCAAAGAGATGCTGACATGGGAGTCCTACAAGGGGGGGGGGGGGGGGGGGGGGGGGGGGGGGGGGAGCGGCTCTGGCCTCTGATCCTAGGACAAGTTAGGGGGAGAGGAGTGCCCTTGTCACAGAGAAAAGAAGAAATCCAGTGTTTCTTTACCATCCAAGTCAGCTTCCTGTGGCATTAACGCCTAATGATAAGAACTCCCTGTGAGATAGCTAAGTCCCATTCTCACACCACAACTGAGGGTACACTCGGGGAGAGTAGCTACCTCCACTGGCCTTCATTTCTTCTTCCAAAGGACCCCTTCCAAACTACCCTGGGGACCTGGCGCTGCTGTTGGAGGATCACTGGAACATGGGGACACCTGACATCTTCAGGTCTGGCAGACCTAGACCTAGAAAGGTCACTTGTTCTGGGTGGAAGGCCTTGGGGGTATCACAGGGTCCACTCCCAGAGATGCCAATCTGTACCACATAAGCCAACTGTCTCTAGGACCTGCAAGTCCTCCAGGTGACTCAAGGGTGCCTTGAGCCCCTAAGTGGAGCACACTTGATCCCCAGGTAAGCACAGTAGATTAAGGGAATTCACTCACAAGGGTGTCTCCTTAGCTGAGATTCCCCAAAGATCCAGGCTGCATAGGACCTGAAGGCTTGCTCACTTCTGCCTTCCAATCAGCAACTCCCCTCTGGACAATGTAGGAGTCAGGCAGCACAGGGAAGGCTCTGAGCTCTGGGACAGACACCTGCATCTCTTTGGGTGCTTGGATCCCCTACTCTGTGGCCTCTCTGCAGGCCACAGGCTTCCACTTCTAACTCTTCACTTAGGAAGATGAGGCCTACCTGCATGAATGGCATCGTGTCTAATTAATTTTTGTCTCCTCCAACCGCGCCATGATCCTCCTACTTCCAAGGCCACCCTCTGCTGTCTGGTCTCCTAGCTGCCTCCAGGAAACTCACTCGAAATCGTTCGAGAGGCTCCTACAGTTGTTAAGAGACCCTTAAAAGCTCCTTTCTCCTGGTCAAAGGCCTTGGGAGTCTCCCGTTCCCTCTGGTGCTCTTCTGAGAATCTCTGCTTCAGGTCCCTTGACCTTCTTCCCACCCGATGCCTCCCTGCTTTGCCCACAGTGGTTTCCCCCCTCCACCCCTACATTAGGCTAAGTTGGTTCTGAGCTCCCACCCCCATCCCGCAGTTCCCAGGGGGAACAGTCCCAGCAAAACTACATGGAACTCAGTGCCTGGTTGGGAGATTTCCCCCTCCCTCCTCACGACAGACTGGCAGCCGCGTGAGGGCGGCCGGGGGTCTGGCGGCCAAATTCTTTGTCTTCGAGGTGCCTCAGCAGGGGTCCGGTGGAGCAGCGCAGAATACACACTGCCGCTGACCGAGAACTCCTGGAGAGAGCGCACTTCAAAAGGAACCTCCGGGCAGCTACTGAGTTGGGGGTGGGGGTCCCCATCTCGGGTCTGAAGTCCCTGTCAGTCACACACAGCACGCAGGCTTCCCACGTGCCACATCTTTTGCTGCAGGTCCTGGGTCCCAGATGCCTTCCCCTCCCTCAACCAGGAGACCACCCTTCCTGTCCAGGGCGAGGCTCGTGTCCACCCTCACTAGCTGGATTCGGAGTAAAAAATAACCCTTTCCCGCCTTGTGCAGCCTACCCTGATGATGGGTACCTATCAAGAGAGAAGATGTGTCTAGGAGATACTCGTGGCAAGGGGGCTCCCTCACTGCCTGGGCAGGGTCCATTCCTGTGTTGCCACCCGCAGGCAGGAGGAAGAAAATTAAGCCTGTGTTGAAGGAAGGACACCTGGCAAGAGAGACGAAAGGACTCCGGAATCCCCTCCTCTGGGGAACTTTCAAGTGGGGGGGAAATCCCCACGCAGGCCTCTACTCTCTGCGGCAGCAACATGCGCGGCCACTCCCCGCTTCTGGTCCCCTCCTCCTTTCCTTCTTGCACCTTCGCCTGTTTGTTTCCTACCCGCGGAACAGCACCTGGGGCTGCCTCGGGCTCTGGGATGCCTATAAGAGGCACCTGCATACACACAGCCCTTCAAGGGACGACCAGTTTTAGCCACACCAGGACAGCTTCCCACGCATCTCTCAGGCAACCAACATCTCACCCAAAGCCACCAAGAGCCTTTGCCCCCCCCCCTCTCTAGGGCTGGCACCTGTGGAATCTTAAGGCTCTAAATGACCCCAAGAAGCCCTCCAGATTAGCTCTTGTCTCCACACCATAGCGGTGAGTTGGAGGCCAGAGAAAGCAACACCCCTGTTTTCAGAAACACTCGTTTTGGACTGTCCAACACCGCCCCCCCCCCCACGCCACACGCTCTGACACAGGACTAGAGATTTAATCCGCATAGATGTTTAACGGCCTATGGGGAGCCCCCATGGGAAGAGCAGCAATCAAGATCTCAGCTAAAGGCTACCTGGTAACCCAAAAGCCAGTGAAGCAAGCTTCCTGACAGAAACCTCGGCCCCGGGGCTTTGCATTCCCCGATAGTGGTCAGCCCCCTCCCAACTGCCCTCCCAGGTGAATCAGAAACGGGGCCTCAGAATCAGCCGTGCCCCTTGGGGAGGAATCTTCTGGGAATGCCCGGCCCCCGGGGCCATTTCTAGGGGTGCTTATCTCAGTACCATCTACCAGCTTCACTAGTCTTCAGCAGGTGGGAGATTGCCTGCTGTTCCTTAGCCCTCCCCACTTCTCCCCTTCCCCTTTCTCCCCCCACCTCTTCTTCTGTCTGGGCGTTCACCCCGCCCCCGCCCCTGTTTTCCGTCTCAGTGTCTCTATCCACTTGTCTCTCTCTATCTCCCCTTCCTCCCCTCTTTCATCTCTCCCTCTACCCCCCTCCAGCCGAGGATCGGGCTAGGAACTCGCAGAAGCTGTGACAAGCCCAGGCGGCTCTCTCGACCCTTGGTGCCCCCAGGGGCCAGTTCCTTGCTCTCCTTACACCAGCAGAAGCCATGTGCCGAGAACAGACCAGCAGGGGCAGTGGATCCGAGCTGTGGGCACCAGCCTGCCGGATCAAAGGCTAGGAATGTCTGCTCCTCGTAGGACTTCCCTCAATCCCATCCACCCCTAACAGCGAGAAAGCCCGCCATTCCTGGCTAGGCAGGTTTAGGTGGGCTCCTTCTCTTCCCTGTCTACCCAGTTAAGTCCCACCATGGCTTCTCCTTGGGCTGGCTTTCTTGGTCCCAATCCAGGAGCATTTCAAGGGCTGGATGTCTTCCGTGGCCCGGGAGAGAGGCTGAGGTACCTAGGTGAGGGGACTGAATCCTAACAATCTAGGTATGATCAGGGCTCAGACTTAACTCCCAAACTGCGGATAATTGGTAAGAAGAGTGCCCCTTGGAGGCCTGAACACTTCCCCCTGTATATGAGCTTCAGTAGGTCGTAGGGTGAATCTGGTGTCTGCACGGGACAACGCTTAAACACCAATCGCCAGGTTTTAGTTTCTCATTCGTAGAAGGGTCGGGAATATAGGTCAGAGATCTGGGCATTGGGGAGGAAGATGTTCCTGAAGACCCCTCGCCCCCAACCACTGCTAGCCAGAGCTATACCGTGTTTCACTAGTCCCAAATGCTTCCACCCTAAGATCCAAGAGACTGCAGGTACTGCTGAGGTCCGGCCAGCACGCCTGCCGGAGGAGAAAGTGACCGAATCCTCCCGCAGGAAATGCAAACGGCGGCTGGTTTCAGTTGCAGGAAATGCAAAGGCTGCAGGAGGTCGCGATACCAATCTGACTCTTGACAAAAGACTCAAATGACACTAGCTCTGTCCCCCGGCGCCGCCGGCTGGCAGACCTTCAGAGCCTCCGCGGACTCTCCCGCGCGCCCCTCGGACACCCTGAAAGCGACCTGCGGCCGGGTGGCAGGGGCCGCCGGCTCGTGAGCCCGAAAAGGCTGGAGGCTGGGAGGGGTTGCATTTTCCTAGCCCCTGATCCCAGTCGCGCGATCTGGAAACAACCCCTTTGCTTTCTAGTCTCGATTTCTTACGGGCCCAAGTGCCAAGGGATCACTGTTCCCCGACAGAAAAGGGAGCCACCCATCAATGCCCAAGCCGACCCCTTCACCACGTGAACGCCGGGTCAAAGCTCCAGCTCCCTAAACCTGGCTCGCGTGGACTGGGGAGGGGGTGTCCCAGGCCAGCAGAGAATCCAGCGTGCCGGGTCCTCCCGAGGCCTCCGTGCGCCCGGGGCGCAGGCTTTGCCCAAGTTTGCCGGGAGATGCCCTTCCCAGAGCCGGAGTTGTGGGCCGGGCGGGAGGGGCCCGTGATTGACAGGCTGAACTACAGACTCATCTCTTACCTTAGGCCGCGGGCGCTGATTGGCTGCTCGCTGACATCCTCAAACCCGGCTGCTCGGCGCTGGGCTCCGGAGGGGGGCGGCTGCGGGTGGAGGTGCGCCTCTGACAAGCCCGAAAGTCATTTCCAACCTCAAGTGGACTTTGTTCCAACTATTGGGGGCGTCGCTCCCCCTCTTCATGATCGCCGGCAAACTTCCTCCTCGGCGCTGCTTCTAATGGAGCCCCACCTGCTCGGGCTGCTACTCGGCCTCCTGCTCAGTGGCACCAGGGTCCTCGCTGGCTACCCAATTTGGTGGTAAGACTTGCCTCTTGTCTGCCTGCGGCCCCGATCTCTCGGCCGCGCCCGGGGACGGTGGGAGGCGCTGGCCGGGTCTGGGCTGCAGCAGGCCTGGGGCTCTTTTCTCCTTGCTTCCCGCTAGCCCCCCAGCCGTCCACCCCTCCTGGATCTTCTGCTGGTGTCGCCTTCCGAATCCAACTCCTGGCTTCTCGGATAATCACCATTTTCCCTGCTACCCGCCGCAGAGGCGGGAGGGCTCTCCCTACCCCTGAAGGTCTCTCGTTCTTAGTCTTCACCCTCTCCCACCCTAATTTGGGGGTCCCGAAGAACCTTCGTTTGCTCACACTTGCATTTCTGTGCTGTCCCCGCGACCCGGCCACTCCTCTTCTCCATTTTAGGGTCTCTGTGGGTAAAATTACCCTGTCCTTTTTCGCCACCGCACCTCTTCGGTGTCTCGGTCAAGAGATTTCCCCCACAATACTCGCGTTTGCCTTCATATTTGAGACCCTAAGGGTTTGGGGATCCCAAGCAGGGGACTTAGGGGGTATTTCAGTTGATTCTCCCCACTCCGTTCTAGGTTAATTTTGAGCCTCTGAAGTGAATATAGAATTTGATGATCCTAGATGCCATTGCTGATCCGGGTGTATTCGTTCCTTGCTTGTCCATCCCGGAGAAAAGGGAGGTGGGGGCTCTTTGAAAATGTACTTGTTTGGGAGGGGTAGGCTTGCTGTTTTTTTGAGTGAAAACCTAGTTCTCCATGTCAAATTCGTTGCTTTCAGAAGACGGGGAAGCTAGGAGAAAGGGCGAGGGAAAGGGGGAATTCTGTCCCCGAGAAATACGGATACAAAAGGCATTTTAGTAAATAAGGCTGGGCGAGCAGGCGGAGTACTTGGAGCTGATGGGTGTGTGAGGGGATTCACTGGAAGATAAACTGCCTTTTGGAAGCCCCAGCTCCAGGGACTCCCCTGTTTTCCAAGCCTCGTTGCTACTGCTCCTCTGTAGGTCCTCCAGTGGAAGACACTAAAACCAGTTTTCTAAATTACACCCCAGCCCTCTCAGTCTCCAGCCCCCTGCATTCCGGGAAACTTTAATAAAAGAACCCTCCCCTCCCGGACAGTGGCTAGCGGCCTGGGGGGTGGGAGGTGAGGAGGAGGAAGAGGAATTTGGGACCTCTGAGTAAGAAGGAGACTGGCCCCTGGGGTGAAAGTTAGACGGAAGTGCTACCAAGGTAAAGTGCCGCCTACATGGCCCCCTCTCTGCCTGCTACCTGTAAGCCTGCAGTATGAGGCTCAGAGCTTACAAAATACTGGGCCACACCCCAAGCCTTTTTCCAGATGCTTTGGGGCATCTGAAGGCCAGGGGAGAGGGCAGTCATGAACCTAAGCACCCAAGCCATGGCCTGCCCAAGGTTCTGTTTAGAGGGTCCAGGAGTTGCTCCTTAGGTTGATAAATACCCCAAGGACAGGCCATCTTTCTTTCCTGTGGACTTGGGCTGGTCTGGGGCTCCTGTGTGGAGTATATAGAGCCTGTGTATGCTGGGGGGTGGGGTGGGCAGCCAGGGATTCCAGAGTGAGGTTCTGCCAATTGGTGAAAGGTTGTCTCCGGACTTTCCTTCCCTCAGCCAAGGCCAAACTCTGCCTTCTCAGGGACACTGAGGGTGCATAAGAAGAGAGGGTGCCTGGAGCCCTAGGGATGGCATAGAGGAAAGAGGAAAGAGTGAGTTTGCTAGTTCTGTGAACTGGAAGAGATCACTTCCTGGGGCAGTACCAGTAGGTTAGATGGTGGTAGCAGTAGTCTCTGTGTGTAGTCATGTCCAGGAATATCTAGATAAGGTCCCCACCTGACAAGAAACATTAGGAAAACCTGGAGGGCAGAGACAGGCCCTAACATAACATACATGGCCTGTTTGGGGGTTGAGGGGGGACCGGGTGGCTGCTTTTGTCTGAGCCATGGAGAGTATGTATGGGTATTTTTGAGGTGGGTAGTTTGTCAGTGCTGTGCCTACTTACTACCTCTGTGTGTGTAATACAGTGTGTGCTCTAGGTCAATGACCCTAAGTGTCTCTGAGGGTAGAAGCTGTTAGCGCCTGAGACCCAGGCAAGTGTTTTGTGTGAGACCTTTTGCTGTGTGCCTAGGGCAGCTGTGGCCCACAGCAGGGTATGCTGGATCTGCATACAAGTATCAGCAAGTGGCTGGTTCTGTGATGTGACACAGAAGGCTGAAAGTACTCATTGCTTGTGTAAAGGGGGAACCGCCTGGCTTTTGCCTGTGATACTGGACATGGCGCTATTTGTGTTTGGACCTGTGTGCTGTCTGTGCATGTGTCTGTGTGTGTCACTCTACCTGCGCATGCTTTCCCGACCGCGTAAGGGGGAGGCCCAACAAATGTCTTTGTGCGTGAGATCGGTGTTCGTGGCATGACCAGCCATGGTTGGAGGTATGAGAGTGAGCCTTGTCGATACCTGGCTGAGGGCTGTGTCAAGGCCCCGCTTCTGATCGTGTCCCCAAATGCCAGTGACATAGTTTTGTGCCAGTAGTTATGCGTCTGTGGTCCTGTTTGCTGACACCTGACTTGTGGGTGTGAAGAACACCTGAAAAGGGTGCTTGGTGGACATCAGTGGCCCTGAGGGGAAGGACAGGCAGGAAGTGGAGGTCTCAGAAGGTGGCTGCAGACACAATCATGTCTGGGATCCCAGCTGGGGTGGGGGCAGAGCCTTCCTTGGCACCATCGTGCCTTGCTTGCTTGAGGATTGTGGCTATGGACCTTTCCTCCTTTAAGGTCATTTCCCTTTCGTCTTGGAGCTGGGGCATGAATCACCTTCACGGGGCTGGAAGTAGAGAGTGGGTAGGCCTCAAATTCTTGATTCCCCTCCTCTGCCCCGAGGCCCGCAGATTCCAGTCCTTTTAGCGTTTGAGTCCATAACTGCCTGCCACCTCCTTGGCCCACCCAGCTCTCACATTCCCCCAGAGGGATTTACAGGGGAAATGGCTTAGCTGGGATTTCTGTCCACATCACCTCCAGAAAGGACCCCCTACTCCCAGTAGCCCATCCCTGCTCTTCCTTGCTTGGGTCCCAACTCTGAGAGAAGGTGATGAGGAAGGGGCTCTGAGGGGCCTCTTATTCTAAAAGGAAGCCCTGTGCCCCAGAGCCTCCCAGCCTGACAGTGGCTGCATTGGAGCAGGACCAGTGACAATCAGCCTGATTTCTAGAACTCCCCTTCTTAGTACTAGTTAGCTCCTGGTAAAGAAATCTGTCTTTCTCTTTCTTGAGGAATAAGATCGTCCTAGGGCCTTGCCCTGTGCCATCTGTGCTCCATAGGAGATGAAAAAGGGGGCCTGCTTGGCTGGGTGGTATTTGGCAGCTCACTTCACACTGTGTGGCTGAGGACCAGTGACTCCTTACCTCCTTTTGGAGGTCACTTTTCTCACTCTTTACCCCGGGGGTGGGGGTGGGGGCACCAGCCTACCCAACCTTGCAGATTAGAGGGGGAATGTTTTTGTTGAGGGCTCCAAGCCTGTTAGGGCGCCTGGCTTCTCATTGCACCACTCCAGAGCCCATCCTCCACTCAAGCGCCTAGCTTAAGCCCTGCCTCAGTTTCTCCATGTGTCACATCCTGCTGCCTCCCCTGCTCAACGCCCACCCAACAGCCTTCTCTCCGAGGCTTGGGAACGGAGGAACGTGTTCAGTCAAACCCCCGTGGGGGTCAGTGGGCTGGGCCCAGGGAGGCACCTGGAGACTGTGGGGGAGGAAGGCCCCAGGCCAGGTGTTAACACTTGTAACAGGCAGGAATTACAGCTGGCTGGGGCTAGGGCTGGTGAGCCGAGCTGGCTGGAGGCTGTTGATCCCACAGACAGACAGTCAGACAGACAGACAGACAGACAGATGGGAGATACCAGATCGGATGGCCAAGCTTTAGCAGGGTGGTCGCTCTTCCAGAGAAGATCTTGCCGTGGGGGGATTCGTCTAGGGGTGGGGGGGGGACGGGACGAATGATGGGCCCCTTGAAAATGAGTTCTCAGCCCAATCCCTATTGTGGGCGGGGCCTTGCGCCACAAAGGGAGCGCAATTTGGTGGTAGATATGTTGGTATCCTTCTAATGGCATCACACATCGCCACATAAACAACAAACAAGACAACTAGTGAACCGCTAGCTAGTACAAGGAACTGTGTGTGTCCTTGAGAAGAACCGACTGGACTATATAGGGAGGAAGGCACGAGGTTGGGGTTGGGATAGCAGTTGAGGGGGGACACGGCTGTCAGAGGAAAGTCTTCCTCTGCACACACACCCCCCCACCGAAAATCTCCAAGTGTCTTATTAACAGCTTTGGGACCAAGAGGTAATAGCTGGGTGTGGCCCACTTCTCAACACAGATTCTGAGGTCTTGGGGTCTTGGATGTCTAAACTGCAATGAATCCTGGTGTGAGAAGAGGTGACCTGGGAGCCTAGGTACGAAGCTGGTATGTGCTGCTGCTACCCCACTGTAAACTCAGTGAGAGCCCACACTCACTCACTTCTGGGCCTCTGCTCCAACCTCCATTAAAGAGTCAAACAGAGGGCCCCAGGTAAGAGTCTCCAAGGGACAGACTGGTCCAAGGAAGCCCCCCCCCCCTCCCTGGCAGAACTCAGTGCTTGCAGGAGGACGCAGTGGGCTGGAAGGTTAGAGCAGTATCCATTGGCCTACAACCAAAATTGCTAAAGAGAAGGACATACCCTACATTTACCCAGCACCCCCTTTTTTGTTTTGTTTGTTTTGTTTTGTTGAGATAGGATTTCTTCATGTAGCCCTGGCTGTCCTAGAACCTATTCTGTAGACCAGGCTGGCCTTGAACTCAGAGATCCTCCTTCCTGCTTCTGCCTCCCGAGTGCTGGAATCAAAGGCACCCGGCCAGCACCCTTCTTGAAGGCTGGGCCACCACATGTTCTGTTTCTATATATTCCCTCTGGGGAGCTGGAAATGTTTCAGCCTGGAAGTGGATAGCCACGTCTGAGTTCTGAGTTTACCATCCATTGGTTGTGTGACCTAGGGTGACTCTCTGTCCTTCTCTGAGTTTCAGCTCCCTGCCTCTCTCTTGACTATACTGAGAGGTGTTCATTCATCTTCTCAGAGCCTCGGGGACATGGTGGGGACTCCACAGCAGATACTTGGGACCTGCCTGAGTCAGTGTACCCCTTGATTTCTGTAGCTTGGTGTACCTGCCCTAAACCCCACTTTCTACCCAACACTGCCATGCCTTCTTAATTCACTTCCAAACCTCACGTAAGGGCTCTCTATTCCTCTGTCTCCAGGCTGCTGGCAAAATGACCTCTCCCAGTCTCGGTTTCCCCATAGGGAAAATAAAGTTATGGCCTCTACCCCATGAACATCAGTGATCAAATACAGGCCCCAGAATGCTGCCGGTATGCAGGAAGTACAGTTCAATGTTTGAACCTAGGTCTGGCCCTGAATCCAGACTTGTCTCTTCAAATAAACCTTCCGAGATTGGCCCCCATGGCTCTCATTTCTGCTTGTTCCGTGTGCTTGGTACTGGTGCCCACAGGCTTGTAACTTCCTTCAAAATCAGAAGTTCAGCTTTTTAAATTATTTGTATTGTATGCATTGTTGGTGTTTCCCTACATGGATGTCTGTGTGAGAGTGTCCCCTGGAATTAAAGTTACAGTCAGTTGTGAGCTGCCATGTGGGTGCTGGGAATTGAACCCTGAACCTCTGAAAGGACCAGTGCTCTTAACCACCGAGCCATCTCTCCTGCCCACTGAAGTTCAGCTTTTTTTTTTTTTTTGCTGCCTCGGGGAGGAAGGGTAAGGTGGGCAGAGGTGTTCTGGGGTCTCCCCTAATTCTCCTGACACCCCACAGTCTTCTAAGCTCTGAAGCCTCTGTCATCTCCAGCTGGAACACAGAGCTCACGGGCCTGGTGGGGAGGGGTAGGCTTGGGGCCCTGACTGCTGGAGCAGCCCCAGCACGAGGTGAAGTTGCTTCTGGAGCTGGGGGATGACTCAGAAGGTGATTTATAGACGGAAAGCAGAAAGCTTGGCTCCTGGCAGAAGCCTGCTGCTTAATTACATTCTTTGGGGGGGGGTGGAGGTATGTGGGGCGACAGCAAAGGAGAGACTTCTACCTCGTCCCCTCCGGGCCTGGTACCTGTGATGTCCTAGCTCCAAATAGGGTTCTTCTTAGAGAGTGAGTCCCCTGTACTGAGTGCATGGTTGGACGCTGAGAAGAGGAAGAAGTAGGATGGAATCATCGGAAGGACAGAGTCCCGTGCCACCCTCCCCCCCAGGCTGATGGAGCTCACGGGAAGAGTGGGATGTTGAGAGCAATCACCGAGCCTCCACCCTGCTTCTGCAAGAGTATCCCTAAGCCACCTGGGCCTCCGCGTAGCCACTCTCCACTTACCTTTTGTGTGGTTGCCTGTGAAGACGTTCAAGTTGGCTTCTTGTCTTGTGGCTTGGGTCCTGGTATCCCATGGGTGCAAGAGACCAGGCCTGCCTGGCACTCAGAGACTACACTCTGCGTCTTTTTAGATGACCTGTCGCGTGGAAGTGTGATTATTGCTGCAGAACTTCAGAGGTTCTGGTAGCATCAGACTCATGCTGGCGGGAAGGAACCCCACTAACCCTGCCTTAAACTAACTTCTCCGGGAGCCCTACAGCTCGCCTGGCTGCCTGGTGACAAGCTTTTGATAGGGACTTCTGTCTGCCCGTGCTGACCAGTGTGGTGACTCCAACACAGCCCCAGATACTGAATTTCTGGGTCAGGGTCCCCAAAAGGTATAGGACAGGCAGTGGTAAGGATGCCAAGGTCTGCAGCACCTGGCTGCCTGTTTGAGCCTGGTTAGTACAGCTGGCAGGACTTGGCAGGGGTCAGGATGGGGGCAGCAGACAGCTCTCCGGTTCCCCCTGAGGCAGGCCTTCTCAAAATGGCCTCATTAATGCATGTGGAGTGAATTCCAGAAATGTCAGGCACACTCACACATCTAAAGGAAGGATGGGGACCCAGAAATGTTCTGTGCTTGGAGACAAGAGGAGTCAGGGTGAGAGATGGTTTCCAGGTCGGGGATCCAGGGGACCTGATCCAGGGGACATGGTCTTCCTATTGCAAAGTGAGGCTCTGTGCACGGGCCAGGGGATGTTTGAGTTTTCTGTGCTTAGTGGGAGACTGGGAACTGATTCCAGGACAGAGTAGAGACCATAAACTTTATATGTGAGCAGCTTTGAGGTGCATGCAGGCTGAACTGCCAGCCTCCCCAGACCTCAGTTTTCTCATCCACCAAATGGGCAATAACATGCCTTCTCTGCCCGTGGCTCAGGATGTCTGTCCTACCAGAGTCAGCTCAGCAACTACCATTGCTAGAAAGATGACCAGGAGCCCCGCCCACTACCCAGAGGAGGTGCAGGAGTATCGGTAGTGGATCCCCAGTCTCTTAGTAGAATCTCTGGGGTGCAGAGCCCTTGCTTGGATTTAAGACCCAGTGATGGCAGGTGTGCACCAGTTTCAGCTCTGGAGGTCCACAAAGATCCCACAGGTCTGATCCCCACTGAGACCCCGGTTAGGAGGTCTGGGTGGAGGTGAGGGCAAAGTAGACAGCCGGAAGCACTCTCTCAAAACCTGAGGTCATCAGGACATCCAAACACCCCCAGGGAATGAATGCCAAGGAGACCCACAGTGGCACAGCCCTGTTCCTTAACTGAGCCAGAGAGACTTGAAGAGAATGTCTTGTGTCCCTGTGTTGGCAAGGGGGATGGGAGCAACAGGACCCTGTGACCAGGTTTGCTGGGAGGGCCTTTCTGCCAAACCCGCCCCTGGGCGCAGAGTCCCACTTATCTGTCGGAGCCAGCCGGATCGGCAAGGAAAACCAATCTTCCAGTGTCTGCTATGCATGCAAATGGGGGCCTGTGACCATGTGAACCAGCACACCGCTTCTCTCTAGTTCCTCCACACTTCATAACGTGGCTTTCCGAGGGTTGTCATTCTGTCCCTCTGAAACCTCTCATGGTTCTCAGCTAGACCCCCTTTGTTTTATTTTGGCCTCTACCTGCCTATACAACATACCTTTCAGAACCCCTCTCTGGCTCCTCCCTCAAACCCAACACGAAATAGATCATGAACCTCTGTGTGCCTCCTTCCTCTGAGCTGGGGAAGGCAGTAGGGACTTGGCCCCCAGGTTGGCCAGGGCTTATTTCTGCTCTGCCAAGCACAGGACCTGGCTGGCTTGTGTCATGTAGCTGACAACCCTAAACTGTGAAGGGCCTTCGGTGTCTCTAAGGCAATGGGAACCTCCTGAGTGGACTGCCGCAGCCATGTTGGAAGCTGGGATGTCTCCTCCATGTCCGTTCCCTTGGGCTTTGTTGCACCTTCTCAGCCCAGATTGAAGAATTTTTCTGTGTATGTGTTAGAGCCGCTTCTACGCTCACCCAGCTGGTGCTATGCAGATAAAAGTGGCAGCACCCAGGGGCAGGTGCCCTTGCACGCTGTGTGGCTGTCTTTACAGACCTAGAAGAAATTCTTCCAAGACTAACGATGATCAGCTGCTTTGCAAAGACCACACATGGCGGGAGAAGGGTTGAAGCCCACATTCTGCCTCCACTCGGGCTGGGGAGAAGACTTCCTAGTTAGAAGGAGGAGAAGCTGCTTGTCCCTATAATATGTTGTCCTCCAAAGGATCATTTTGAGACAAGATCTCACTACACTTTCACCTTGAGCGCTGTTCCTTCGCGAGTGTGGACCCCACTCTGATGAGTCTAGGATCTCCGACTGGGGACAGGCATCTGTCACTGGAGCTTTCCTGCAATTGGTCAGGTTGTCCTCAAGTTAGGATGGTGCAGTGTGGCCATGCAAGCTTTTTGATGCCCTTGGGTCAAGTAGGGCTAGCCTTGGTCAATCACTGGGCCTCTATGCTCTTAATTGGTAGATAGACAATGACCTATAAGGTCACTGCCTACTGCCCGGGCCCTCATCCTCCCAGGTCCCTTTTTCTCTTTGGCATCTGAGCTTCACCCTGTGTGAGCCAGAGTGGTTCCTCTTCGTGTGTGTGTGTGTGTGTGTGTGTGTGTGTGTTGGGGAGAAACTAGGTATGCATTTGTGAGAGGGGGTAGCTTATTCATGTGTGCATTTGAGCATGGAGCCAGAATACAACCTATGGTGTCATTTCTTGGGCACTCTGTCTAGCTTTGGAAATAGAGTCTCTCACTGAGACCTTAGGGTCCCTGATTAGTCTATGTTGGTTGGCTAGTCAGTCTCAAGAATTTCCCTGCTTTTGCCTCCCTAGCTCTGGGATTACAGGCACACCACCACACCCAACCTTTCCCCATGGGTTCCGAGGAATGATCTCAGCACTTGAGATAAGCCATCTTCCCTCCCCAGCCTCAGAATTCATGCCCATATCCTAGCCCTGAGTTGGTGTTTCTGGGCTGTTGAGTCTTTCCTTGACTTTCACAGCTAGACATTCAGCACTATTTCCCCGCTGAGAAGCCAGAATGCTCTCTCCTTTCTTATAAAGCATATTTTCTTTATGCACCGGCCATTTAGGAACCCCCAGAGCTAGACTTGATACTCGATGTTTGCACCTGTGCTGACCTTGGGTGACATATTCGTCTTCTCTTTTGCCTGATCTAGTGTTTTCATCTCCATTCTGCTATTTATCCAGAAACATTTTGTATTCTCTACTCCTTGTGGGCAGACCCCATGCCTGGAGCATCTAGAGCTCACCATGCTTGGTCTCTGTGTAGTGACTACTGATGCTCCATAAATATGTTTTGGCTGTCAGACAGGACGTTGGCTGCCAGCTGTGCTGAATTCTTTCTGAAAAGAGGCAAGGCAGAGGAAAATGAGAACGAAAAATTCATTTTGTCAGCATGGCAGCAGTATGCCTGTCATCCCTGCACTCCAGAGACTGAGGCAGGAGGATTGCAAGTTTGAAACCAGCTTGGGCTATACAATGAGATTCTGTCGCCAAAAAGAAAGAAAGAGGGAAAGGGGTGAGTGGGGGAGGAAAAAAATGGCTGTTTCTGAGAAGCCGCTCTGAGTTGATAGTTTTGAGTTGGGGGGAGCACATTCTGTGTCTTCCCCAGAAACGTTATCTCTAGGGATGCTGTTTGCAAGACTAATGTGCTTTAGTCTAAGCTTGAAGGTGTCATCCCGCCTCTTGGGAATCTCAAACATTGTAGTCAAGGATGACCTTGACCTTCTCCCCCTCCTCTTTCACTGCCCCAGTGCTAGGCTTAGCCCGCACCACTGTGCCTGGTTTTATTTGGTGTTAGGGATTGAACCCAGGCCTTCATGCATGCTAGGCAAGCACTCTACCAACTGAGCTACGCCCCAGGTTGGGGACTTTGTGTCTGCGGTGGCTGTGCCTTCTCTTTGCTTGGCCTTCCTCATACCTGTCTGTCGTGTCTCCCCTTGGGAGATAACTATCTGGTGCTCTTGATACCACTTCCTAGGTGACACACGAGTACCCAAGTGTCCCTTCCCATCTCCCCAGCAGCTACTGCAGAACTACCACCCTGTAAAAGTTCAGGGCGTCATGCAGATGAGAGAGAGAAAGAAAACAGAGGAGACCACACTCAGGACCACACAGGGTGGCTGGCCTCTCTCAGGCCAGACATTCCCATTGGCAAAGCTGTGGGGGAGACCCCAAGTAGATCTGGTCTAAGCCAGATCACTGCTGTGGCAGGAGCATCCCAAGAAGAGGAGAGCACTCACTCGTGTATTGTGGTGCCTTTGACCCCAACACTTGGGAGGCCAAGACAGGTAGATTTCTATACATTCAAGACCAGCCTGGCCTATGTGGAAAGTTTCAGGGCAGTCAGGGTGATGAGAGACCCTGTCTTAACAAACAAAAATAGAAGTAGAGAGGAGCTTCAGGGTAGGGGAGCGCAGCCTGCCGACCACCTGGCAAAGCTTCAGTTCACCTCTCTGCTCCTGCCCTTAGTTGGCCCCTAGAGGCCACCCCACCCAGTCCCTTGACTTCAGCCAAAAGAGCATCCAAATCTACTGAAGGTGGACCTCCATCTCAGAAGCTTCTGCAGGGTGAGAGATTCCAGCACTTTCCAAGGATGACCATGACTCTGTCATGCCCTTGAAGCTAAAGCTGCACCCCGTCTCCAGAAAGTGGGCAGCCAGGGAGCAGACTTTAATCATCAGCGAGTAATCTATCTTTTCTGAGGTTCCTGCCTCTGCCTGGTGTGCACAGAGGGAACAGATCACCTCTATCAGCCTTAGAAGCATGCTCATGTTCTCCCCATTCTACAGTTGACAAACTGAGCCCCTGAGAGAACCACTTCAGTGCCTAAGGCTCCTCAGGCTTAGACTGCAGCTCCGATTAGATGCTAACTGTAGGAAGCCAGGCCCTCCAGGGTTCACAGCCCCTCACTGATAGCCAGGAAGCTCCCTTGAGGTCTATCTAGACTTAGTCCAAGCCTAGACACTTTCATTTGGTCTCTGGGATATGAGCATCACTGAAGGGTCTCAGTCTGCCCCTGTGATTGGATATGTTGTTCCTGGAGTCCAGGACAGTCCTTTGGAGGTAACCTGAAACTGCTGTTAGCCCAAGGTATGAGGGGGGTCCTGCCCAGGCCTTTGGGGCAGAGGGCTCTGCACCACTGTCTGACAATTGTGCCCCTTTATCTGGGGACAGGAATCTGGAATCCCAGTTCCAACACCCCCAGGGCCCACACCCACCCTGGTGACGCTCCAGGCATCCCAGTATCTGGGGAATCCTTCCCAGATGACTATAAGCCTCCTGAGCTCTGGGTTTCTGCCTGAAGTCTGTTCTATTAGAGAAGATGACAGTACTGATGGCCCCAAAAGAGGTCAGGGCAGGGTATTTGGAGGGGCTGTGGATATCTGGAGGGTTAGCTAGGTGTCTAGCATGGTGAGCCCTATAGAGGCTGAGGGCTATTTCTGCCCATGTCACCATTTTCTAGAATGAACTTCTTGGAGAGACTGATATTGTTTACTATTTAAATTTTGTATTAGTCTCTCTCTCTCTCTCTCTCTCTCTCTCTCTCTTTCTGGAAGCACATGGCAAAACTAAATCAAGAAAGCACACGTGTCCTGTGAAAGTCCAGGTCAGGGACTCAGTAGAATGCGGAATGTTGACATTTGTTAACCTGAGTTGAGGCATTTAAGTCTCTGGCACCTGACAAACACTCAGCCTTCATTTAATAGTCTCATCGCACACACTCTGGCCAGGATGAAGGCGTTGGATGGGGAAATGGGTCTGTCTAGGTTCTCCCAGCACAGAATCTTGGAGAAGGCTTGGCCATCTTGGTGTCCCCCGCCTCCAGCCCCCTCCAGCCTTGCAGCATGAGCTCACCCTAGCAGGCGAGGAGTCCCCTGCTTAGCAGCAGTGCTGGGGACCGTCCCAGCTGTGTCCCTCTCACTTTCAGGACCCTCTTTGCCTCATCTTGCCACTCTCGGTCTCAGGTGACCTTCCCTGTGCTTGTGACTTTAGATGATGTGATCAGAAGGGCAGTGATGTCATCAGGGAACACACCCACCTGACTGTAGTGTTCTCTAACCCCAAGGCCAACCTTGACCCTGCACCCTCCAGCCCCCAGCCTGGCTCTCCTCCTGGCTACTCTCATCTCTAGGGTGACAGTCCTGGGCTTCCATCTATATAGCTGGGTGACCTTATTTTCTCTGAGCCTCAACTTTTCCCTCTGTAAAATGGGGATGGCGAGGATTAAAGGATGTAACATTATATGAGACAGACAAGGTCTGGCGTCTACACAGTGAGTAATGCTCCCACTTGCCATCATTAATCTCGCTGTCTATTTTGTTGTTCTCGCGGTGCATCACCGCTCTGCGCTTTTGTGCTCACCCCTGCCTCCTTCTGGGGAAGTTCCTCAGACTCCTATCCACTTTGCAAAGTGGGGTTGGTACCATCGTCTCACTGGAGCCTCTCACCAGCACCTGCTCCACCTGAGCCCCTCCCGGGTCTCAGTGGGACTCCTCCATCTCCACCCACCCTGCCAGGCAGCATCTGGGGAAAGGTCTTAAGCTGGAGGGCAGTGCTAAGTGTGCCCTGCTTGGCAGAGGCCCAGTGTTCCTGCTCCAGGTGTCTTCCTACTCCCCATGTCCTTCTCCTCCTCCTCCTCCTCCTCCTCCTCCTCCTCCTCCTCCTCCTCCTCCTCCTCTTCCTCCTCCAGAAGACTGACAGAGACTCAGTCATCTTTCTTGGCTTCCCAGTCACATCTCATTGGCATCTATCTTATCCTTCCAAAGAGGGGACCAGCTCTTGAGGATGTGAATTCTACTGTGGGTCTTTGTGACCCAATTGAGCCTCATATAGCACCTCTGGGGTACAGAGCACAGCTGGAGGAGCACTTTGGGTCTAGCGATTGGTGGGCTGGTGGCTCAGGACCCCTCCTCAGAAGCTCCGGTGCGGCTTTCGCTGCTTCCCGTGAACTGGAGAGCATCTCCTCCTCACCCATGATCTCAGCAGGGCCCAGCCTTGAGCTTCTAGCCTTTCATGGACACAGCTCTCGCTGTATTTGATGAAGAGCTGTCCGTGGAAAATGGCGTGTCTCAGACTTGTTGGCTGGTGGCTTTCAGACTTTCTAAGCCTCCATTTCTTCTATGTAAAATGGAGCTGGGGGTGGGGGGATGTTGTCAGGAAAGTTGTGAGGTCCTGCTACATAGGGGCTGAGCTGACAGGGACTGATCATGGGTGGGGTGCAGGTCATTCCAGTCCAGCGAGGGTTGTCCAGGGACTCAGTACTGGGAAAGAATGCAGGTCATCCTGCCCTAGAGAAAGAGCCACGCTTGGGGAAAGCCATACGCCTGCCTTGTGATGGTGTGCCCCAATTATCACCTTATTTGAAAACCAAAATGGGAGTGGCTCAGGGCAGGATGCAAGTGATTCAGTGAGGACCCTGGTCTGACCCTGTGTCCTGGTGTCCTGCTCAGCCCCTGGCTCCTGGGAAGAGGTAGGCAAGTCAGATGTGGTGGCTTCAGGGAGTTTTACTGGGGCTCCTGGGCTGGCCTGTGCAGGTTTAATATGGCTGAGGCATCGGTCATTTCAGCCCTGAGAAGGGTGGTGAGTAAGCCTTGCCTGGGAGGCTGGGGCCTGCTGTGCACATCTGTCTTTTAGGGAAGAGGGCCCTGCCGCGCTGCTTGGAGTGTCACGGACAAGGACGGGCGGCCTGTGTGTGACTGATATGCAGCCTACACAGACACCAGCTGTTCTGCTGAGAACTGGCAAATGAATATGCTTTTTATTATATAGTACTTTATGCACACAGAGCAAACGCGTCATCTACGGGATGTCCTAACAAGATGAAACCTTGTGCTTCCCCACACCCGGAAGAGCCAGAGCATCAGCATCTGTCCTTAGGCTTCTCCCTCCCCACCCCATCACCATCTCCTTCCACATGTGACCACATCCTGATTTCTGCCTTTTTATAAAGGGGGTATGTGGGGGGGAGTTGGTGTCTCTCACCCAGTCTGGAACTCACTCATTAGGCTAGACTGTCCAGAAAGTCCCTAAAGATTCTCCTGTTGACCCCTTCCCAGTGCTGGAGTGTCACCCACCACACTTGTTTGCATGGCTGCTGGAAATGGAACTCAGGTCTTAGCTTACAAAGCTTACTGATGGAGCCACCTCCTTAGCCCCTGCACACGGGATTCCATGACTGAGATAAAAAGCCAGCGGGCCTGCACCTTTAATCCCAGCCCTGCAGAGGCAGAGGCAGATAGACCTCTGAGTTGGAGTTCCAGGATAGCCAGGGCTACACAGAGAAACACTGTCTCAAAAAAACCAACCAACCAACCAACCAAACAACAACAACAAAACCAGCAACAATATCAAAAGATAAAATGTAACCTGAGATAAGAATGCCCACAATACATTTTTCACTTTGCTTTTGTGTGTGGTCTTCTGTGGTTTCCTCTTCTTTGTCTTATTTTCGAGATGGGGTGGGGAGGTGGTCTTATGATATAGCCATAGCTGGTCTGGAATTCACTATGTAGACCAGGCTGGCCTCGAGCTCATAGAGATCTCTGCCTCCCAAGAGCTGGGATTAAAGGTGTGCGCCACCACATCTGTCTTTGTTCTTTCTATATTTTGTTTCTAAGTTCCTCATTGTTCCTGAGTCTTTCTGTATTTCCTTCATTTTCCCACTGTAGAGTAGTCACTGTGTCTGCTTCCTTCTTTTTGTGTGCACAGGAGTCTCTCTGTGCCCGTGGAGGAGAGCTCTCCCTCCATACACTTGCCTTGGAGTGGAGCAGTAGGTCCTGGCTGGCTGTTGAATGTTCTTAGAGTGATGCCTAGCCATTCCCCAGACACTGCTCCCATCTCCTACCCAGCATCCCTCTCTTTGTCCATGACCTTCCAAAGCTTTTTCAAACTCAGAGCTCCCCTTGTCCCACGTCTCTTACCAGCTTGGCTTCTGCCCTACCCCCCACACCGCACACCCTCCAGCTCTTCGGAGCATGATTTGGATCGAGCACTATGTCTCAAAGTGTGTCTCATCACACTGGTCTTATGTGATCCTGCTGGGAAAGGCTTCTAGGGACAAGTAAATTTAGAAGTTAGCCTTTGCTTGTTGGCATCTCAATGCCACCAGGTACACCACAGAGGTGACCCTTGCTTTCATTTGTCTAGTCTTTCCCCAAAGTAGCTAGCCCAGGAAATCCTCCTGCCCCTTTCAAAATTCAGTTTGGTTTTTATGGTCTTTATTTTCCCAACTGGGAGGCTGTAAAATTTTTGCTATATATATATATATATATATATATATATATATATATATATATATTTAATATTCTGCGTGAATTGAGAGAATTTAGTCTGGTATCTCCATCGCGTGGGGGTCTTGAGATGACGAATGAATAACAGCAGTTAGAGAAGCAGTTGGCTCCTTGCTCTGTGGTCCAGCTGGGTCTCTTGTCCTGAGGAGTCAGAAGCTATGGACAACGTGAGGCTGTTTGGCCCGTGTCCAGCCTGCCTACAGTGTTTCTGCGCAGCCTTCCTCCGACACCCACGTGGGATGAGTCACTCCCATTACGCCTCCTGTCACTGGTTTGGGGGCATCTGTTTCATAGGGAGGCCTGAAGCCCTTGCAAGGGCAAAGGCTCTGTTCCATTTGCCCGCCCAGGTTCTCAAGAGTGGCTGCTCACGCCCTGGCTGGTGGGTGAGTGCAGTCGGAGGAGGTCTCCTGTGTATCCTTGCCAGGGACTGGAGGGTACTATGATAGTCTGCAGGCTCTGGAGTCAAACCAGACGTGTCCCCATAGACTTGCCAGTCTCTACGCCTCAGCAACTCCTCTTCTTTCCACCCACAATTACTCTACTGACTCTGGGAACACGGTCTCACTTTGTAGCTCTGGCTGGTCTGAAACTCATTATGTAGACCAGGCTAGTCCCCCACCCCCCCACCCCCACCGCAAATAATGACAACCTCCTACCTCTGCCTCCCAACTGTAGTCATGTTCCACTGCCCTGGCTCTTTCTTTGTTGGAGACAAGGTCTCATGGAGCATAGGCTAGCCTGGGACTCACTATACAGTGGAGGATAAACTCTGATCCTCCTACCTCTCTCTACAAGTTCCGGGATTAAGGGAGCACACTTAGTTTATGTGGTGGTAGAGACAGAACTCAGGGCTTTGCGTACATGAGGCACGAATTGAGCTACAGCCCCAAACTGTTTGTCTGTTTTGAGACAGGGTCTCACTGTGTAGCTCCGGCTGCTTGTTTAAGTAAATAAGACTTGCCTTTGAACTTCTGGTGACTCTCCTGCCGCAGCATCCCAGATACTGGGATGTGTAGGTGTGTACCGCCATGTGTAACGTTGCTGGGTTTTATTTCGATCCTTTGTTCATCCCTACAAACTAGAGCCCATAACAGTGCTTGGTTGTTTTGGGGGTGGGGAATGGAGGGAGTGAACCTACAGGCGGGAATCTGGGAGGCCCAAGGGTGGTCAGGACTTTCATGGCTGACCCAGGAAGCTCAGTATCCTGAGACAAAGATCTTGTTGACATGGTGTGGCTAGAGTGTCCTGTGCTGTGGCAGTGTCCCAGAATGGAGGGCTCACAGGGCGTGGCGTACTGCCCTGGTCCTCAGCCTCCTGCACAGGACGGTGTGTGCTGGGAGATGCTTGCACACAGAGCATTTGAATCACTTTCCCCTGGGCTTAGAGCTCCAGAAGGTCAGATAGCAGGGACTGAGGATGTTAGGGGCCCCCACTTACCATTCTCAGGCATACACCACTTGGCCTCGAAGTCGGAGAAGCTCCTCAGACCTCATTACCCCCCTGTTGTAAGGGAGCCTCACCAGCTCCAGAGCACCTGCTCCCTTCTCTTCCCACTGGTCAGCCTTAGTTCTAGACCTGTCTTCCTTCTGGCCTCTCAACAGAAGAGATAGATCGTGGGGGCATTGCAGACAGGCTGAGGCGAACATCCGATGTGACACATGGATGCCAGGGGCTGTTCACTGGGGAGCAGAGAAAGCTGGGCACTTGGTTCCAGGTAAAGGAGCTGTAGTCCCCTCAGCAAGGGAAAGCAGAACAGGGAGGTTCAGAGGAGTGGAGGCACGTGGTAGGTGAGATTGCCAATTTGGTGTTCCAAGAGGCAAAGATGTCATTGAAATGACAGAGCCAGAGAATCTGGTAGAGGGAGACTGAGATCTTTGCGTGCCAAGGAAGGAAGGCATTCAAAGCAATTCACAGACCACTGGTCTTCTGAGAGGTTGGCTAGTGTGAGAGGGGAAGGGGGAGATGGAGGTGGTGGTGGGCTTTATCCTTTCTGCAGCGGTACAAGGTAAGACACGTGGTAACAAGGTGGTCTGATTTTCCAAGAGGTGCTGAAGGATCCCGATTGGTCTGATTTCTCAGCCCTCATGAGACACTTCATCAGGTTGGACCCGAAAGTACGCAGATCCCTGCCAATCTCCTTGGAGACTCACAGACTAGCTGACTGTCAGCCCTGTCTCTGTCCCCCTTGCCCCTGTGTGTTGGTGTCCAAGGCTCCTTTCGACAGCAGAGAAATGCACGAAGAGCATTGCCTTGTACCTCCTCCTTCCTGGTCCAGGTCCCACCCACTGGGAATACCCTGGATCCACCTCTTCTGCCCACAGTGTGTGTAATACATCAAGGGTTACAGTCGGTTGGAAGGAATAAACGATTTTAAAGCAATTAACAGCAACAACAGTACCAAGTGTGGTGGTGCCTACCTGTAATCCCAGCATCTCAGAAGCTAAGGCAGGGTAATTTCCATAAGTGAGAGGGCACAGCCTGGTTTGCATAGTAAGTTCCAGGCCAGCCAGAGCTACACAGTGAGAACCTATCTTAAGGTAGTATAATTTAGCTGGGCAGTGGTGGCGCACACCTTTAATCCCAGCACTCAGGAGGCAGAGGCATGCGGATTTTTGAGTTCGAGGCCAGCCTAGTCTACAAAGTGAGTTCCAGGACAGCAAGGGCTATACAGAGAAACCCTGTCTCGGAAAACCAAAAAGAAAAAAAAGGGGGGGGTAATATAATTTAATACAATATACCACTCCCTTATGGTTTTTGCAACCCATCCTGCCATGTGGCCCTTTTCTGTGGGTTTTCTCAGCTCTGCTTGGAAGTTGCCTGTGTCCTTGCTACTGTCCTTTAGTCCCTGTGTGCATAGCCCTGTTATTAGATTGTACAGTCCTCCAGGTGAGGGGCCATGACAGCATTGGGTTAGTGTGGGGCACACTTTGGGTGCAGAATAAGTGAATTCTGCGAGTTATTACCGGAGAGTGGATGGAGACCGTTAGACACAATGGTGGCAGCAGCATGGGAGGCGAGATGAAGCCATTCAGACCCCGTACCTTCCGAGTCTGCTTTTCTCAGTGGTGCAGTGCATTAGCCTGAACTCCTTGGAGCTTTTGAAAGAATAAATCTGAATCAGCAGGTTCTGGACTACAGCTTTGCCGTCTCAAAGGTGGCCAGCTCCCCTGAGAACCCCACATCCACATTGGTTCTGAGAACCCTCATCTTCTGGCCTTGCTATCTTGGAAGAGGCCCAGTCACCTGGAATTCTCCGTGGTTATTTGAACCCACGTGTCAACCCTTCTGATCCTGGGACAGAGCTCTTCGTCTCTTGAGGATGCCTGGGACAGGGCCCTGCTTTGATACAGAGACATGAATGTCAAGGGTAGGAGATCCACACCAACATTCAAGAGAGAAAACACCGGAAGGAAGGAAGGCTTCGGTGTGAGCCCGGCACTCGGCCTAAGCAACAAGACAGGCCGGGTGTCTCAGCTCTCCACTGACACACTGTAGAGACCCCCCTGGGTGTCTCAGCTCTCCACTGACACACTGTAGAGACCCCACCCCCACCCCAAGAAGTCCCTTCTTGCTTTCTTAGCAGCCTCAGTACCTCCATCACCAGCTGTATGATTCCAAACACATTACCCGGCCTCTAGAACCTGTGTCATCACCTGTCAAGTGGGGATAATAACGTCGTTGGGTTCCTTGGCAAATTAAAGGATGTATTTCATGTAAAGTGCTTTACATGATACCTGGCACAGAGTCAGGGCTCAATAAATGCTGGCCTTCACAAATAATAACCATTGTGAGTGCCCTGGAGATGCCCCCCCCCCCACTCCACTCCCTTACACCAGAGCACAGGAAATCATTTCCTCACGGCCTTATTAACAACTGTCTCCCCAGATAAGTGCACCCTATATTATCTTATTCACCCTGAGTGTGCACCTGTAAAGCGGCCCCTTTATTCCATTTATAGCTGTTTCCACAAAGAGGCCCCCATTACCTCATCTCCCTCTGTTTTGTGGGCTCCTCCTGTCTGTGGCCACTCAGGGCCAGCTTGGCTTCTGAGGGAGCCTTAGCCACGGGTCTGTGTTGACATCGGCCCTCACGCGGAACACACACAGCTCCTTTGTTGAAAAATCTGTAATTTCTTCAAGCTTTGTGGTACATGCCTGTATATCTGTCTATTCAAGAGGCTGAGGCAGGAGGATGGAAAGTTTAAGATGAACCATATATGTCTTTAATCCCATCACTGAAGAGGCAGAGGCAGGTGGATCTCTGTGAATTCAAGGCCAACCTGGTCTACAATGTGAGTTTTAGATCAGCCACGACTACATAGTACACCGTGTCTCACCAAAGGGGGTCAGAAAGTGAAAGCTCAGAGTAGGTCGGAGAACTTAGTAGGACTATATCTCTATATCCATATCTATATAAATGGAAAGGGCTGAGGAGGTATAGCTTTGCAGTTCAGTACTTGCCTAGCAGTGTGAGGTCTTGGGTTTAATCCCCAGGACTGAAAACAAAAATCTATTAGAATTTCTTTATTTAAATGTGTGTGTGTGTGTGTGTGTGTGAGAGAGAGAGAGAGAGAGAGAGAGAGAGAGTCTTTTGTATACAAAGCTTGTTCTTCTCCAGAAGCAACAAAACAAAACTTCAGACTGTAGAAGCAGAAATGCCTGATGTATCAGTTGGGCCCTGCAGCCTTCTGGGGTGACAAGGTTGGGCACAGTGAGAGGACATTCAGCCTGCAGAATGTATCCTTTCCCCGCTGGGTTATGCACAGGAACTCAGAAAGATGTGGGTCCCTATAGGAGGCACGTCTGGAGACGTTGAACCCAGAAGTTCTGTGGACACCTAGCCTGTCTGGGAGCTCCTGTACTCACCAACATGTAAACCCCACGGCAGGACTCAGCAGTCTGAGTGGAGAAATTAGGGGAAGGGGAAACTCTCGGAGGAAGAGAGGTACAAGGAGGAATGTAGTGTGGGCAAGGGGGTGGGGTCCCCCAACAGTGCCGAAGACAAGTATTTTCATGGTGACCTTCCTTTTCGAATGGATGTTAGTTAGCGAGCGTTAGCAGTGAGGCTCTTAAACTCCAAGCTTGGAGCCGCCTGTGATTTATACCTGGCCTATGTAGATGAGGGACATGCCCAAACACTTTTCGCTCATACTGCTGATCAAAAACAGTTTGGCTGCTGCGGCTGTCAAGATGGAGGCTTGAGAAACCTGGAGAGCTAGAATGAGTAAAACACCAGACTTGGGAAGAACGGAGGCTGACTCTGGGTACCAGGATGTACGGCATAGGACGGAGCAGATAGGGCCCAGCGTTGGAGCCCCATGAGCGGCCCTAGTCTCTTTTGGCTCCTGGCTTGCTCCTTGAAATGAAGCGAAGACCCACTGAGCACCCAGACCCATCAGACTGTGAATTCTGTGTGTAGCTAGCATTGAGGCTGAGCGGCCCTTCTCTGAGTGCTGGAATACCTAGCGGGAGTCCTGCTAGCAGCTAGGAGTGTGGAGTGGGCGTTCACAAACCCAGAGAAGAAAGGCTAGGTTCGGTGGAGGAACTGGAAGCAGGAGCCCAAGACTGGTGGATGTAACCGTGTGGGTGCGGGGCAGGAGGTGCGCAGGAAGGTGTTGAGGCTCGCTCCCGGGAATGGGCCCGGGAGGGAGGAGCAGGCAGCGCTTTGAACTTGCGCGCAGCCTCCAGAAGGAGGGCGGGGGAAGTCCAGGTGCCGGCCGGGCTGCTTTCACCTGCGGATCCTTGGCGCTTTGGGGGACGAGGCGCAAGGAAGACCTCCTGGGAATGCAGTGGAAATACCCACCTTGAAAGGCTAGGAGCGGGAACATAGCCCTGAGCGCCGGGTGTGGCGCTGCTCCCGCCCCCATCCCTACCCGCCGCGCGCTGCAGCGCGCACCTGCTGCTGGTGCTGGTACTGGTACCGGTGCCCATTCCAGGGCCTCCCCGAGCTGTTGGTGCTCCCAGCATCTGAGCCATCAAGGTTCCTGCCCATAGGTTTCATCTAGAAGTCCCCACAAATGAGTTGGGAGTTTTCTATTGTTCTTCAAACTTTTATTATGACAATCATTAATGAGGGCTGTGGATCTTGCTTAGAGATTTAGGGCTGGCAGAGCATGCTACAAGAGCCTGACCGTTCGTTCATCATCACAAAGCAGCCAGGGAAGTGAACTAGGAAAGTCAAAAGGGGGCAGGAGATGTCGCTCAATTGGTGGAGTGCTTACCTCAGCATACCTGAGGCCATGGTTTTGATGGGGAGTCGGGAAGGTTATGGCTAGTCCCGGGTCAGCTTATTCTACATAGCAACTTCCAGGCCAGCCAGAGCTACGTAACAAAAAGTATAGGAAAATAATACAAGGAGTGAGTGTTTACACACCTCCTAGTGCCGCCATTTTTAAATGTTTTACACGTGCACGTTTGTTTGTGCCAAACAAAGAAAATTCTGTTCATCATGAGCTCTGAGATTCCAATATGTAAGGCTGCCCCCACCCCATCAAAACGCCATGCTGGTTAACAAAACTTTTAAGGATTCCAGATGATTCAGGTTTCCTAGGTGTCCTCTCTGCCTTTACCCTAAGGGTTTTCAATGCAGGCTCCGCTCATTTCTTTTCCCTAGTCTTCATTTTAATCTCAGAGTAATTCTCCTTATGCCCAATACACTGGCTCTTCAGAGAGCTATGGTCTGTAGTCTTTAATCATGTGACCTATTCTCAGATCATCTGCCTGCTCCTTTAGAGTCATAAGACTTGTTCTTTGCCGGGCGGTGGTGGCACACACCTTTAGTCCCAGCACTTGGGAGGCAGAGGCAGGCGGATTTCTGAGTTCGAGGCCAGCCTGGTCTACAGAGTGAGTTCCAGGACAGCCAGGGCTATACAGAGAAACCCTGTCTCGGGGGAAAAAAAAAAAAGGACTTGTTCTTCTGTCTCTCGTCTTCTTGACAACTGAGGGTTACTCAGGTGATCTGTCTTTGGCTGGGAGCTTTATAGAGGAGGTTGGGTACCCAACATTGCGCCATCTCCAGCCATCCAGCTCTCCTACTTCTTTGGAGGTGTTTAATAGGGTTTCTCAGTCTCCTTCCCAGATGGGCTGGTCCAGCGGGTTAGTACTGGAGTCCATGTGTCTGTGTTTTGCAAATCTGCCCCTAGTAAGCTGGCTGTGTGTCTCACCTGCCTTCCTGGCCTCAGCAGCCAGCAGGGCAGTGCTCGTCCTGGGCCCTCTGAAGGGCACGGGGAGGGAGGTGTGGGAAAAGGTGAGTTCTCATGGCTCTGCCTCAGCAGATCTGAATGTCTGGATCTGGGAGTTGGTAGTTCTTATAGATTATAACCACGCCCATAAACATCTTTATGCTCTCAACACCTAGCACACAGCTGGCCCAGTGTAATTGTCCCCGAAATGAAGATCTCCACCAGGCTAGTGGCCCTCGATGAGCCCCCAGAAAGATGGTCTCAGGTGTGAGCTTCCAGCCAATAAATAGCTCAGCTTTCTGCATTTGAAGACTCCGAGAAAGACTTGCCCAGGGTGTGCAGTAGTTGTGAGAGAAGCCCAGAGAACCGGCAGGGTGGCTTCTGCTCTTAGCTTGTCATGGTGGTAGCCTGAGTGGGGAGGAAAGGCTGGGGAGATCAGTGGGAGCCTCCGGGTCCAGTCCAAGGGGGTCCTGTGCCCATTAGAAAGGCAGACTCTCCACTTAGTAGCCACCAGTGAGGGAGGGAAGTTGTCCTCTGAAAAACCTCACCTTTTAGTGGCGAGATGGACTCTGTAGATAGCTCAGTAAAGGATGTTCAAGATCTATCTTCTTCTGACAAGCTGAAGAGATGACCAGGAGGAACAGTTTCAACTGAAAGCAGCAACCAGAGGGGATTTTTTTTTTAACCTCAGATCTTGAGGGGTGACTAGGAGCTCACAGTGAGATGAATGGTCAGGGAAAGTGTTTTGTCTTTTACCAGAACTTGGCTTGAAGGGAAAGTTCTATGAGAACTGGGAACAGTTCTGACCCAGGAACCAGCTGTCTGCTTTCCCAGAACAATTAGCCAGGCCCTGCCAAGCCCTCACTACGCCGCACGCACGTGGGAGACTGGCCTGCCATCTGTAACTCTGCCTGAGAGGGTCAGCAGGGAGGAAGTGGTATGCCTCTCAAAGGGACTAATGAAGCACACTGGGCTTAAGGAACGGTTATAGTTCTGATTGGCAGGTCAGTAGGCAAAGAAAGAAATGGCAGGGCCCAGAGAGAAAAGGATGACCCAATCAAGCTGAGCTTGAATTTCAAGCCGGATAGCACGGGCCAGCTCTCAGCCTCTCTCCCCTAGGCACTCCTGGTTTTTAGAATTCCTACCCCTAATGGGACGCCTCACACTTGGTCAACTACAGATTGCCTTTTCTGCGTAGAATGGGAGGCCCCATCCAATATTTATGGAGCAGGAGCTGTGCTGGTAACAGGAGTCCCAGCATGCTGACGGAGGCTCTGTGAGGCATAGAGGAGGTTCTGTGAGGTACGAGGAGATGGAGATGAACCTCTGACTCAAGGTTCAAAGGCCTGGACCATCCTCCTTTCACCTTGAACCAGTGAAGGACATTGGATGAGTTACATCACTTAAGGGGGGGGTGCACAGCTTCCCCTGAGAAAAAGAAGTTAATTGTCCCACCAACCTTTGGCTTTGACATTTTATGACTTGATGCTTTCATGAGTAGCCTCTCGGCTGGCTATGTGACCATTTACAGGAGGCTTCCAGTGGCTTTCCAGGGCCTCTTACATTCTGTCTCTCCTCCAGCAAGACATAGGCCAGCCAGGGACACTTTTCAGGCAGAAACTTCTGTTCAGCAAGCCTTTATTATTGATCAACCTTCACTCAGAAACACCCCCCCCCCTTTAACTAACCATAGCTTCAGGGAGGGTCGACATGTCCCCACTAGAAAGACTAAACAGGCCTTTGATCTTGATCATCTCCTCTGTGAAACAGAGCCTAACTGTGGCCTCTGGGGCCACAAAGGCAAGGACCCGACCTGCTCAGTGGGGGTGGGGAAGGGAAGAACGTGGGGACTCACTTGGGAACTGCTTGGTTAGAGGAAATGACACAGTTCTTGCCCTGACCTCTTGGAAGCCCTGTCTCTGAGACAGCTGGCGCTTCTCAGAGAGACCTTCTTGGGGTCTGAGGTGAGAGACCCCTGACCTGGACCCGCTGTCTGGATGTTCTGGGCTGAGTTTGCTTCTGGTAAGACTTTCTAGAGAAGGTAGACCAGGCCAGGCTGCAGAAGCCCCTGTCTCCTCCTTTCTTGTCTTCCACTCTTTCCCCTCCCAATTCTCTGGATCCCTCCCCCTCTTCCTACAGTTTACTAACTCCTTTACATCCTCTTTAGGACCCACTAGCCTGCTCCATGCTCCAACCCCCAATTTAGCCAGGAGGGACAGTCCTTCTGTCCCCGCCGCCTCCGTTCTCCACTGTGATCAGCTCCCCCTTCCTATGAAATGGGGGGGCTCACTCTCAGGACACCTCAAAAAACAGGTTTCAACATTTCACAGGTTTCAACATTTTTCAGGCGGACTTGTCACACACCTTATCAGATCAGAGCCTGCAAGCCCTCTGCGGCACAGAGTAGATACCGGTGCATTCCAGTCAGGCTGGGCTCCCTTTGGTGGAAAGGGTCCACCCAGCTTCTTGGATGGAGGCAGGATTGATACCACTTCCCTCTGATAGGGGTCTAAGAGTGACCCCTGACTGCATGTTTCTTTCTATATCATCTTCTTCCTCCCATAGATGCCCAGAATCCAGTCTCTTTGGGGTCCCCAGCAAGTGCACTGCTTTCTTTAAAGGTTCCGCTGGGCCCTGAAAGGAGCTTCTAGAAGTATTGGGTGAAGATGAGTCTCTGGAGTTACTTCCAGAATGTAGACAGTCTTTTGGCCAGCAGCGCCAATAAGTTCTGTTGCTTGAGTTCCACTGGAACCTCAGGAAGAGAGGAAGAAGGTCACCCTGCCTTTCTCAATGGCTGCTTCCTTCCAGAAGGAGTGGCTTTGACATTGGATTTCTCTCTTCATGCCTGAGAGTTTTGCCCCAAGATGTGGGTTTCCAGCCTGGTATCACCCATTCCTTCATGTTCTCCAAGAGACTCTGCTTCCCTGCTCCTGCCATGATAATGGTAGCCTTGGCGACATGACAAAGATGAGCCAAAGCCCAGAGGCTCAGAGTTCAGTCTGAGAAGCACACCCGGAGGCTGGTATCCAGGCCACAGAGAGAGACCCCGCTCTCACTGGGTGGGAGGCCACCCTGGGGGTAAACTCCACTCTGTCTGTCAGAAAGGAGTCTCCACGGGAGGATCTGGCTGTGATGGCAAGAGCTCTCACCTAGGGAGGAAAGAGTCAAGGAACAGAGCAGAGGAAGAGACATTGTGATGACTGACCACACGGGCAGGCTGTTTGCCTCTGTAAGGACTGATGAAACAGGAGCCAGGAACACAGGCTTCAGGCCTAGCCTGTGAGGTTTGGGCACATCAGGCTGTTCCGGCATCGCTCCTCCCTGTCTGGCATATATCAGCAGGCCCAACCTGAGATTTCCAGCTGGCTAAGCTTTCCCTGTTCCCTTTTGGGATCTTCAGGTCTAGAGTGCCTTTCCACTGTACCTTCTGAGCCACTGTCCTCAAGAGGGAATGGCTGCCTTCTGGGTTCCTCTTTGGGCTCTGCACTTGGCTATGGTCTGCAGCTGTCACTGTCCCCAAGGCTTCCTTTTCCCATTGTTTCTAGCCTCTTACGGATGCCATCTCCATGGTCACCCTAGTTCAGACCTTCCACACCCCTTCTCTTTGTCCTTATCCACAGCCTTCTCTCTGTTCCCTGAAGCCTTCATCTTGCAATGGCCAGTGGGCCCATCCACTGCCATAGCCCATTAGTCTCTCCAGCTTACCTGAGGCCAGTGACACCGAGGCCTCTGGTGGTAGTGATGTGTTGCCAGGTCCTCGAATCTCCATAGTGCCAACTGTCACACCAGCCTTCCATCTGTTTCCTAGCTTTTGATCTCTAGTGTTGCCCTTGTCCCATTGTAGGTGGGAGATAGATCAACAAACCAAAGTCCAGCTCTGGATGCTTTGAGCTCTGCCAGCTTGCCCAGAGTGGTATAAAACCTGGCAGGTGGGGCCCCTTGCCAGCCCCCTACACCCCCTCCTGAATAGTCCAAGACATCAGGTGAAAGATAAATGGTAACCTGGGTACACCAGCTGTTGTCCCCCAACCTCCTAGTTCGAGGCTGCTCTCTGTTCCAGGTGCTTAAGTGAGCCCAGCTTTAATCACCAGGTGTGTAGCTGCTCCTGATCATAGCAGTGGGGACTTACTGGCCCCACCCTGGGAGACTCAGTGTTCTTCCCTATGCTATGGTAACGATGACTGAGGACGTAAGTGACAAGTAGTCAAAGATCATCTCCTGCTCACGTGTGGCATCCGCAGTACCCTGATCTGGTAGGTGCTTGATGAGGGCTCGTTGGCCTGCTGTTGACAGATGTCTCCTGGCCTGGGTGCTCCTCCGTGGGGCTTCATTCATCTCTGTGTTCCTAGCACCTGGAGCTCTGCCAGGTTTGGAGTCATCTCTCAGTAAGGGATGTTGAGTGAGCAGTCACTGAGTGAATGTGTTTACCAAGGAAGGACTTGAGCCCAGCTGCCGAGACCAAACCCTCCAGTTGCTTATCCTCGCAGGCCCAGACTCAGGCAAACTGGATACTCAGCCCTGCCCTGGGATCCACCCTTTTCCCTTCAGCCCCTGTAGGTGAGCTAAAGTTATCTCTGTTCCCGCTGGATCCAGAAAGGCAGATAGATATAAGGGATGGAGAGAGGTCTGGGGGCTTCCCATGTCTGTGAAGGGCAGCATCTAGGTTCCCTTTGTGAACTGACAGCCATGGTATCACTAGGAAACAGCCCCTCCTTGGCCACACGGTGCTGGGAAAGGTGTAGTCATGTGCTCGGCTTGCACAGGGCCCTGTGTGTTCCAGATCAGCATGGATTCTTAGGAAAGGTGGCAGCAGGTGCATCATGGGATTTCTCCCTCCTCTCTTTATCGAAGCTTCCTGCCACGGTGCCAGGGCTCACACAGGGCCCATAGAGACTCTAGGAGCTGAGTGAACCCTGGCCCACCAGGCTCAACTCCTTCCCAGCCCTGAGCTTTGTCCTCTCCCTTGTAATAATCAACAACTCTAACTTCCCTAAGTGGAAAGGCAATACTTTGGTTCTTTGTGTCCATTTCTCTTTATTTTCTTCTGGCTTCTAGAAGTTTCCATATTGCCCAGGAGGTAGAGTTCTATTGGACCAAAAGTGGGTTGGGCTTCTGTCTAGTATTGCCTAGAAGCCAGCAGGCAGAGTACCTGGCTCTGCACTAATGGGGTTTTTGGGAAACCCTTTACCTTTGTCTCCCTCCCAGTGCCTGGGCATTTATTTCATGAGAGCCTAGGCTTTTGGATCAGAATCTCATGGTTACCTCTGAGGTCAGGTGGGTGGCTACTTATCACTATAATAAAGAGAAGGGCAAAGAATCCCGTGATCAAACAAGAGTAAGTCTCGTCCAAACTCATCCCAAGACTAATAGACGGGCCAGGGAGCCTCTCCCTGTGCTATGGCCCGCAAATACACTCCGTCCACTCTGCCAAGGCCTAGAGAAGCTTCTGAAAATGTCTTTATCACACCCCGGGACTCACAGGAAGGGACAGTGGTTCAGAGAAAGAGCTTGTTGGCATTGAGGTCATGACCATGGCTCCTGACGTTTCCAGTCAACTGAGCTTCCCTGTGAACCTAGCCCAGACCGGTGCCTTTCTGAAAGTTCTCTAAAATTGAGGGGTTCAGAGCTGAAGAGATGGCTCAGCAGTTGGCGACACTGACTGCTTTTAAAGAGGACCCAGGTTCAAATCCCAGCACCCACACGGCTCACAGCTGTCTGTAACTCCAAGACCTGACACTCTGACATAGACAGAGATGCAGCCAAAACACCAATGCACATAAAATAAAGGTAAATAAATGAAAATTTTTATAGAAAAAAATTGAGGGATTCAGGTAGACGCAGTCCTGGTCATTTTAGCTATTATTAATGTGCATTAAGTAAATTTCAAAGCCAGGCAACTACCACTATTATTTCCAGAGCATCCTAAACAGTCGTTACTGTGGAATGTGAGCCTAGGCTGAGATTGCTGGATCCGGTGGTATATAGCAAATTCTCTTTTTAAATGTTTTATATAGAGGAAATGGAGGGTGGCTGTGCTTGTTTCCAAACAAAAATAGTTAACCATTAAGGCAGCCTGAACTTGGTGACACCCCACCAGCATTCACCATCTCCCTAAGCTCTAAGATCCTGTTGAGAAGCTCTAAAGTTAAAAGCAAACAAAACAAGCTAGGCTTGGATAGAGGGGAGGCTCCCTGGTAGGATGAGCCTGGTATAAGCCGACAGAGCCAGCCTGATCTCAGCAGGGACTCGGTCATGCAGAGGGATAGCAGAGTCTATGGGTCTCTAAGGCTCCAGGACACTTCTCTGTAAATCCATGCAGCAGCTAAGCTGCCCTGAGTTCTCCAACAGGGGCTAGAGATGCTGGCAGAGTACCTTCCCAGCAGGCACAAAGGCCTGAGTTTGATCCTCAGTACTGTATAAACTGGATGTGGTGGCCAGTGCCAACAATCCTGGCACTCAGGTAGAGCCAGGAGGCTCAGAAATTCAAGATCATCCTTGGCTACGTAGGGAGTTCAAAGCCAGCCTGGGATACATGAAATCCTGTTTCTAAAACAAAAACAAAACAAAGAATTCTGTATTTCATGAAGAGCCTTATATATCTATATATAATTCTGCATTTGAATGAAAAGTATTAACAAGCCACGTATGCATTCTTTGGGAACTGCTGCAGATCTTTTCCTCATTTTCCTTCTAATTAATTACACCTGTAAGTAAACAATATGAATTAACCCATTGAGATGGTTGTGTCTGAGTTCGATTGGGGGGGGGTGTGCACATCCGCAGTCCTGGTACTCAGGTGTCTGAGACAGGAGGATTGCAAAGCCAAGGCCCGCATGAACCACAGACTATGGCCATGTCTCAGAGCAACAATATCTTGGGCTATGGTAGCTTAGCAGTAGAGCCTTTGCCCTTAGCATGGGCAAGGTCCCAGGCTCCCTCTGCAGCAAGGAAAATTGTCTGATCTTGTCACCATGCACACCCACCCACAGCCCTTTGCAGAACAGGTGACAAAGAACTGGGTGGCAGTGGGAAGCTGACAGGGCCATGGGGATGTTTACAGTCTGGCCTAATTGGACAGTGGCATTGGTCCCTATCATCAGCCCAAGCCTTCCTGGCATCTCCACCTGGATGTTTGCATCTGCCTGGGCCTGGATGGTAGGTGGTTAGGATGAAGATGAGCTGTCCCTGGGGCTGAAGACAACAGGACCTTGGGTAGAGCAGGACAAGTCCGGGACAGAAGCTGGGTATAAATAGTCCCTGCCCAGCTGGGCAGGCCTGGCAAGCCCTCCGTCCTCCCCCTCACCAGCTGCCGGTGCCAGCCATGCCCCGACCTCCTTTGGGAGCCTGGTCACCATCTCAGATCCTCACTGGAGGAAGTCCCTCAGCGGAACTGAGGAGTCTTGTCCTGTGTGTGGGTGAGACCTCCGGCTGCCTGAGTGGGAGCATCAGGCAGGCTTTTCGGGGTGCCCTCTATTTCTTAACTGGAAGGCCAAGTGTGCTGGTGTATGTGTGTGAAGAATCAATAGATAGATATTCCTCTTTTTGTGTCATGCTGCAAACAAGCAAGCCTTCTGTGGCAAGAAGGGGAGAAGAGGGTACGGGAACACTCAGTACTAGCAAAGGTTACTTCTGGCTTGGGAGCTCACAGAAGTCTTTAGAAGTGATTCAGGGAGAGTTTGCCTTGGCTATGGGCTGCAGAGTAGAGGGCTCAGCATGCGTGAAGGGTGTGAAGCAGTTTCAACTGGCCTCAAGGCAAATCTAATCAAAGCCTCTCACAGTGGGGAGATGGAGAAGATCAGGAGCCTCTCCTGTTGACTCTCCCAGGGGGACTAGCTCTTCTGTAACGGGGACAAGAAGTGGGTTACACTGATATGTCTGCAGCAGTGGAATGTCAGCCGTGCTGTGTGGGCATGGCTCAGGGCCGGCAGGGCATGCCAGGGGTGGGGGACAGCTGTCCTGCAGAAGTCAATCCCAAGGCCACAGCCTCAAGGCTGTCCATAGATCTGAGCCCTGTCCCCAGAGGCCCTGGCTAATTACCACAGGATATCCAGATAGAGCCTATTGAGACCTCTGACCTGAGCATTCTGGAAAACGCTCCCATGCCCCCTTGGTAGTTTGAACATGCATCCAAGTCACACATGGTTTTGCTCTGCTCAGCCTGTCGGTCACAGAGGGATTTTCTTGGCCAGCCCTGTCCTAGAGCCTCCTCCTCATGCTCGATGGGAAGTGGCTTTAGAAATTCTGATGGTGCTGTATCAAGTCAGGGAACAGAGGATCAGGGAAATGAGGTTGGTGACACGGCAGGGACCAAGTCCTGGGCTCATGGAACGTGAAGTGGCTGCCATTGCTTGAGGGATCCTGATGTGCCTGGCCCTGAGCTGTACACGTTTACTCTTCCCGCAAGCTCTGTCTCACAGTGGAGGAAAGTGTGGTGTGGAGAAGTTAAGGAAATCGCTTGGATTGGCAGCTTGAGACAGGCAGAGCCCGATGTGAGCCGGGTGTGTGTGTGTGTGTGTGTGTGTGTGTGTGTGAAGAGACAGGTTTGGAGGGAGGAGGGAACCTAACTCTAGGTGACCGAGTGTCTACAGTGAAGCCCTTGCTGGGGTTTCCTCTCTAGTGTCAGTAGGGCTTAGGGGTGAGTGGCAGGCCAGGGCTAAGTGCTGGCTTAGTGTGTGAAATGAGCTTGATCTACAACACTGCAGAGAAAGCCTGGTTGGGGGCGGGGGGGGGG
>LR753769.1:53351-90042 GCA_902729485.2 Mus minutoides | reverse complement strand
GATTAAATAAGTTAAAGACATAAACATTTCAAGATGTACCCAGCTCAGGTCAGACATACCTGACCTATTTCCCTGGGGACCCATACAGGCATTACCCATGAGGCAGAGGGAAGGCTTGCCTGGGAGCCAGGTAGTCTAGTTTTTTTTTTTTTTTTTTAAGATTTATTTTTTGCTATATGTAAGTACTCTGTAGCTGTCTTCAGACACACCAGAAGAGGGCGTCAGATCTCATTATGGATGGTTGTGAGCCACCATGTGGTTGCTGGGATTTGAACTGAGGACCTTTGGAAAAGCAGTCAGTGCTCTTAACCACTGAGCCATTTCTCCAGCCCGGTAGTCTAGTTTCTAACAGCAGATAGAAACTCTATAAGCTGGGCAGCTAGTAAAGTCCCCACTGTGTGCTGGGTTATTATTAAGCAACTCAAGGTAGTGAGCCGTGATGGTAAGACACTAATGCTTCGGCAGTCACCTCATTCTTTTTCTCTCACTCTTGTCCAGTCTCAACAGGAGACAGTCTCTTGTAGCCCAGGCTAGCTTGCACCTCCTGACCCTCTTGCTTCTGGCTCCCAAGTGTTGGGATTACAGCAATGCCCTACCACCTTCCTAGCTTTTCCTTTTCAAAAGGGCCCAGGGCTCTGGTTGGGGAGAGCTCAGTGGGAGATCAGTTGCTTGGCAAGTATGAGGCTTTGAGAGGTAGAGTTGGGGACTCTCAGCTCAGGACATGGCTCTTCAAGGCCACCAATTCAAACCCCCCCAGTTCTGCCCACTCCCGGTCTTTCTTCCCAGTGGGGAAACCTGGACTTCATCCCCTGACAGCTGAGGCTGTGTGCCATGTTTTGCTGGAGCCTCTGAAGACAGCAACCGAGGCTCTGGTGTTGAGTGTGGGGGAAGGGTAGTGGGAGGCAGCTCACAGCAGACTCTGATTAGCCACATACCTGTTCCCAAGAAGCCTAGGGCAAGCTAGTTTGTTCTGGAAACCCAGATTCCTCATCAGGGGACAGAGATGATCAAAAACTGATCAAGTCTGTTACATCCAAAGTTCTGAGCAACTAGAGAGTCCCTCAATGGCCAGCGTTCGGTTCACCCACGCCAACAAAGCTTTTGTGTCTCTTTTGACCTACTCCAGAGTTTACCCCTGGCCCTCTTTCCAAGGCTTCTGCATCCAGGCCTTGACCTTAGCTAATGCCTAGGTTTCCTTCTTCCAGGACACTCTGCCCTTTATTATAAGCCTGGAAGAGGGAAGCAAAAGGTAGAGTTTCTGGTAGTACCTTGATTTTTCTACAGTAGTTAATTCCCCCAGAGTGCACTTACCAGCACTGTAAAATCCCAAGGGTTGAAACGTGTAAGGGGTGCAATAATGGGGTGGCTTGACTGAAGCGAGAAGGTTGGGGGGATGCCTGCTGAGAGTTTCCTTTTGCTCTTGAGTTAAACTAGTCATCAAACGGAGCCTCTGTCTCTAGTGAGAGGGGCGGTGGCACTCTAGAAACTTATAGGGAACTATAAAGATGGTGGCGGAGGCCCTAGTAGACAGAGCACTTGATGCCATCAGAGACAAACAGGCTCTTGGTGTCCTCTGTACTCTTGGGGAAGAGACTAGAGGGCTTTGTGGGGGTGAGGGTGGGGAGAGAGAGAGAGAGAGAGAGAGAGAGAGAGAGAGAGAGAGAAAGAGAAACACTCTGCTAAGACTTATGCTTTTTTTCCCTCCCTAAGATGGAGCTGTGATCACAATGGCCTCTGCTTCCTTTGTCCTTTATGTTTGGATTCCTTCCCATGAATGGCTGTTAGTCTCCACATGGCCCACAAATCCTGGAGTCCCTGGGAGAATGCTCTGCAGGAGCCCTGCCATCCCCACCAGTGTACTGGGGCCCAGGCACTGGGCAGAACTTGATTCTCACTCTAATTGTTCATTTCCAATCAGGGGCTATTTTCGTGGCACAGTACAGACAAGTGCCCCCAACCCCCCAGAGGCTCTGCTGCTCCACATGCCCATGTCAGAGGGACACTGCTTGAACCGGTGCCGTGCCCTTTGTGGGACAGCGTGTCCCCAAAGAAAGTCAGAAGCAGCACACGAGGTGCCAGGCTTCTCAGAGCCACGGATCATCCCTCCCCCACCTCAGCCCATCCTTTGGGAAGAAGTGACATCCACACTGGGCCACGTGTTCTGTGTCTACAGTGCCATCTCCATTGTCTGCCTGCAGGTCCCTGGCCCTGGGCCAGCAGTACACATCTCTGGCCTCTCAGCCTCTGCTCTGTGGCTCCATCCCAGGCTTGGTCCCCAAGCAACTGCGCTTCTGCCGAAATTACATCGAGATCATGCCCAGCGTAGCAGAAGGCGTGAAGCTGGGCATCCAGGAGTGTCAGCATCAGTTCCGGGGCCGCCGCTGGAACTGTACCACCATAGATGACAGCCTGGCCATCTTTGGGCCTGTCTTGGACAAAGGTACTTGCCTGAGACTGGGTGGGAGGTGGCTGGGGGTGGTGGGAAGGGTCCTGGGACCCTGCCCCCTTCCTCCCACTGTGGGAAACCCTGAGTCCAAGTTCTCTCTAGGAGGGTAATAAAGCTGGTGGAAAGTGGGTGGGGTCCAGCTCTGGACAGGCCAGGCTGTCTCCACATCCTTCTACATCTTTTCTAGTGCTGCAGGGGGTGGGTAGCCCTGAGATGCCCCAGGGTCCTGAGATTTGGAGAGCAGGCACCAAGGAGACCGGAGCCTTCCTTCCGGGATGACACAGTGGGGGCCCAGTCTTTGATGTAGACATGTGTGACATTTCCCTTATGCTGTGTTAAGTGCTATGCAAATACAGCTTTGGGGTGGGGGTGGGATGGTGCCAGGCCTAGGTGTTGTGCCATGGAAAAAGTCTCCAGCTCTGACAAAGCTGTCTGGTGCTGGTAGCACTACATGACCCCCCCCCTCCCGAGGGTCGCCTGAGAGTTCCTATTGGTTCCCATGTCCTGAAAGCAAGACAAGTCCATAAACCCTGATGGCCTGTGGATCACTCTCTTGAGACCTGGAAGTCTGACCAGCTGTAACCCTAGTGGATGAAAGTAGTCGGCTTTTGACTTTGAGCATGGGACATAGGAGAGGGTTGAATGGGGTAACTGCTCCTAAGAAGGGGACTTTGGCTCTAGAACCTCTCCTGTCCAGGAATTTAACGGCCCTAGCTGGGCTGGCCTCAACTGGAGTTTTGCCAGCCGATGGGGCGAGCCTGCTCTGAGAAGGATTGGTAAAAGCTGCATTCACAGCCAAAAGGGAGGAGTCCAAGAGCTAGCTGGAGGGTAGGCGCAGAGTTTGGGAGAGGGGAGCTATCCCCTCTCCTTTAGAAAAAGCCCCCTCCCCCTTTACCTGTCCTTCAAGTGCAAAGGGTCTGTACAACCTACCGCAGAAAACGCAGGCTATTGTCGTGGGACAGGAGGGCAATTAGCAAATCAATAGATGATGATTCTGTTTACGCTCCTATTACCAAAGCTAATTATTCCTTGTTTACATAAAAGGTTTGGCCTCTAATTGGGGCCAAGTGGCGGCGGCGGCTGGCTTTTCAAAACTGATCTCGCCCGCCTGTTGGTCTCACCGCCTTCCGGCGCCCCACCTCAGTCCAGGTAGCGTTTAATCAAACTGCCAGGCGTCCCGACGCCTCCCCCAAAGCAACACTGGCTTTCTGATCACTCCTCCCACCCAGGATAGTGTCCATCCAGACCTTTCAACATGATACCCGCTCGCAGTGGGTCTGATGTTTAAATTCGCAGCAGTGGGTTGTGCCACATGCCTCGGTCCCACAGCAAGAGGGCAGTTTGTGTCCCAGTGTGCAAGGAAATATGGGACTTAGACAGTGGGATTTGATGAAGGCAGTGGGGTGAGGTTCCAGGAAGATGTACCCGCGCCCTGGTACCCTATGAGCAAGCGGTGGGTCCTGGCCACTTTTGCGCACGTCCTAGCAGGTGCGGGGTGGGCGGCCGGAAGGCGCAAGGCCGCGGTCCTCCGCGGCTCCCGAGGGTTCGAGCGCCGCCCCCCGCCGCGCGCCCGCTGCGGTCGCCGCGCCATTCACACGCCCTCTGGCCGCCGCCTCCCGGGGATCGCGCTGCCCGGCGCCGGGGCTGGGGGCGCGGCCCGGCCGCGGGAGCCGCCCGTTGCTACGCGGTGGCGGCCGGCCCGGCGGCCCGGGCCCGGCGGCCGCATTATGCGGGTAATGCGGTGTGACACCGCGCGAACAAAGGCGGATTGAGCGGCGCAGCGGGTCCCGCCGGACGGGGACCGGCACAGCGGGGCTGGCAGCGCCGCTCCCAGGCTAATCCCCGCCCCGCCCCCGCCACCCCCACGGCCCCAGCGCTGGGAACTGAGCGTGGCGGGGCCGGGTCGCCGGAAGCCAGGGGCGCCCTCCCCTGGGGCGAGAGGGCCGGGAGGCCCGGATCACCGCCGTGCGCAGTCCCCTGGCTTGGCTCGACTGCTGAGCTCGACTGCTTGAGCTCGACTGCTGAGCTCTCGCTCCGCGCTCCCCGCCGGGCTGCGGGGAAAGTGGGACGAGCCCCTGCTGTGCAGGTGGCGCACGAGGGCTTCGTGTCTGCAAAGGCTGCTCTGGCTCTGAGTATCTGATTCCCTGCATATTCAGGACGGGTCACGACCTAGGAAAGGAGATCCGGTTTTGACCACCTGTGCAGTATAGCATAACCCGCTCTGGGGACCTATAAAAAGAGATGGCCCGGGCCGCCGGCCTCGCCGGGCCATATCTGTAAAATAGGGTTTAGAACATTGTAGGGAATAAAGCACAGGAAAGACAGATCTGCGCGTACGTATGCAGCACTCAGGGAGTGGCTCTCATTGTAACAAGGCTGGTGATTCCCCCTGAGAATCTCATCTCTGAACCCTGGGCCTGAGGCCGAGGAGGAAGACAAGAAATGGGCAGCCATGGCTGAAGACGCTGCACCTATTTTACAGAGTGTACTGTGAAGCACAGATAAGAAATCTGCCTACAGGGAACTGAGGTCCGAGTGGAATGGGTGGATTAGTGGTTTAGGCTGCAGGTTCCAGTCTTCAGAATGGAGGGCTCAGGACTGTTTGGAGGAGTGCTTGTGAATGTGCAAGGTTGGAGGCCAAGAGCCCAAGGACAGGGCGTGGCCAACCTAGTTCTTCAGAGAGCATTCCCATCCCACCATAGACCCCTCTATAGTAGTCCTCCAGCCCTGGACTCAGCTTGCCCATGCATAAAGAGAATACTTACAAGGGTCTGGACTCTTTAGAGAAGAAAGAGGGCACCTGGCTCTTCCCCCCAATGACTGGTGAGCCTTTGAGCTCTAACCCCAGCCCTCGGGGCAAGGCCGTGTACCCTAAAGCCCCAGGCTGAACATCTTCTCCTGACATCCCTCTGCAGCCACCCGCGAATCGGCCTTCGTGCATGCCATCGCCTCGGCTGGTGTTGCCTTTGCAGTCACGCGCTCCTGTGCAGAGGGAACCTCCACCATCTGCGGCTGCGACTCACATCATAAGGGGCCACCTGGAGAAGGCTGGAAGTGGGGCGGCTGCAGCGAGGACGCTGACTTCGGGGTGCTGGTGTCCAGGGAGTTTGCAGATGCGCGGGAGAACAGGCCAGATGCCCGCTCAGCTATGAACAAGCACAATAATGAAGCAGGCCGAACGGTAAGACGGCGACCTACAACTGGGGGGCGGGAGGCACTCCCTGGACCCCTGACTTCACGGGCTGGGCTCCCATCCACACCCCATAGTACCCCCCTGACCACCTTCCTTCCTCTCCTTCAGCTGTCCTTTGAGTAGGTTTTTAAAAGTATATTTACTCATTATCAGTGTGTGTATTCCATGTTGTGTGTGTGGAAGTCAGAGGGCAACCTGTAGCGGTCAGTTCTTCCCACCATGTAGATTCCCATGTCAAACTCAAATCATGCTGACGCTGATCCTGGCTCTTTTGGGAAATCTGCCAAGGAATGCAGTATGGCTGCCCTATAGGAACAACACCCGCAGACTACACCACACTAGTTGGCAGGCTGTGTCTGTGTACGTCTATGATGTGGTTGTGGGTTGGGGACTGACTTTGAGTCCAAAGTAGGGTTTCCATAGCCCTTCCTATGGTTGTGGAACACTTAGCTCTCAGCCTCAGTGTTTCCATCTGTTCAATGGGGATAACAGTCCCTAGTTTGCACCCCTTCTATGGATGAGGTGAATGTGAAGCCTGCCAGGGCTGGGGGAGGTGTGTGACTAGGGACACTGATTTCCATCCATTCTTCCTGACACCAAGTAAGAGTAGAGGAGGGTGTGGTACAGAGGGGAAGGTTCTCCAGGTGTGTCAGTCTGAACTAGCTGCTGCTCCTCTTTCCCAGACCATCCTGGACCACATGCACCTCAAATGCAAATGCCACGGGTTGTCGGGCAGCTGCGAGGTGAAGACCTGCTGGTGGGCCCAGCCCGACTTCCGTGCCATTGGCGATTTCCTCAAGGACAAGTATGACAGTGCCTCGGAGATGGTGGTGGAGAAACACCGTGAGTCCCGAGGCTGGGTGGAGACCCTGCGGGCCAAGTATGCGCTCTTCAAGCCGCCCACCGAGAGGGACCTGGTTTACTACGAGAACTCCCCCAACTTTTGTGAGCCCAACCCAGAGACGGGCTCCTTTGGTACCAGGGACCGGACTTGCAATGTCACCTCCCACGGCATCGATGGCTGCGATTTGCTGTGCTGCGGCCGGGGCCACAACACGAGGACGGAGAAGCGGAAGGAGAAATGCCATTGCGTCTTCCACTGGTGCTGCTATGTCAGCTGCCAAGAGTGTATTCGCATCTACGATGTGCACACCTGCAAGTAGTGAGCCAGGTAGGGCGCGGGGCGGGGCGCGGCGTGGGGCTGCCCTCTCCTCCTGACTGCTAGGCCTGCCCTTCTGATTCTTGGCTTCCCAAGACAAACAAGTTCCCAAAGCTGAAATCAGAAAACCAGGCTTCCCACGCTTCCACAGGGATGGTCTTGTGGAGCGACTTGGCGGATTTACACGAGGCTCAGATAATGACTGAGGGTGTGCATGTCAGCCACAAGCAATTGATTAAAATTCTTACCCAAATTAGCGGTGATGAGCCAGACCAGATTTGTTCATGGACCGCTGGCTGTCGTTAGTGAGCATCTGTGCTGCCAGAAGAGAGGTGTTGAGGTCTGGTCCCAGCTATCTATGCCCCTAGATGTCATATCCCAGGGCATCAGTTTCCCAACTGTCCAAAGGAGAGGTTCAAATGTCAGAAACAGGGGCAGGGTATGGTGGCACTGACCTTTAATCTCAGCACTCAGGAGGCTGAGGCATCTGGATCTCTTGAGTATGAGGCCTGGCTGGTCTCCATAGAGAGTTCTAGGCCAGGACTACACAGTGAGACCCTGAGACAGTCGGCTAGAAAGTCTCTCCTAACCCCGGGGCAGAGTCATTTCACATCAACCATGAACTGAGAGGGCAAGCTTTGACCCAACACAAATCCTCCAGAGCTTGGGAAGGTGGGTGGGGGAACGCAGATCTGAAGCTTGGGTGGAGCTGGGGCGCTCTCACCAAGTTTATGGAGGGAGACAGGAAAGAGGAGAGCTCCCAGTTCAGAGCGACTGGGGTGAGTAACCGTGGGATAAAAGCCTGGTGGATTATGCTTCCAAGCTTCCCAGAGGTGGCCTGTGTGCGTGGGAGGACCCCAAGAAAGGTCAGCCTGGAAGCAGAGTGATCCTAGAGGCTTGGGCATGGGCAAGTGTGACCCCCTTGTCCCTGTCCCCTCCCCTGAGAAGGCTCTGCTAGTAAGTCTGAATCTCAACTGGCTTTTCTTATTTGTCAACCAACAACTCTGGCTTCAGCATCTGTTACCTTCCCCGAGCTGCTGTGAGGAACGTGGGAAACCACACTGGTTCCTGGAAAAGCAGCAGCTCTCTGTCCATTTATGGATGGCCAGCGCAGTGTGTTCAACCCAGGGACCTTGGAGCTGGTGACACACCGGAGCTGGTGGCTCGTGTCTGAGCTCTGTGAGGGTGGGAGGTACCTGACATTGCAAGCCCATCTAAGAGATTCCTTGTGGGGCTTAGGTTCCGTTCCCGGGGTCCCTCTAGAACCATACAGGAGGTGTGGGTTTTCTGTATCAAGGTCAAGGCTGGAAGGAAGACAGCGGTGAGCTTCAGCATTTCACTTGCCCACTGCTGAACCTCGCTCCTCATCTGTGCAGTGATGGCAGAATGGGGATCTTGATGGATTTTTTTTTTTATAAAGCTCAAGTTAGTGGGTGTGAATGCTTCTCTAAGTAGAAGTGTCAGGGATGCTATCAGTGTTAGTATGGGGTTGCTGCAAAGGAAGATCTCATGGGCGTTCCTTCTGCTTTTCAAAAGGGTGGGAGAAAAGTCAACAAGTAGGAAGGTTGAGGTGGAAAGAAGCAGACCATGACGGCCACCTTCTCTGGTATTCACTATGACAAGAGGTAGCCCTGTGCGCCCCCCCCCACTATCAGATAGTACATACATAGCTCTGGCCATTTTGAGGAGCTATTGGTGTGGCCTCATATCAGTCAGGTAGAAGGGCCGTTTGTCCTGCCCACCCATGTCATTGGAAGTTAAGACTTGAGTTAGTGGCCTAGACAGACCCAGGTGTCTGCTTCCAGAAGCTCCCTATGTAGGCTTGCATAGGCCCCAGCATTGCCAACCCAAGCCTCCTATCTGATACATGGGGTAGTATGGGTCCAAGATACAGAGCCCAGGACTCTGTCCTTGCCCATGTGGGCAGCTGAGATCTTCCAGGCAGGGAAGGGGGTGCTGGGTTAGCCTTTGTTATCCAGCAAATCGCTCCACTCCAATCCTTGCCTAAAAATGATCTCCTAAGAAGAATTGGGTATAGCTGGGTAGTAGAACACTTAAACCCCTGGAATCAATCTCCAGTCCTGGGGAAGGGGTGGGGGGGAAGCAACCCCTTCCCTCACATTCCTAGGGTAGACACTTGTTGTTTTTCTAGTATCATGCAGACATGTTTTTAAGAAGCTATGCCCACAGAGTTCACAGCCTTAATCCCCTCCCATGGGGAGTTGGTGGGGGGGGCTCTCAACCTCACACTTCCTGATAAGAAAGGAGACCCCTCCCACTGTGTTGTCCTTTGCCTCTCTGAGCCTGGGTTTCCTCCTGTGTGAAGTGATAAGGTCTGTGTCCTGCAGGGCTGCCCAGGAGCCAGACACAGCCATAAAGAGCCTGCTCTGGGGTCCTGGTTTGGAGCCATAGGCCAGAAAGTGGTTGAGACCTGGTTCCTTCCTGTCCTTTCACCCCTGCAGGCGCTACTACTGATGGAACCCAAGGGACAAATGGGCAGGGAGACAGCAGGCATAGAAGGCTCTGGCTTTTTTTTTTTTTTTTTCCTTGCACAAAGGAGCCACAGAACAGAGCCCAGCAGGCCACATGCCCTTCTCTGGGAAGAGTTCAGCATAGTGGTAGCATCCAGTGCTCCCTAAGCGAGGATGACACCTTCTCCATTGCTTGGGTTTGCCCACTGTCTCCACTTAGCCACTAGCTTGGTACCCAAGTGTTGGTAGTTTACAAATATCTGATTTATTCTTTTATCCCTTTGTCTCCCTATGTCGGAAAGGCTATGGATCTAGTCACCCCCTCTAACTGGCCCTGTGTCCTGGGTCTGTCACTAGTCTTTTGTGGGACCTTAGGCATATCCAGTTCGTCTTGCTATGCCTGGTTCAGCTCCGCCAGCAGCACCAGAGATGAGGGTTGGCTGGGGCGGGTGTGTGTGGGGTGTGCCTGGGACGTGGCTCAGTACCTCAAATCCCACGGGATAGGGCTGTACAGAGTGAACATTCTCAGGAAAGCACCCTGGGAAGGAATTCATCATAATTAGGTAGAGTCCGTTTCTTTTGGACAATTCACAGCAGTTGTGCGTCTGATGGCAGGCACTAGCCCTGCTATGACTGGTGGCTCAGACTGGCAGGCTTTTCCGTCTCCACGTAATGCTGCCTTGGTTACCTACAGTGGACTTCCTCAGCTAGGAGGAGGTTTGAGTTGTGTGGATGCAGGCTCTGTTCTTCGTGAGGATGGTATGTCCTTCCTCAACAGCAGGCTCTGGGGTGAGGAGGGAGGCAGGGCTGGCAGCATAGGCAGCCTGTGATCTTTGCATCCCAGGGGGTGATGTTGACAGCAGTTATGAGGTTTCTGATTCTTCCTGTTTATTTCCCAAAGGGCACTGGGAAGGGGTAGATTGTCCGTCTGGATCCATTCATCGAAGTCCCATGGGAAGCAGGATCTAGATCTGGGCCAGCCTTCGGCACTGGCCAGCAAGGAGCATGGACTGTTGCCAGCTGCATGTGATAAACGACCTGGACCCAGCCGGCCTTGGATGGACGGGCGGCTTCTTTCTCAACTAACGTCTCTCCCCCTGCTCTGGATGGTGTACGGCTTTACAGAGGGGCTTTCTTTATGGTTTTACCAGGGTCTGCTGGGGACAGACTCGGCTTACCTTTGCACATGTTAAAGAAAATAAAAATGAAAAAAAAAAAAAAATCTACCGCAACAGAACAGGCTGGGCTAGTGTGAGCTCTCGGCCTGGTGGGAAAGACAAGGTCATGGCGAGATTCTGTGTCCAAGCTGCCACTACTCGTGACATTCCAAGATGCCTCTGAGGTGGGAACTGTGAAATAGGACAGAGCCCTGCAGTCCCCTCTTGTCCGTCGACTCCCACTTAAATTGGACGTACCTTGTCATTCTGAGAAAAGCCATAGGTATAGCCAGGATGTAGTGACAGGGAGGCCCTTGGCCAACAGTAGGAGCGGGATCTTGAGTTTTGAAGACCTCAGAGTTCTGGGCAGCCTGGGAAACCATCTGCAGAACAGTTTCCTGTGGGCTCCTGTTTTCTTTAGCCCTGCTCTGCCCTTGAGCGACAGTCAGATCTCTACACCCTTTTCTGTTGTTCTACAGTGTCCACCTTTACTACACGTTTTTTTTTTTTGTTTGTTTGTTTTTTACATGATGACCTTGTAAATAGGTCAGATGTGGAGGCTCCATCCACATCTCCTCCGGTTCCATCCACCATATGCAGAAAGAATGGGCTGGTCTGTCTGCCCTCCTCAGCCTTTGCTAATCAGCAGACACCAAGGAGAGCAGCTGGGCACCTTAGAGAGCAATCTAAACATGGTTGGCAGGTGGGAAGGGTAAAGGGCCCCACTTCCTTTGTGTTAGCAGACAGACCACCCTGCATCCTTTTCTCCCATTGGCTGAAGTCACCAGAAAGACAAGAGATCCTTACCAAGCTCCTCTTCCCACTTGTGAAAGGGATAGCCTATCTCAGTTCCCAAGGATTTGGATTTGATATTCAAAAGGCAGCTCCCAGCTCTGTTCCCGATGCATGATGGTACTGGCTGGGTTTAGTAAGGTGGGTGGGGCTGCAATTCATCAATTCTGTCTTAAGGAGAATCAGAGAGAGGAGATAAAATGGGGGAATGAAGCAGAACAAAGAATTGGTCCTTTCCCGCTTCTGTCTAGGGTCTGCTGATGCTGGCTTGACGAGGGGTCAGCCGCTTCTTGCCTGTTGTGCGGTTGGCTTGCCACGCAGGCTCCAGTAGGCTCTTGCCTGCGCTCGCTACCATGTGACCATGAGCACTGCTCTAGGGACACCTCCCATCCCTTCCTAGCACCCCAAATGCCCCTTCCCATCTCTCCTTCCAGAAGTTGGAAATCAAGTCAACCAGATAATGCTTGTGTGAGGACACTTGAGCAGAACGGATACAACAATTTACAAGTCTCTTCATATCTATGTATTCTATATTAAAAGTGATAAAGTCATGTTTCTGGGGCGTATTCACGTAGCTGACAAGTAATTATTTAATAATAGTACATGAGCGCATTGTAATTATCCTCGCCATAGTCAGGTAATAGCATCCAATGGGAGTGCCCTACCAACCTGCTGTATCCAAAGTTTTGTAAAAAGTTGTAGAAGTTGTTGATCTTTTTGATTTTATATTCAAAAAGTCTCTTTTTATAAATATTATTTATTATACAATGTATATACCTTTGAGTTAACTAAGATTATATATTATATAAATATATATATATATATTTGGAGAAAATCTATTTCATCATGCAGTTTTTTTCTGTTAAATCATTAAAGAGAAGGTAAACTTCAAACGGACACATTGTACGATGTGTGGAGTCTCCAGATTCATCCTTAGGTCAAGGGTATCTGAATGTTGTGCTGATTAAATGGCCAAATTTACGGTCATTTCCTCTGCTCTCTAAGCAAGATGAGGTATGACGGACAGCAGATGTGACGTAAGCCTTAAAGCATTACTTGATACTAATCAATATCAAACAAGGAATTGTCAACTTGGGGAAGAGCAAATCTGGTCAGCAATTCATTCATAGACTTTTGTTTTGTTTTGGTTTCTCGAGACAGGGTTTCTCTGTACAGTCCTGGCTGTCCTGGAGCTCACTCTGTAGACCAGGCTGGCCTCGAACTCAGAAATCCGCCTGCCTCTGCCTCCCGAGTGCCGGGATTAAAGGCGTGCGCCACCACACCTGGCTGAACATTTTCAACAATGCATGTTGATGTCTCAGATCTTTCTACAAGGTTCAGCCCAGGTCATTGGGTCATAGGGCCGGCCATTGTCTTACTCCCTTTCTCACTACATCCCCAACTCCAGTTATTGGGGAAATAGGAATTGCTCAACTGTAAACAAAGCTGGACCAGAAATGGCTGCTCCTCTGCCAGAACCGGGTAACAGCTGAACTGTGGAAGAGGTTGGTAGGTAGGTTGACCAGATGGTGTTCTGCCTGTGCTCTGGGCCGAGTGACAATGGAATTGTAGGTTGGTGTAGATAGGTTGCTGGGCAGTGCTCTGGGAAGGGCACTCTTCTCCTTGGGCTGGAGTCTCAGTGACTTCACCCGAAGCCTTCGTCTGTCATCTTCATGCTGTGCTGTAACTCGGTTTTAGGATGATGGGTGGTCCTTCAGTTCTCAGACCTACCTCCAAAATATCCTCTTCAGTGTTTCTTTCTTCTGGTCTACCACTATTAGAGATAATGTATTCACACTGAACATAGGAACACAAAGCAGTCTGCTTCTGACGGTGGGGACTGCCAACACTTTCTGGCCCTCGGTTGAGAATGACCACCTGAGCTTCCATTTGGTGCATCTTTTGCCCCTAGAAATCTTCTTCCACCTGTGTGAGGCCCCTTGAGGGTAGAGGCAGAGCTCCTGGCTTAAGTGCTGGCCATCTTTGACTGCATTTCCCTTGAGGTGAATACTCTTTTTCTCTCAGCATTCTGGGTTTAAATTTTTTTTGACTGTATAAGGTTGCCAAGTATTTAGATGGTCCCTATCATACTTACCAAGGCCATTTGTCTCCCATGATCATTGTATTCCATTAAAGAGAGTACAATTTATAGCTATGCTTAAACATTAGCTGGAAACAGTGCAAAGAACAAGTTTCAAGTTGTGCATAAGCGATGTGCACCTTTAATTTCAGCATCTGGGAGGCAGAGACAGGTGGATCCCTCTGTTCTAGGCAGCCAGTGCTACACACCAGACTTAGTGGGTCTTAAAAAAAAAAGTTTTGAGGATAATTTGAAAGAAGATAAAGGGATATGGTGAGGTTTTATTGAAAGCAACACTAGCCGGGCGTGGTGGCGCACACCTTTAATCCCAGCACTTGGGAGGCAGAGGCAGGCGGATTTCTGAGTTCGAGGCCAGCCTGATCTACAAAGTGAGTTCCAGGACAGCCAGGGCTACACAGAGAAACCCTGTCTCAAAAAAACCAAAAAAAAAAAAAAAAAAAGCAACACTATTCTGAAGACAGGCTGTGGGTTCATGGATGGGCACAGAGACAGGAAAAGGAATTGAGGAGAAAGCAAGGGAAACTAGGCAAGGTTGTTCTGGGTGGAGTGCTGGTCGACCTGTGTGGTGCTGGGCATAACAGCACCTAACATGGGTGGTGTGGGTCTACATCAGGAAGTGAGTTCAGCCAAATGTATGGTGTTAAGCCTCAACTGGCTTAACAGAACTTGGGAGGCAAACAGCTATCTCATCACTAATCAATCACCAAATGTTCATTATGAAGACTGTGCCGGAGAATCGTAAATACATGTCATTACAGTTTCTTGTTTGGACATAGTCTCACTTTGTAGTGCTGGCTATCCTGGAACCATGCAGAACAGGCTGGCCTCAATCTCCTGCTGATCCCCCTGCCTCGCTACCTCTGGGATTCCTGCAGATCACAGGTGTTATCCGTGCTCAGGCATCACGACACACTCACACCCCCTGGGCTGTCACTAGGACTCAGCCTCAGCAGTTGTCAGCAAATGAGTGGCTTTCATCTTGCAATAACTTCTAAAATTTAAATGCTGCTTTTGAACTCTGAACAAAAACCCTGCCTGACTTCACTTATTTGAAGGCGGCAGGCGGCCCAGCTGCCAGGCAAGCAAACTGAAGTCCTGGCCTTGCCTTCTGTTTGACCTGGTGGATATTTATAGCTGACTCTGCTTTGGCAGGCCTGTTGACCAGGCTTTGATTATTAAATGATAACTGAATCGCCTCCATGATTCTGTGACATACGGTGGGAAATGTAAAGGCTGCTCACTGTAATTTTTAGGCAATAAAAAGACAGCCTTAAAAACACATCTTAGGCTCGATAGATGCCCCAGTGTAGGGGAATTGAGGGCGAGGAGGTGGGAGTGGGTGGGTGGTGGAGGAACACCCTCCTAGAAGCAGGGGGAGGAAGATGGGATCGGGGGTTTCTAGGAGGGGGAGGAAAGTGGGAAAGGGCTAACATTTGAAATCTAAATAAAGAAAATATCCAAGAAAAAAGAAAAAAAAAGTATTCAAAATATATACGTATAAAAACCCACATCTTAGATTCTATCTACAGTTATGTATGTTTTTGGATAGTACATGAAAAATAAAAAAAAATCCCTCAAAAGAAGAAACATGTAGTAAGGGAAAAAATGAGCTCCTCTTTGGACAATTTAGTATTTCCTGACCGCCAGGAGGGGTTCATCAGAGCCCTCCACACTGCTCCCAGGGCTATGCTGTGGCTGGAGGTAGGAAGGCCTTTGGGGATCCTCCTAGAAGTGGAGGTGGGGGCAACTGCTGTCCCCCAAATTGCTGGAGATGCCTCTTCTCTACACAGCATCCATTTCTGGGCTTCCTGGTACAAGGACTGGGGCTGTGGCATCTGGTATCTGAGGGACCCAGGAGGTATGAAGAACAGGGTGAGCACAGAGTGAGAGCAGGTTTGCCTGCTTCAGAGAAGTCACTGTACCACCCGGCTCCTGACCAACCAAGCTCATGACAGCAGTTCAGACTTTTTAAGGTAAAATAGGTATCAAACTTAAATATGAAGATTCTTATATATAAGCATATGCCAATGAACTTCTGAGGGTTTTGTTTTGGAGACAGGGTTTCTGTGCAGCTCTGGTTGCCTGGAACTCATCCTGTAGGCCAGGTTGGTCTTGAACTCACAGATACTCACTTGCCTCTACCTCTAGAGTGCCTTGATTAAAGGCATGTGCCACCACTGTCCACTGAACTTTTTTTTTTTTTTTTTTATTTAATATTTTTGTTGTAGCCGGGTGTGGTGGCACATGCCTTTATTAATCCCAGCACTCGGGAGGCAGAGGCAGGCAGATTTCCGAGTTCGAGGCCAGCCTGGTCTACAAAGTGAGTTCCAGGACAGCCAGGGCTACACAGAGAAACCCTGTCTCAAGAAAAAAAAAGTTTTTGTTGTTTTTTAAGAAGTCTCTCTCTGAATTAACAGTTCTCAACCTTCCTAATGCTGTTTGCCTTTAATGCCGTCCCTCCTAACATGGTGACCCTCAACCACAACACTGCTTTTGTTGGTACTTCAGAACTGTAATTTTGCTCCTGTTGTGAATTGTTTTCTGATGGTCTTAGGTGTGACCCGTAAGTTGAGAACTATTGTCCTGCAGGGACCTGGGACTCACTATGTAGACCAGGCTGGCCTCCAAATCAGAGATCTGCCTCCCAAGTGCTGGGATTAAAGGCATGTGCTGTCAGCTTGCATGTAGATCTGTGTGCCACGTGAGTTACAGTTGTACACTGCCATGTGAATTCTGGGAACTGAACTGAGTCCTCTGGAAGAGCGGTAAGAGCTCTTACCCACTAAGCCATCTCTCCAGCCTCCTTAATGTTTTTCTAAAGAGATTAAAAAAAAAAAAATCTCCTATGCTGTAACAAAGCAAGGAGGGGTTTTTCTTCTGTGGCCACTTCGTCATGCAGCCCCATTAGTGACGGGTCCTGTTCCATATAAAATACTGGTCTATACAATACTTCAAGTATATTTACTCTTTATTGCATTCCTTCAATTTGCATTACACAATATAATATCTTTTTCAATATAATTTTGGACAAAAACACAAGACATTAACTTTGTTGAACAAGAAACATAAATTAATCCATGTACGACTTTGTTGGGAGGAGAAAGGCAGAACCGCAGACAACAGGAGCCACGGTGATGGACGGGGAACCACACGGTACTAGCCACGGGAATCACAGTTTCACAACACAATTCACTCTTTCAAAGCCACAAAATAAGCCAGGGATGAAAACTCCAAACAAGGTATACAGACGGCAAGATTAGGAGATGATTTGCCTTCTACTGTGGGGACAGTGTCAGAGTATCACCCAGGTGCCCCTGCAGCAGCAAGCCTCCCGGGCGGCTTCTGATGGCTGTCTTTGTGTTTGAAGCAGCAGCAGGGAGAGTGGCATGCGCCCTAAGACTCATCTCCACGAATGACGTGACGACCTAATTAAATTCCTTCTAACCCACTGATTAGGCAAACCACCCTCCATAGGGCTCGCTGAGTTCCTCTTTGGGAAGAGGTGTGTTGAGTACACTGGAATGGATATATTCGAGGGCTGAGGGAGAGGACTAGGGGGTGGCTTGTTCTGCTGAGAGTAGTGTTTTATTTATGTGCTGCAGACATGGCAGATCACTTGAGATACAGGGAGGATGAACTGTAAGTCATCAGGCTGAGGAAAAGGAAGACCATGGCACTAATAGGCCTCTAACGTCATCCTAAGGAACTGACCCACTTAGAGCCGGACGCTAATTAGAATTGAGAGGCTTGTAAATTATTTTAATTTTTTTTTCCTGTTTAGGGATGTACAGATTTCCATATGTATCTTTCATAAGGTTTTAACGGCATCTACCAAGTGGTAATGATTAGCATATCTCTTACCACAGAGCAAATTAATTACACTCAGGGCATATCACAGCCACCACAGGAATGATCTGACTTCCGATTAGAAAAGCTCTCCTGATTGCAACTTGGAAATATCTCTGAAAATGATTGAGAACAGCATCTTAGATATTCAAAGCCTAGTTCTTTAGGCACAGATAATAACCCAATCTGTGGGATACACAGCTGTTAGCATGGGGAGCCCCAAGTGACTCCCTCGGAACCTCTACCTTTGTTCTTGGTCACATGTAGAAGCCGACTTTCGGGTAGGTGGTAGGGATCGCGGTGTGGGCAGCGTGCACGGGTGTGACATGCCTCCCACATAAGCAGGAACCATCTTAGCTAGCATGGGAGGGAAAGCCCAGCAGTCCAGGGAACGCGAGGACATCTCAAAAGCACGAGGGAGTTTACTGCACTAGTCATGCAGAGTGAGTGTGTTGAGGGAGGTGGACACTTCATGTAGTCCAGTGTCGAGTGTGAGGAGTGACAATCCCAGGCCATCTTCACCTTCGTCGCTTCCCTTGGTCACTGTTGTAAACAGTCCGTTTTCAATCAAAGTCCAGGGGACTACTGCAAAAGAAATCCCAAAGCACACACTAAACTGTAAGCTCTGAAAAAAAAAAAAAAAAGAAAAAAGAAAAAGAAAAAACCAAAAATCCCAAAAATCCCAACCCTATTCACTAAGAAATCACTAGAGGCTTCCTGTTCTCTCTACATTTTCTACCATTTGTTTGCTATTTGATGGGCACTTTCTAAAAAGAAAATGGTAACATTCCATGCACTTAAAAGCAGGTTCCAGTGAATAATGGACCATCAAGTTTTCTCTGCTCTGCGACAAGGAAGCCTTGTGAAGCAGGCCAAGGAGCGCAGACCGACACAACAGCCTGCTTCCTTGCTTGGTCCCTCAGACCCACAGCACAGTGAGAGGCTAGTGCGTGGAAACAAGGTTATACAGGATGCACTGGGGAAGGCTTGGGACCTCGCAGATGGGTAAGCGCTGCGTGTACTTACGCGCCTTCTTCTCTCATGAGGGCCAAGAATTTCCTCACACGGTACTCGGGATCCATCTAAAAAGCATTGGAAGAAACAAGTCAGACATTTGATGCTGCTTTTTCTCCATGATGCACTTCCTCCACACTAGGGAGGCGCTGGGTCATGTGCTTCCTGGGTCACTCAGAACCCTGTCACCTATTCCCTAGCTGTTGTTTCGAAGCATAATAAAGCGGGTTATGTTATGTAGAAGCCAGCAGAAGTTCCCAACATGGAGAAACTACTGGTCACTCCCAGGCACCTCAGCCAAGCACCCTCTGAAGTGTGTTGGTATGAGGAGGACAAGCACACCAGCCAGGTGTCACCACAACACTAGAGCATGGTCACTCATGGAGGGGTCCAGACATGCCTGGGTGTATTCAGGGTGCTATGAATCATGGGAGTTCAAATACTAAAATTCAAACATCTTATTAAAGGAGGAGGATAGAACCTGAGAAACCAAATTGAGGTTGATTAAGTGACCAAAATACAGTTATGACTTTTTGTTTTGTTTTTCGAGACAGGGTTTCTCTGTATAGCCCTGGCTGTCCTGGAGCTCACTCTGTAGACCAGGCTGGCCTCGAACACAGAAATCCGCCTGCTTCTGCCTCCCGAGTGCTGGGATTAAAGGCGTGCGCCACCACGCCCAGCCTGAGCTGGCATTCTTAGCTTTAGTGCCCCTTCTGGAGATGCTGCCACACCTCAGACAGCAGAGAGTGCCGCTGGCCTCTGCTCTCAGAACACCCGGCCTCTGGTGGCCCGAGAGTCATAGACCCAAGACAAGGTGGTGGGGTTTGATCCAGGTGCTGGTTCAAGTCATCATTACTAATTATCTCTCCTAGCTGTCATTCTGTATCCAAGTTACTTCACTTCAAAGTGTATCATATTCTTATTGGCCTGACTAGGGTGTGTGGAGATCTGGAAAAGAATCATCGCAAACAAACATCTCTAATTACTCAGTATGAATTTTTATTGTAAGAAACACCTCACTTTTAAAGCATGTTGCAGGGCAGAAGTCTGTTGGCAAGAGGGAACTCCCTGCCCTCCAGGAGTGGCTGGGCTCGCAAGGGCTCAGCTCGTGCAGCCGTGGGCAAGGGTGCACTCAGACTCCCCTCCCAGCAGGCTGGAAAAGCAACTCTTCTGTCCCAGCAAAACATGGGACATAAGTTTCAAATGTATCAAAGTTAAGGGTTCAGACTACAAAGAGCTAAGAAAAAGTGGGAACAGCTAACAAAAGAGCCATTTTTTTCCCCTCTATGGGACTAGAATTACACATGAATCAATTGTCAAAGCTTTTTCTAAAAAATGGAACTGGCTGGAGCTCGCTGGAGTCAGTACATGCAGGTCTTCACCCATTAACTCTATTTAATATGTGTGAGGAGCGACTTACTGACTTGCCTGTAGCTATGGAATTAAGAGTCAAGAGAAAAGGGAGGAAAAAAGTAACCTAGATAAATGACTTTATTCCCTCAGGTGACATCCAGTCAGAGCAGATCCTTAACACCGAGCAAGTTTTAACAAAATTGGGTCCGGCGAACAGAGCGAGCGAGCGAGCGAGCGAGCATGGCTTCCATTCTGCTGAACTGCATGCCTCTCCACTCGGCTCTGCCCCTGCTCCTGAGGCAGATCTAAAGAGAAGTCACTCAGCTGCTCAGAATCCATTTGACGTGAAGGGGTTCAAACTCCAGGCCTATGAAGTGTCAGTCGCTCAAGATTAGGCCGAGCGCCCCACTCTCACTTTCTACCTCACACACATAAGAAGTATTAACTTGATCACTGCGCCGCAGGCATCAAAGGGAGAGGAGGCAGGGGGTGGGGAGGAAAACTCGCATAGTTTCTTCTATGCAATTATTTTAAAAGATTGTACTGAAACTGGAAAAAGAAGGGCAGAGCTGACTTCTGACAGATTTATCTTTTTTCGGGGACAGAGCCAATACACCTGTATGTGTGCCTTTACCAGGAATAAGCCTGAGCAGGGTGCTTAAGTCTCCGACAATAATTTACTACTCATAATGGAAACTATATAAATTGACTTAAAAAATAGTTGCTGGAAGCTCGGGAAACTTTTGGTTTCTGAAAAACCACAAAAATTTAATTTTAAATTGAGTTTATCAGAGAGATTTACGATAATTCTCTCCATATTTCTTATTTATTGGCCTAAGAGCTTCCTTCAGATGTGAAGCTGGGGAACCCCACTGCTCACCTTGGGCACGCAGGGCTCCATGGTGACACACCTCCTCAGGTCTGGGGATGGCTCACTCCTCATTCATTCCCTTCTTCTCCTTTCATTGTATCTAGTGACATTTACTGAGCTCTCTAATATGTGCTGAGCTGGTCCAGGGGCCGTCGACAGGGTGTGGCAGCCCAGGGGTTTGAACACACAGAATTCAGCCTACCCAAGCGTATTATGTAAATGTATGTGCACACGTTCGGACACACAGAGGCAAGGCATTCCAGAAGGAGAGAGGGAGGTGCAGTCCACATGAGAAAGTTCCAAACCAAAATTAGTCTCATCTGCCTCTGCCTAGCAGCAGGCTGGGAGTCAGTTAGTTTGAGATTTCTAGGGAACGGGGCATGGTGGTATGAACCTTTAATTCCAACACTTGGGAGGCAGAGGCAGGATGATCTCTGAGTTTGAGGTTAGCCTGGTCTGTAGAAAGAGCTCCAGGACAGCCAGGGCTACACAAAGACACCCGTCTGGAAAAATTAAAATAAAAATTTTTAGGAGTTCAGAGAGGGGAAACGCATAGACCCATGGCCGATCTGCACAAGTCGGCCGCATCCACCCTTCCACATCTCCCAGACCTCTTACCCTTCAGTGCTGTCACGTGCTCACCCTGATAGAAGGTGCCTCAGTAGTGAGCTTGAGATTGGGGTAGAATCACTCACAGGTTATGGACATGGCAGTTGTAGTTTTAAATTCACTTTGAAGCCCTTTCTGATTCTGAGACCTAATGACTCTCTACATTAAGATTAACAGTCACGCTCTGCTCTCCTCATTTATTTCTGAAGAGAAAGAAGAGAACATGGGTACTCTTGAGCCCTGGGAGAGGAAAGCAGGCCCTCCTGGTGTGCTACAGCCTTTCCTGTGACTCACTCACGTAGAGAAGGGATCGCCTTACCTGCAGGGACATCTCAATCAACATTAGTAACTTCTTGATTCCTATCCAGACTTTCTTCCCTTTGACTTGCTGAGCAATTGTGGTGCGTTCCTTATCTTTGAAGTTGCCCAAAAGCTATAAAAGCAATAAACAACAATTAGACACTTTTATGGCGTGCACACCAACCTTCACCCTTAAGTGAACAGTGGGAGGAACTACCTGACTGGGATGAATTGACCCACCTAGTCCTGTATGACCATAAAAGACAAAGTCTCATTCTGTAGCCCAGACTAGCCTCAAACTCATGGTAATCCTCCTGCCTCAGTCTCCCTGGTGCTGAGACTACCTCATCTAGAAGAGATAAATCTTGTGCTGTTTTTCTAGGGACCATCACTAAACTGAGAGACACGTTTCCTAGGGAAAACAGCTCCAATCTATGATAAATACAAGTTAAACGTGTTAGCATTCCTTCCTAGGCACAATTCGTATGTGTCAAAGTAGACTGGCTTTTTCTCTTTCCCAGCTACAACAGGATGTTCAGACAGGAGACCCATGTACACTTCTCATGCTGTTGGCCTCTGCTCTGTTGGGAGCCAACAGCAACCCTGAAGTTGTGAGGCCTTTAGGCAGCCTCCCCGACTCGACCACACCGAATAACTTACATCACCTTTTCCATCAGATCCCATCTAGTCATCTGTGCACATTAATATTAATCAACACTCACTCGAAGACTCACTTTTTTTTAATTAAAGGCTTTATCATCTTAAAAAAAAAAAAAACCTAAGGAAACATTTCCACATTATAAAGTTGTGAGGTTTGGGTAGCTTTCTTTTCTTTTTTCTTTTTGATAGTTCCAAAGGCTTTAATCATGGTTCTAGTTTATTAAATGCAAAGAAATGTGCTGCCAGCCATTGTGAAGAAATAGTGATTATGCCACACTGTATGGATCCCAGTGAGCCCCTGCTGTGTTCTCTGGGAGTACCAATGCATGCTGGGAAGAGAGTGAGGGGCCCCTGTAGTACGCATGCTGTCCACACCAGGAACAAGAAGTGTATCTGCTCTTCTTTGAATCCTCTTCTCCTTCTAGCTTCTGAGAAGCTTGGGAGGGAACTTCCCCGGGGTCCCACATTCTAGCTAAGTGTGCTGCTAAGTGCCAGCTGCTTTGGCTGGGGATCCTTCTGCATTATCTCAGACCTCAACTCCCTTCTGAGACACAGCTCCAAACAGTGACTTGTTTTTACCTCCAGAGCTTCCAGCAGCTGCTCTCCTGTGGCAATGTTGGGCACGTGGATGGTGGTGCTGAAGGCGTTCAGCATCTCCATTTCCTGCAGGACATCTTTGCGGCTGGTGGTCCCGATGATAAGAAGCTTGCGGCCCTGGTCATTGAGACAGATGAGTTACATACAGAAAAACACCATCGAGGAGACCGAGGAGGCCTGACTGAAATGAGCAGGGTCCACTTATTTGTGTATGATACAAAACATACAAAACCCAGAATTTTCCAAATTAAACTCTAAACAAGGCATAGATGATGTAACAGAAACAGCAACAATGAAGCAGGCCTCCCACCCCCCATCCCAGCTGACAAGGGACCAGTAGAATTGGAACACCAAACCAGAGCCAGAGACACCAAATGTACACTGCAGTTCAGTCCTGGAATGGGAAGTAGGCCTTTGTTTTACACAGGGTCTCATTATGCAGCTGTGGCTGGCCTCGAACTCACAGGAAATCTGCTTGCCTCTGCCAGACTGGTCTTCATAATGAATTCCAGGCTAGCCAAGGCTTCATAGTGAGACCCTGTGTCTAAAAGAACCCCTCACGCTCCCCCCAAAACCTTCAAACCCTTCACCTTGGGCTTTGTACACATTCTATCCCTAATTGTCAGCAAAGCAAGGGTACTTCCCTCAACCTCGCTCGCTCGCTCGCTCACTGCTTTAGTCTATCATGTGCCAAGCACAACCATGTACCACCTCAAGGAGGAGGTGGGGCCGTGGGTCACTCGTAGAGCACTTGCCTAGCATGCATAGAGACTAGGTTCAAGTTCTAGCATATTCACGTGTGTACACATAACCCCCACAACCCAGACACATAGGCACTAAGAGCTCCTTGCTTTCACAGATGAATGTGCAAAGATTCCAAGGTAGAAATTTATTTGTGACGTATGCAGATTACAGGCTAATCATTATTGCTAGTCAATAAATCAACTTAAAAAAAAAAAAAAAATAAACCGGGCGTAGTGGCGCACGCCTTTAATCCCAGCACTCGGGAGGCAGAGGCAGGCGGATTTCTGAGTTCGAGGCCAGACTGGTCTACAAAGTGAGTTCCAGGACAGCCAGGGCTACACAGAGAAACCCTGTCTCAAAAAAAAAAAAAAAATTAACCAAAAAAAAATCAAATGCTGGGCTGGAGAGATGGCTCAGTGGTTAAGAACACTGACTGCTTTTCCAAAGGTTCTAAGTTCAAATCCCAGCAACAACATGGTGGCTCACAACTATCCACAATGAGATCTGACACAGTCTTCTGGTATGTCTGAAGACAGCTACAGTGTACTTTGATATAATAATAAATAAATTTTTTGTTTTGTTTTGTTTTTTGAGACAGGGTTTCTCTGTATATCCCTGGAACTCACTTTGTAGACCAGGCTGGCCTCAAACTCAGAAATTGGGGCTGCCTCTGCCTCCCAAGTGCTGGGATTAAAGGCACGTGCCACCATGCCCGGCAATAAATAAATTGTAAAAAATAAATAAATAAATAAAAATAAAATAAAGAAAATCATATGCTTATCAACAGATGTTTAGCTAACTTTGGAACATGGTCTCTAGAGCTAAGAGATACCAATGCTGTGGCAGGCAGTTTTTATTACAATCATTACTGTTCTGACAGTGTCTGGCCATGTGCCAAGGCTGGCCTTCATCCCTGAGCTTGGTGATGCTCCTGTCCTGGTCTTCTGGCTCATCACAACTTAAGAAAGTCAGCTGCTTCTCCTTCCTTTGGGTTCTGAGCACCCTTATCTCTCTTCTCAGAAGGAAACAGTGGCCCTTCTCAAAGAGCAGCTCTGCAGAAGCTCGTGGTTCACGACAGAAAGCTGGACTTGTTTCCATCCACCACCATCTTCCTCAAGGAACTTTCTCCTACAGCGACTTCAATGTCTTCAGAGTGTTGAAAGATTGGGAAGTGTGGGGTAACTTATAATGGAGACGCTAATTTATGTTTTGCCTGTCTTCTTGTTTAACAAGACTGCAAACACTGTGGTGAGGTCACGACCCAGGCCAGCTCAGGCCTTGACTTGTAAAGCATCATCTTTAAGAAAACACTGAAAAACATTACCAAATCATTAAATTGTGCTGGATTGTTTTACGTATTAATTAGTGGTAATGTGCAACTGGAAGCGTTCTTATGGAAAAACAGTTGCGGATGTACTAACTACTAACGTAGGGAACCACACCGGGTCACATCTGGAGGGCAGGAACCGCCAGTGGCATGTGATGGGAGAGCAGCTTTAGAAGAGGCAGGTTCCACCCAAAGGGGAACTCCATCTTGCTAATGTGTGGCTACTGGTTTAAAGTCCACAGTGCCCAGACATACCCCATGGAAGAAAGAGAGAAGAGAGAGAGAAAAGTAACAATAACCTATTTAGGGGGTAGGGAGCTGCTCCCTCATTCCCTGGGCATACTCTACGGAGATTTGCTGGTCCCGATGAGACACAAAAAAAGGCTGAAATAAAATAACTATTTGCCAATCGGATTACGATGAACATTGTTCCAAGGTTAAATAAGTATTAGTTAACCAAGTCTTAGCGCTCTAAGGAGCAACTCAGGTGAAAACATTACCATGAGAAAAGGCAGGGCTCGGTCAGGTGCTGATCCTTCAGAGACCACTTCTTTACAGGATGAAGAATGAGCAAATACTGAGCGTCATCTAAGCCTTTCGCCACACAAAGGGCTAACCAGATAATCCACACCCTTTCAGAGTTCTGCCATTGATTGGCCCCAATCAACTGATTTGTAACAAAAGTTCATGTGGAATAAAGCTTTTTTTTTCCCTTTTCCTAAATAAAAAAATGCCACTAATATAATATCTGCAGTGAAATGGAAGGGCTGGCTTCACCCCCAACAACAGGGAAGCCAGCTATGCGGGAGAGAAAGGCCTTTCTTACCATTGAATGCAGCAAATGGAACACACCCTCCATAAGAAGAATTAACAGGGAACAATCAGAAACCCTGGGATGGATTAAGAAGTGAGTTTGAAAGCGAGGTTCAAAACTGCCCTGTGCGATGGGCTTTCCACTGTTTTGTAATGATTATGATCTGGCATTTTTGTAAAAGACTGAAGAGTTGGAATATTAGGGATTTTGTAAACCCAGTGAGTAAAAGGTGACATTAACATTTGCTAATTGGAACGTGAACAAGAATACATGGATGGTGAAATTTAGTTTGCACCTTTTTAGTGATTTTAATTTAGTTGGGACACTGGCTGGTCAGCACAGGGGGGGGGGGCGGGGGGCGCACTACAAAGTCACATACCAGCAACCATCAAGTAGCAATGGCTGTGGAGACCTTGAAGCATACAGAGGGAGCATCTTCAATTAGGGTGAGCTGCAAGGCCAGTGACAGGAGGTACTGAAGCAGGACACTGTGACAGGTCACTAATGCCACCACCCATGCGGTTGGTGGAAACAGCTATGCCTCAACAGCAGGTCTCTCGGGACAGGAGGGCAGCCAACAAAAAGCAGGCTCAGAATGCTATCGGAAGGAAGGAAGTTTAATATAAAAAGCATCAGAAGACACCAAAAGCAGGCCCTAAGGAGAAAGGACTGTGGCGGAGAGAAAGAATCCTGGCATGTGCCTAAGAGATGCTCTCTCTCCTCTCGTGGCCTGGGATAAACCAGCCGCAGGGATGCCATGCCAGTTCAGGGTAAAACTCCCAAGTAGGGTTCGGCACCCATTTAGCCCATGGCTTATACATCATGGGGTGCTTCTGAAGCCAGCCTGGGTGGGACCAGGGGACGGGAGCAGTGGAGTTCTCCTGAAGGCTGAGGAGCTTGCGTAGGAGAAAAGGGACAAGAACCTATGTGTAAGATAAAGAATACTGGGGAGGGTGCTCTCTGACATCACTGACACAACAGACAGGAAGGAGAGAAAGCAAGGGCATGCAGGGGTGCTTCCGAGGGGAGCACGGAGGATCAGGGGTCGAGTTAGGTCAGGCAAGTGAGCAGTAGGAAGGACAAGGTTATTTTCCAACACTAGGGACTCCAGCAGTGACTAGGGACAAGCATGCTCCCAGGCACCAGGCTTGCTTTGCATAGGTGGGACAGGGTCCTAACACTCAGCCTGGGGTGCCAATGAGGCTCAGGCCACACACCCTCTTGGTAAGTCACTGCAGTGCAGTCTGCTAGAGCCAGTAACTTGTGAGGGAGAGAACTTAGCTCAGGACGGAGGCCAGCAGGAAGCTTTCCCTACAGAGAGCGTTTCTGTCTTTTCCTTTTTCTGGTTTCTTTCTTGGGAAGGGAACAATTTTCGTTTTTAGTTAGCGTGTATTATTCACTACGGAGACCTTAAGAACAATTCTGCCTGCCCCTATGGCTTCCTTCACTGAGCCACCCTACAGATCTGGGCACTCTATGCTCATGTGCCCAGTCTCTGAAGCTCGTGGGCCCAGCTGCCTGGCACACACAGGTGCACTACAGCCCGTTTCCCTCTCCCTATCAGCATGGCTCTTTCCCTTGTCAAGGGCTTGCTTGAATGTCAGCTTTTCTGTAGCTACTCAAGCTCCACACCCACCATGCTTCCTTCCCTGGGCTCCTTTGTCCCTTGATCAGATCATTGTTTATATGTCTACTTGACTCACTCCTGTGTTTGCCTATTATTGCCTGTTTCACGAGTGAGGCAGGGCTGAGGTTTGTTTAGTGTTACTGAACTAACCAGGGCTAACACGGGGCCTTGTGCAGGGGGGCAGTTAATAAATATGTGTTGAATGAATGAATGAAGCTTCCAGTTCAGTTTTTGTTTGGCCAGCCTGCATTTGGGATCCTAGCTCAACCATGGCTCCTTTTCTTTGAACTCTTCTTCCTTTTTTATTTTCCTTTTCCTTCTCCTTTAGTTAAATGCTGAGGTTGAATACCAAAGGAAGGATGTTTCGAATAAATCATGCTGTAACTAGGCAGACAACTGCACTTAAGTTCTCCATTAGACTTTACCCTGGAGCAAATTCTTTGCCTAGCCCTTTGTAGCTGGCCTGATGCTATAAAGCAGAGCAGGGGACAAAAGGAAGGCACTCCCACGAGAGTCTCAAGTGGGCAAAAGCAGACTACTCCACAGACTCAAGAGTCTGTGGAAGCAAGTCACAAGAAAGAGCCGGCTCGCCTCATCTTACACTCGGAGAAGCAGCCGGTCTTCTTTCTGCTCTTCCTTCAGTAGCTGAGGAACCTGGAGGGGAGTGATGTGTCTGGGCTCTTAGCTGCAGAAAGGGTTGGCCCAGGGGCTCAGGCTGGCTAATTTTCCTTAACTTTATGGGATCTGTTGTTGACTGCTCATTTATTTGTTTTTGTGATTGGGAATTAAACCTGGGGCCTCATAGTTAGAAGTGCCACCATGAGCAATTTTATTTGTTTATTTATTGGTTTTATGAGACAAGGTTTCTCTGCGTAGCCCTGGAACCTGCATTGTAGACCAGGATGGCCTAGACTTCAGAGATCCTCTAGTCTCTGCCTCCCCAGTGTTGAGATTAAGGGGACATGCACTACCACACCTGACACCATGTGTGATTTTAAACCCGTGTCTAAAATAGCTGTCCTACTAATTACAAGTTTGGGAGATAGATTTCCTAGAAACGATGACCTCTGAACTCTTAGGAGAAAAGAATAAATAACACAAGAAAATAAAGTTGTAGTGACCATGCCACAATGCTCTTAACACCAAAAGCAATGGTTTGTGTAGATACTTCTTCCCGAGGTTGTTGAGCCAGTCCAGTTCTCAACCCAGGCACCCAGCTCAGCTTCCAGTACTGTATTTCTAAGTTGCCTCCTCCACCTGCCTCCCCGCCCCCTTCTGAACGCATGGCTGGTCTTTCTAACCTTACTTCCACTTCTGTGGGGTTCACTCAGGGAATCTCTTTTTACACAGCTGTTGGGATTTTCATGCCAGCATGTAGCTGTACCATGTCTGTATCTCAGAACCTTTCTTCCCCTGTACTCTGTCCTCAATTAACCACAGAACATAATTCAGTGTGTCCAGTAATAACACCTCATCTGTGAAGAGACAACCTGCTAAACAATTTCAGTTACCCAGAACTCAAGACAAGAACTAAGAAAGAAGCAAAGAGCGTCTAGGACTGAACGTGAGTATAAGGTTTAGTCAGCCTTACAACTTACCCGTTAGGTATAGTAGCAGAGGCCTCTAAGACTTTGAGGGGCCCATGAAAACTTTTTAATTTCTTTTACAATTAAAAGTGGTGAATTCTTAGGTTGACTATGGTGACACATCCATCTTTATAGCAATAATAAATAAGACTCTAAATATTTACCCAGTATTTACCCATGGACAAAGCTCCCCTGCCTCCAGTCACTGCGTTCTTGTTCTACTAACACCAGAGCCTCGTGACTCTCGCTGGAAGACGTTCCTGAGCCCTGTTGGCTGTCCTCCTTAGTTCTTTCAGATAGAAGCATCACACTAGTGAGGGGCTTTCAGAGACTGGCTGGTGACCTCACTGGAGACCTGAAGGTAGCAGCTATCAGCAATGTCACCAAGGAACTAGGCATAGGACCCTTAACACACAGGGCACGTGGGTCTCCCTGGTGACTGCCATGTGCCGTCTGAATATGCGAACATGCCTTGCTGAGCACACCCAAACATGGTGGCAATGACAATCCTTATTGTCACCAGTGTCATCCAAGGTGTTCAGCATATTTTACCTCAGATAACAAAAATATACTCAGCAAACATTTCCTCTTAAAATCTTATTTTAAAAGCCTGAAAGTATAACTTGGTTTTTGCTTTTATCAAGACAGGATTTCTTCTGCATAACAGCCGTGGCTGTCCTGGAACTCACTTTGCAGACCAGGCTAGTCTTGAACTCACAGAGATATGCCTGGCTCTGCCTCCTGAGTGCTGGGATTATAGGTGTGTGCCATTGTCATCCAGAAAGTATAAATAAGAATACACTTTGGGTGCAGGAGAGATGATGGATCGCTTGTTAAAATGGCTGCTCTTATAGAGGACCTTGGTTCAACTCCCAGCACCCACAGCTACCTGTAGCTCCAGTTCCAGAGGATCTACTGCCCTCTTCTGGGACAATCTCATGTATTTCTGAGGGCACCAGAAATATAAGAGATCAAAACACCCACACACAGAAAAAAAATATGCTTGGGTTAAAAAATTGAAGATTTATGAATTCTGTTCTTGTCCCCAGTAAAACTGAATAGGTCACATGAAATCTAAGATGGTTTAACTATACTCAAAATATATCCCCAGCCGGGTGTGGTGGCGCACGCCTTTGATCCAGCACTTGGGAGGCAGAGGCAGGCGGATTTCTGAGTTCGAGGCCAGCCTGGTCTACAGAGTGAGTTCCAAGACAGCCTGGGCTACACAGAGACCCTGTCTCGAAAAACCAAAAAAACTAAAAAACCAAAAATCAAACAACAACCCCCCCTCTATATCCTCACATTCCCACAAATCTTTGTATGAAAGGCTACGACAGCCTGCTAACTTGGGCACAGATACATCTTTGTCACTGGATAGTGACAGGGGCACCAGCCTCTGTGTGAACCAGAAAACCAGCGGCAGTGACAAGAGCAGCAAACTCCTGAGTGCAGAGACTGGAAAGGACAGCCAGCAGGGTCCGGGCAAAGCCAGTGCACTTGCCCCTGCTCTCCAGGCGAGCACCTTCTTTTTCCTCAGGTTTAGGGTTGCCATGCAACCCCCAGGATAAATAAGCCTGTCCCATACATGGGATTCTGGGACACTGAGAATTTGCTTGATATCTTTAAAAAAAATCAGATTGAAGGAAGCACCCTGGCAGCCACTCGAGGACAGCCTCAGCCCCATGCCAGGCTAGACAGTGGGTGCCACTTGCATTACATGATGCGCACCTCACCCTCAAACCCCACAACTGAGTGGAGTATTCTATGTACCCTCCCTTTCTACACTGTAGAATAAATAGTCATCCCCTGTGCATTTGAACAAAGTGGGTGTTCCTTAAGGTAGTATTCCAACCCTGCATGCCTAAAGAAATGTTACAGATGGAAAAACAACCTTCCCATGTTCATGAGACACAACAACTGTCACTTATCTTGGTCACCGTTAGCCATGTGGCTGTTAACCATCAGCCCTTCGGATGAGAGGCACAGAACTGAAGGAAGCCAAGGTCGGCTGTGAGAGTGGAGGGCCCTCCGGCCACCACAGAGAACCTTACAGACATTATAACATTCATCAGAAAGGAGAGCAAGGCTAGGGATACACGGCACACACACCTCGACGGGCTGGATGCAGCTGCCGTTGATAAAACAAAACAAAGAAGGCTGCTGGCTAAAAATGAAAATAGCTATATATAAACTTTAAAATTTTACTATCCCTAAGCCAGATGGCGGCTCCAGCATTGGGGAGGCAGAGGAAGGCAGATCTGTGAGTTCAAGAAGGATAGCCAGGGCTACAGAGAAACCCTATTTCAAAAAAACTGAAAAAAAAAAAATGAGGCAGGAAAAGCTCTCTGCCACATTACCATTGGGGAGGGTGGCTGTTCTTAGGACGAAATGGTAGAGTTTCCGTTACTGTACCATATTGCTCTCTTGGTGTTTTACTGTGAACATCATCTCACAGAGTAATGCTTGTTTGAAAATTTTGGGGATACATAGCCAATTTTTTTTTTGTTGTTGTTCCAGTATGGGTATGTATGCAGAAAAGTTAGAGGCCAACTGATGGAAAGGCAATTATGACAGACAGTTTGGGAATATGTGCTCCATCCCTTATGATTTATTTATTCTTGAAATAGGTCTTACTATGTAGCCCAGGCTATTTTTGCACACACATGTGTGTGTGTGTATGTGTGTGTGCATGTGTCAGGTAGATGGCAGCCTGGTTCACAGCCAGTGAGGACTCTTTGTCCTCCCCAGTGTGAATGGGAGAGCTGTCAGTGTGTGGTTTACAATCACTGTCACTTCAAAACCTCAAGTTCCAGTTCTATTTACCTTCTAGTAAACACCAGGAATCCTGACAGACTGTCCTAGTCCTTTATAATTACAGTTGGCTCTTACCCAATGGCTGTTCGGCACACACTGCATGGCATGAAGCCCCAGGGATGCTTGGAGATCTGGGTCCTGGATTTAGGCCCAGGGACATAGGAGAGAAAACCATTTGCCTTTCAATTGTGTTAGGAGCTGGGAGAAAGGTCACAGCCTCCAGGGGCCTCAGTGACCAGATGCCTGCCAACCCAACTCCCACCCCTGCCTTATCGAGTTCTGAAATTCTATATATGTCTTTTATAACAAAAATTTCTAATACTCAAGTGCATTTGTCTTAGGACTTAGCTTACAAATCTTACTGAATGTGGACAGAGGCTAGAGGCCCGCCCATTTCCCTTCTGAGTACTGCACAGGAGGGGATACAAGCTTTCTCTCTATGGGCATTTCCTCTACAGAGCAGGTGCATTCCCCAGCTGTCTATCTCACCAGATGAAGAGGTCCCCAGGATACGGACCTTCTTTGCTTTAGTATCTTATATGGTTACAATTCACACATTTACAAAGGCCTTCAGTATGTAATATTTTAGTTGATCCTCTACAGGATAGGAAAAAAAGAATTCTTTCTACTTTTACAGATTAAAAAAATATGCACAGAGAAACTAAGATGCCAGTTTGAGGCAATAATGCCAGAAGGTGTCTGAGCCAAGACTTGAATTCAGGATTTAGGACCCTAACCCTACCACAAAGGGTGAGTTCTACAGAGAAGGTGCTCAGAGGAGGTGAATGGCCCCAATGAACGCTAGGTGTTGTGCACAGCCCCTCCAGAGCTGGTGCCATAGTGGGGCATCTTACCCGGGATGAGAGAGAGTAAGGCTAAGTTCTGGCCCTGAGGCACAGTTTTCATTAACATTTCTCTGCTGATGAAAATGTACATATTCTGAGTTATTGGAATAGGTTTATACCACAAGCATGTGCACATACATGCTCACACACACAAACATGCTTTTTCTCACACACACACATATGCACCCCAATACTGATTTTGGTATTAATTAATGCCCACCATTGATGTATTATTCCAAAAACAATTAAAAAAAAAAAAAACCAAATCCTTTGAGATACTTGCCCAGCAGATATTTGCAACAATGTCTTTTAAAAGAGTTCATCAAACATTTTACTATTTTTGATACATTTGAAACTAATCTATACTTAATATATTTTATTCAATGTACATGTAGCTTTCTAAGAAAACCTACTTTTCTAAGAAAAGTACATATAAAATAGTTTTATAAAACATAGTAACTATATAATATCATTGACTTAACAAATGGAAAAAATTAGGTCACCGAACTGTCAGTCATAACTCAAAAAAAAAAAAAAAAAGTCCACTGCAGAAGTCACCCTGTCAAGTAGTTACAATGACTGCGTCTGGCAAAGTGACCGCACCTCTTTCCTGGAGTGGTTATACATCTACTGAGTCATGCTGTCGGCATTAGCCAGAGTTAATTTTAAACAGATAGATAGAAAGACTCTCGTGTTTAGGCCTGTAGGGTTTAGAGTCTTCCATTATCTGTTTATTCACTAAAGGAACTCAAAGCCGAAAGAGTTGCCTAATATTAGCAAGACCGTCCCAATATCACAGCTACGGCAAGACTATACTGAAATGTCCCATGAGAACTACATAAAGCCAGTGCTGTCTATAGACTGCTGCTGTTAAAATAAAATCACAAGAAACACAGATGCCGATCTAGAGAGCTATAGTTTTTGTTTTCTTTTAGAAAGAATATTTTATTGAAAACCCTTCTTAAAGAGTTACTGTAGGTTACTGCCTGCCTAGCTATAGAAATTCATGTAGCCCAGGCTGATCCGGAACAGTCTATACAGCTGAGGAGAGCTCCTTTTTTATTCTGGTCCTTTTGCTTCTACCTCTCAAGGGCTAGGATTATATATGTGTGTATATCCCACCACACCTAGCCTTTTTTCTTCTTCCTAAGACAAGATTTCACAATGTAGCCCAGGCTGGCCTTAAACTTACAATTCTTCTGCCTGTTTCCCTGAAGTTAGGAGTGTATTTGTACATCCTGTTTCCTTACAACAACAACAACAACAACAACAACAGCGCATTCCTAGGCTTCAGAGCAATTGAGTTCTTATAATTAAACTCAGTTTAAACTTTTAGCTATTAGGTATGAGTTTTACTTCAGTGATACTTTTTTTTTTTTTTTTTTTTTTTTTTTGGTTTTTCGAGACAGGGTTTCTCTGTATAGCCCTGGATGTCCTGAAACTCACTTTGTAGACCAGGCTGGCCTCAAACTCAGAAATCCGCGTGTCTCTGCCTCCCGAGTGCTGGGATCAAAGGTGTGCGCCACCACGCCCGGCTTTCAGTGATACTTTTATCAATTTGGATATTCTTTTTTATAGTTTATAGTTTCCAGAGATTATACTACTGATATGACACAAACGAGTCATATGTGAATTAATATGTTGATACCCATCAGCTGAAAGGGCAAAGGGTACCTGGTAAATGGGCTCTGGCCAGCTTTGAGTGTCCATGGCAACCTATCCACATGCACGATCGGGTGCCATTTTCTATATGCCATAATAAAAGAAGGTTGGAGGCACTGAAAAAGGATTGGTTTTCCAGGCACGTCAAGGCTATTCTATCTACTCTACTCTGCTCTGCTCTATTCTACTCTGTTCAGATGGGGCTTCCAGCATGACCCCAAACATCAGGAACACCCAGAATCAAGAAGCCAATTAATGACTCAAATGCCCTTGGACTTGTTGAGGAAACTGGGAAATCATGTTGTTTTACAGCCTGAAGAGCTCCCTTTTTCGCTCCTTGTCTTCCAAATGATAAAGCTATTGTTTTAAGTGTGGTATCAGAAACCCAAGCTGGCTGAGGGCTGCTGGTGCAGGCAGTTCACCTGGCCTTTCCTCTTTCCTGGAGCTCTTCCCTGACATGCAGATCTCCACTTTCATCCTTCCGATAGGGAAAAGCACATCCCCCTCAACTTCCATAAATCTGCAAACCTTGAAAAGAGCCCCAGTGTCATGGAGTAAAAGCCCAGCATTAGGATCTCACTGCAAGGAGGGCCGTCTTCAAGCCTCTCACTGCTAAGCTGGACATTTCCTAACACTGGACAAATTGTACGTCCAGCCCAGGGAGGGTGAACTGCAGTGGTCTTTTACCCTCCAAGCCAATTGTTAGCTTTTCACAGGAATCAGCAGGGAGGCACATGTGGGGCCTCTGTGTGCCGGTGAGCGCCCCCATGCCTTGTGTGACTCTGCATGTAGATGAAGCCGGCTGGGAGCTTTCAGAGCTGCTCTGGCGGAGTTCTCAGAGAAGCCTTTTCTCCAGCTCGGCTCCCTGCTGGGACAGCCCTTTTCAGCCTTTCTATCCCGCCTCGATCTCTTCTCCCGCAGAACACAGGGGAAACTTGATTGAAATAAAGACCTAGGGAACATGTTTTATTTTCTCCTGTTCAATCCATTTTAGAAAAGCTTTTAATTGGTTTTAAAAAGATGCTAAACAAAATGTGATGATGTTTCTCAGTTTTCATGAACTACCGATACCACTTTTTATACTTTCAAAGGACTAATAAATCAATCATGGTAGTAACTGTCCTGATAAATTTAAAGCAAACCCACTGGATACCAGGTTCATTAAAAATCTATGCATTTGCTTAGAAAAAAAATTAAATTCAAAGAAAATTATCCTAGTAACTGAAATCTGCCTTGAATTTTTAGTTCTACACAGAAAATCCAAGAACAAGGCGATCACAAAGGGAAAAAAAGGAGGGCTTGAGACCCATTTTTAATAAGCCAATTTACAAGAGGGGAGGGGTGGGGGAGGGGAAGTGGAAAGGGAGTGTCTGGATACAGAACAACACCCGCCCTGGGGGATTCTTTCATTGGAGCATGTGCACACACGCACACACAATATTTCTACAAGAAAGCTGGAAAGACAACAAATAGAAGATGAAGGCTCCTGTGGCCACCACGGCTGTCCGGGAAGATGCGGTGCTCTCGAAAGGCTGCTCACAGCTTCTGTCTTCTTGCCAGGAAGAACAGTTTTCTGTGACCCACACTCTCTACCTGACTCTCAGCCTCTAGCTTTGACGTTAAATTGAAAACCCCACAGGGCACTGGCTTGCCCAAGTGCCTGTCACCAGCATTCCCAACACTGGAGCAGCTTACAAAGCGGTTTCACTTTCTTGAGTACAATGTACAACGCATTTACAAAGCGAGGTCATGCAGACCAGGCATGTTTTTATTCTATTAAACTTGCGCCAACCAGAAATATTCCCAATACTAATGTCTTTCTGCCACAAATTCCCTGATGCAGCAGGTCACCTGGCAGCTGGGGTCAGTCACCAAATTCTGACTAATGACAGGCTAGTGTTCCCTTAAAAGAGAGTCCCTGCCAGTCCCTGTCACTAAGGCAACCAGGTTTCTTACTTCTTACATACATCTTTACTTCTTAGAGAAATCTATTTCACAGACCTTTTTAATGATCCGGTTGCTGGGTGTAAGAGTGCTCCCAAGCTGGGATTTCTCCACCTACCCTGGCGGCTTGCCCTTTACTTTAACCCTCTATAGAATTCTTCTTTCATCGTTTACATAGCTTAAAAATGTGACCATTTTATTGGATATAATTTGCAAAGCACAGGGCTCGATAACTTAAAGTGTGCAAATCAACAGTTTTCAGTCCGTTTACAGATGTGGGCACCTGTTACCACACTTATCTTAGAATATTTTCATCTCTTCAAGGAGAATCCCACACACATTAGCAGTTGCCTCTAATTCTCCCAATCCAGCCCCCCGCCCCCAAGCAACCACTGATGATGTACTTTCTATCTCTACAGAAGGGCCAACTGTAGACACTTCATAGAAATAGTGGCTGGAGAGGTGGTTCAGCAGTTTAGGGCCCTGACTGCCCTTGATGAGGACCCAAGTTTTATTCCCAGCACCTACATGGTGGCTTCAACCATCTCTAACTCCAATCCCAAGGGAACTTCTGCTCTTTTCTGGTGGGTACCAGTCACAAACACAGTGCACAAAAGCACCCATACATATAAAGTAAGATAAATAGATCTGAGAGAGAGAGAGAGAGAGAGAAGAAGAAGAAGAAGAAGAAGAAGAAGAAGAAGAAGAAGAAGAAGAGGAGGAGGAGGAGGAGGAGGAGGAGGAGGAGGAGGAGGAGGG
>LR753769.1:0-53251 GCA_902729485.2 Mus minutoides | reverse complement strand
TGCTTTTAGGTTTCCCTGAATCATCTTGCTGTGAACAAGCAGCCTTGGTGCCGGCGTGTGCTCTCACTTATTTTATTTGTATCCTAGCAGAGAACTGATGGGGCACCTCGCTTCAAGTTGAACCTTTTGAGGAACTGCTAAACTTTCCCAAGGGCAACAGATCTTAAACATTCTTATTAACAGTTTGTAAGGTTTCCAATTTTTTCTAACTCCTCACTAACACTTATTTTTATCTGACTTTTGGATGATAGTCATCTATAATCCAAAATATAAAGAATTTCACTGTGTTGGTCTTGATTTACAGTTCCTGATAAATGATAATATGAGTGACTTACTCATGTGTTAAGTAGTCATTTGAATTTCATATAAAAATTTTTAAAAATGAAGGTGTGTGTGTGTGTGTGTGTGTGTGTGTCTGTGGTATGCATGTGGTGTGCATGTGTGTGAGTGTGTGATGGGGGAGACTGTGTACCATGGGTTATAAATGTGAGGTCAGAGGACACCTTTGTGTAGTTGGCTTTCCCCTTCAACCTTGTCATGGATTTGTGGGGACTGACCTCAGGCTAGCACTGCAGTCCCTCTAACTATCTGACCTCAGGCTAGCACTGCAGTCCATCTATTTACCTGACCTCAGGCTAGCACTGCAGAACCTCTATCTGCTGAGCCTTTGCTGGCTCCTAAGCTGGCTCCTAAACTTTGTTGGTTTGAGAGGCAGTTTTTCTGTGTGTAGTCCTGGCTGCTCCTGGAACTTGCTCTGAGATGAGACTGGCCTCAAACTCAAGAAATCCGCCTGCCTCTGCCTCCTGAGTGCTGGAATTAAAGGGTGTGCCACCATCTATTTTTAATGTTTTTCCATGAATTATATCTTGTTTTATAACCTAAGGCCATCAATGCAAGACGATGCATATATCGCTGTATTATATGCTCAATGTGTTTGTGGAATGGACTAAGAAGAAAGTGTGTGCATGTATGCTGTGAGATTTAGAAACATAAGATTCATTTCCTTCCCTTAGAGTCTTACAAATATTTTAAGGAACAGAAACAGTTATTCTTTAGTCTCTAATGAAAATACAGCAAGCAGGCTGGGTGAAGGTGCTCTGCAGAAAGCCTAGTGGCCTAGGTTCAGTCCTAAAAGCCCATTTAAAAGTGAATGGAGAGAACTAACTTCTAAAGTCTGTCCCCTGGCCTCCTCCTCTGTCCCCTGGCCTCCTCCACGGGGCCCTATGGCATGTGCTCCCAATTATATGTACAATGAAATGATATTTAAAACATTTAAAACCACACCATTTGTTAGTATTTTTCTACTTATATCATTTTGGATAGGAAAACCTTTCAGGGAACTAACATGGATAGCATGTGACCAGGTAAAGGAGAAATTTTAAAAGAGTGTTGGAAAGCTATTAATTTTTCTAAGTGAATTTTCACATAAAGTATTTTTAAACAAAAGCTGAATATATAATAAAAATATTTAAATGCCTGAACAATATCTCCTAAAAATTTTAAATATGCTAGCTCCATAAAAAACAGTGTGAGTATATAGAAGCTATTTGTTTTAGCAACTGTAGACACATGCATCTATTTAGAAATGGGAGGAATCTAGAGAAGGCAGAAACCACTTCTCTTGACTTCAGCTTTAGCAGAGGGAAAGCTTCAATAGGCTAAGGCAGTAGAATCATTCAAGTCCAGGAATTTGAGGGAGTCTGGGCAACAGTGAGAATCCCATCTCAAAATCAAAAGAGAACTATTGATTAGTGGTAGAGAACTTGCCTGGTATGGAGGAAGCCCTGGGTTTGATCCTCAGCACAGGAAAAAAAAAAAAAAACCTTTCATATTGCATATCATGAAAAATTTTGAGGCTATTATGTATCTTTTATGACTTTAGAAAAATTTTAAGAAGCACTAAAAACCTAGAAAATCAAGACCAGTCTTCAAGTGTGAAATATGGATGTGTGTTTTCTACTGTTAAATTACATATGAGAGTCATACAATAATTTAATTATTTCTTTCTCTGCATATTGCATATGAGACTTCTATAAGGACACTAAGATGTTTTCAAATGATCGCTCACTCTCCTCTTGTTTCCCTGTGACTGACACGTCTCAACATCCTACCACATAGAGTCGACCTAGAGGATCTGTCTTCCTCCTGTCTCCCTGTGACTGGCCCTGGAGACCTCCGTAAGTAAGGCCTGACCCTCACAGGATGCTTCTGTTGAGGCACCAGGATCACCACCTCCAGCAGCCACATCAGTAAAGATGTGAGCTGATGAACGGAGAGGCCAGCTCTGCTCCTGAAGGGCAGAGCGTGACAGGAGAAACAACTTCAGGTCACCCTGCACATCTGCATCACCATCTCCCTCTGAGGTGATGACCTAAGCATGCGGAATTCATAGGACAAGATCTAACAACAAACTGAAACTCTCAGATCCTGATATTTTCAGAAAAGGAAAAGGAAAAAAAATCTGTTAAGTAAACAATTTACAGGCTGGAGAGATGGCCCCAGATTCAATTCCCCAGCACCCACATGGTACCTCAGTTCCAGGGGATCTGATGCCCTCACACAGGCATACATGCAGCAAAGCACCAATGCACATCAAATAAAGTAGATAACTGTTTAAAGAAAGCAATTTACCTTAAGATGGAAGGCTAGAGCAGATGGGCCTTCCAGAACCCTACAACAGAACTAGGATAACCTATGTCTATGATAACCTACATATTTGGAGTGTTCCACCGTATATGCTTTACTGAAGATTCTGTGAAAATCTTGTTACTACTAATTTACCTGAGGAGGTGCCTTTTTCAGTAACACAAGAAGAGCCTGCAATACCAGGTTGGAGAACCGCGGGCCAATGGGGACATAATCTGAAAGAGAAACATGGCTGTGGTTCAGGGATGGAGATCTTGGGGCACACATTCAAGCATGCTGGGTAAACATCAGCTCTGGTAAGAGGCAAGCAGCTCTGCCACGAGAAAAGACACCTTAATAATCTACATTCTCAAGAAGATACAGAAGGAGCCGGGCGTGGTGGCGCACACCTTTAATCCCATCACTCGGGAGGCAGAAGCAGGCGGATTTCTGAGTTCGAGGCCAGCCTGGTCTACAGAGTGAGTTCCAGGACAGCCAGGGCTGTACAGAGAAACCCTGTCTCGAAAAACCAAAAAAAAAAAAAAGATACAGAAGGATGTGTCTGTACATTAAAAAAGCTAACATCCACTTTGACTCGTGTAGCTGTACTTTCTGGTCTTCAGAGACCATCTTCTAAAGGAGAGAACATCCAGGTGTATTTACCAAACATTTCTAAGAAATTACCAGAAACCACTATGGTGTATTTACATATATTACACTGGGGACAAAGTTTGACACCAACCATAGGTAGGAAGGGGCTAGGATGTGGCTCAGTGGTGGAGATTCCAGGAGGAGAAAAAGGTGGAGCTGAACGGGATACAAAAAGAAACGATATCATTTCAGGAATGGAGAGTGCTCAGGTTGGCCTTCTGAGAAGGCAGAGCAGGCAGTTAGAGAACTTTCTGCCTTGGGACACGTTGGCCTGAAGCCACTTCCCTCGCTCCCTCTGCATGCCAGTCTCCTGCACATGGAGCCCTGCAGGCATCAAGCCCACCAAGTTGAGGTTTTCTGACTATTTTATTACTATCATTTTTGTCAATGTATGTTATAAAGGTTAGGCAGTATCTTTTTCTGAGATCCTTCTAGAACACCAGTCATTCAGCACAGTGCTATCACTTGAATAAATAAACATACAAGTGCAAAAAAAAAAAAAAAACTTCATAAAGTGAAAATCTACTCAGAGGACACCAAGTCTTGACAGCGTGTTGCTATGACCACTTGTGCTGACTGTGCTCAGATAAAGGAATTTACATAGAACAATGAACATGACTCAAGTTCTTAAAGAAATAATCCCGGGGCTGGAGAGATGGATCAGCAGTTAAGAGCACTGACTGCTCTTCCGAAGGTCCAGAGTTCAAATCCTAGAAACCACATGGTGGCTCACAACCATCTGTAATCAGATCTGACGCCCTCTTCTAGTGTGTGTCTGAAGACAGCTACAGTGTACTTACATGTAATAAATAAATAAGTCTTTTAAAAAATAAATAAACAAATAATCCTATAGACTGAATCGAGATGCCCCAAATATGGTGCAACTCCAATCCTGGCCATTAGGTAGACACTATTAATTTAAAGAGGCCTCAGAGATATACTTGCTTTGTTTTACAATAAGCATTACCAAAACTTAAGAAACAAAAAGCAGATGACCCAGCATAAGGCTGCTAGACAGGGACTTTATCACATGGCCGTATACGACAGCCAAAGTTCAGACTCACCGAGCAGCCTCTCAATGTCATCCACGACCACACAACTGAGCTGAGATTTGTAAGCATCATCAAAGATCTGGAAGAAAGAAAACCATGTATGACCACCTCATTGTCTTCCAGTAAGGGTAATCCAAAGAAGATTAAATTTGGTTAATTTTTTTCCTTTTTTTTTTTTTTTTTGAGATGGGGTCACTGAAAAGACTCAGGCATTCACCTGCCTCTGCCTCCAGAATACTGGGATTAAAAATGCACCACGATGCCCTGTTAAATTTGGTTAATTCCTGAACAACACATGAACAAAACACAGCTAATCCACACTAATGCCCAGGCTAAAATACGTTAATAGATTACAGGACTATAGAACTTGAAGAACACTCGGCAAACTGAAAGCAGTTAAACAACTTGCTTGGGACAACACAGTAAGGTGGGCAAAAAATGCCAGCGAATTAAAGCAGCAAAGGAAGTGGTTATGTCCTGGCGACTGTAGTGTAGCAGTTTCAAATCAGAAGAATCTGTTGATGTAAAAGGTGGAGATAAGTACCCATGGCCTCCAGGCCAGCCTCTTATGAATGATGGCGGGTCCTTTTTAGACATTGTGAATGGGGCACGGGGCACCCGCCATTGTCATGAGTATAGATTGATCTCCACAGCTCACCTAATCTCTCTGGTTGATATGTAGCCTGGTGGACCACGGTGGCAGAAAACGGCCCAGCCCCAACATATAACGCTTTAGGTGGCACAATATTCCCTGGTGAGTATCTTTTTTTTTTTTTTTTTCCCCAGAGATAAGCAACCTTCCAGGAGGCAAAGTCCCACAACCTGGAAAAGGGTCAGCCTAAACAATTGTACCGCCTGGAAGAGACGGCAACCTGTAAAGTGGCCTGCAGGCTGTGCAGTGTGCCCCAGGCCTGCAGGCTGTGCAGTGTGCCCCAGGCCTGCAGGCTGTGCAGTGTGCCCCAGGCCTGCAGGCTGTGCAGTGTGCCCCAGGCCTGCAGGCTGTGCAGTGTGCCCCAGGCCTGCAGGCTGTGCAGTGTGCCCCAGGCCTGCAGGCTGTGCAGTGTGCCCCAGGCCTGCGGGCTGTGCAGTGTGCCCCAGGCCTGCACAGGCTTCCAGCTCCAGGGAGCTATCACCCAGGCTGAGGTGGCCTTTTGGTGATGCAGTTGTTGAGTAATTTCTGCTCTTGAGAGTAACCTGTCACCCACACTCCTTTAAGTAACTGCAGTAAAACTCACTGCTTCTTCAGTGTGTGTGTCTCCCCAGGAAGAGCCTGACACGTAACACAGTCCCGTGCCGTGCCACAGCTCTACTTCCTCCTTAGCTTCCTGTCTCCTCACTGGCATGTGAAGTGGGTAAAAACATTGCTCTGTTCATAACACCTTTAGCACCCAGCACAAGACAGTAAAAATGTCTGCTCGGCAGATTCACAAGCTCTGAGTCCACCTTGTCCGCATCATTTTCCTTTACTCTCTTGCCCCAGCATTTTATATACTGTGCATGTATTGTGGATGCACTACAGTTTCCCATATGTTACAACTAGGCTGTAAAAACCCAGAAAGCAAGTATGTTTCATTAGCTCTAGATCCTCTATCAATTAATACAATGCTCCCCAGAAAAATAACAAGTGTTTGTTAAAAAGTAAATTTATAGCTAGGCTGTGGTGTCATATCCCTTTAATCCCAGCACTCCGGAGGCAGAGGTGGGTGAATCTCTGAGTTTGAGACCAGCCTGGTCTACAGAGTGAGTTCCAGATAGTTAGTGTTACACAGAGAAACCCTATCTCAAACAATAACAACAACAATGATTGATAATAATAATGGTAATTTTTTTTTTTTTGGTTTTTCGAGACAGGGTTTCTCTGTATAGCTCTGCCTCTGCCTCCAGAGTGCTGGGATTAAAGGTATGCACCAACACGCCCGGCAATAATGGTAGTAATTATTATTATTATTTTATTATTATTATTATTATTATTATTATTATTATTATTATTATTATTATTTATGCTTTAAAAATATGCAGCAGAAATATCAAGTAGATAGTTGGATGTCCAACTGAAGTCAGGCTGAGGAAATGCTCTCAGGATAGTGGTAAGTGAACGCATGGCTGGATGGGACTTTCAGGAAAAAGGACACAGTACTAGGGAGGCTGCTGTAGGAAGTGTTAGCATTACAGTCATTCGGTCATTTCAGTCATGCATAACAAATGCTTGTTAACTCCTTCATATGCCAAGTGTTAATGAAGTCACAGGAGAGAACAGTGAGGCTGATATGTGCCAGGTCAGTTAGAATGGGGAAAGGGGAAAGGTCCTGTGTACTGTGAGGAGGCCTGTCTGAGAGAAGGCTTCAGAGACAGTCTCGCCACAAACTGCCAGTCCTTCTCCTATCCTGGATGTCACAGAGCCCCACATTATCAACTCGGTTGAGTCTCTGAAAAGCTACAGTGAGCGAGGGTCACCTTCTGGGCTGTAATGCACACATGTCCTACATGGGTAAGAAACAGTGCGCTGTGCCATGACATTGAGTTTGGGGGTGCTCCTTACTGCAGTAGAGCTGAAGCCACAAAGGCAGGTAGGGGACAAGGGTGGGCTCCCAAATTAAAAAAAAAAAAAAACGACATTTAAGCCCAAATCTAGAAACAGAGAATGTATTACGATTACACTGACTGTCACATCCAGAGAAGACAAAATTCAGGAAAGCCAGCCGGGCGTGGTGGCGCATGCCTTTAATTCTAGTACCTTGGAGGCAGAGGCAGGCAGATTTCTGAGTTCGAGAACAGCCAGGTCTACAGAATGAGTTCCAGGACAGCCAGGACTATACAGAGAACCCTTGTCTTGAAAAAAAATTTTTTTTTTTCAGGAAAGCTGTAGCAACCAACTGATGTTTTTAGTTGATGAAATGGAAACGTGATGGTATCATTGTGGGTGAGGGGGAGGCACAGGAGGGACTGACAAAACGGATACCGAGCATCTCTCAAGCCATGAAGCAAGACATAATCGAACGGGATCTTACCTTGTAGCCCTGGCTGCCTTGGAACTTGATATGTAGACCAGGCTGGCCTTGAATTAAGTAATGTGCTTGCCTCTGCCTCCCTATGCTGGGATTATGGGCATGTGCCAGCACACCCAGCTTGCCCTAGAGGACTTTAAATTTTTCTGTGAGCTAAAATTTATTGTATAAGCAATTAAAAAAATCCACTATAGAGTTTTAAAGCAATTTGCTGAGATGTGAGTTTTACATTTTAGGAACGTTTTCCAGGCTGATGTATAGAAGAGTAAGAGTTTGGGACTGTGGAGTGTCAGGTGAGAGATGCGGTGTGGGAAGTCGCTGAATGGAGAAGAAGGCAGATGCTATGGTAACTGGGGGCCAGAAAAGGGCCGAGCTGAGGATGAGTGCGGTGATAAGAGAGAAACAGGAGTCAAAAATCTTGTTGTTTTGGGAATGGATGCTGAGTATATGTGCATGAAGGCAGAACTATTCAGCTAGCCTGCCCCATCCTAGCCAGCTAGAGGTTGGGGGGGGAATGGGATAAAGAGGGGTTCAGCTTCCTGACAGTTACTTCTGTCTGGCTTTGAGTGAGTAAGTTCCAGACCACAGAAAGGCCTGGTAGCAGCGGTCCTTGGCTATTTCTGACTCTGGATTGGTATTAAAGCCACTGTCGTACTGTGTGAACTCAGGGAATCACTAATAACTAAGCTTTGCTCAGCAAACATGTGTTCAGAGAGGCGGGAAAACAGGTCTATCATTCAAGCTATGGAGTCATAGGTTAAGAGCGACAGAAGCCTGGGAGGGCAGGGCCTGGCTGGCTGCTGCCACTGCACACTCTCCTTGTCTCAGTGCTTCTCCTTTCTCAAGGCAACTTGTAACTTACAGAGCAAACTTACTACAGCAAACTCCAGGCATCTGTGGGCCTGGGATCCCAGGCACTGGGAGGTGGGGACAGCAAGTTCAGAACTAGGCAAGTGTCTACCACATCAGAAAGTCTGAGGCTAGGGGTTACATGAAGGCCTCTTAAAGTGTGTGTGTGTGTGTGTGTGTGTGTGTGTGTGTGTGTGTGTGTGTGTGTGTGTAAACAGATGGTTTTTGTTATATAGGCTGCCTGGAACACTTTAGAAGAAAAAGACCAATGGCATTCATTTAACAGCAAGTATTTTTAGAGGAATAACCAGCTCTCCGTGAGTGTTACACAGAGGAGCATGCACGGCTGTCTTGATGATGTACTCATGCTGACAAAGGCCGTGCCAAAGCCAGTTGTAACTTGACTAGTTAGCTCAGACTGCTCTGCTCTAATCTGAATGCGCACACGCCCTTTCACTTCCTGCAGTCACAGGCCCCTCTTTATCTCGTCACCGGTCTAAACTGAGGTCCCCTCCTTGTCCACTGTACCACGATTTATGTGCAGTCTTCTCAGAAACTGTTTCCTGGCCCAGGCCCCAGCCGAGTTCTCACTAAGACGAGACTCAGGCTTGACGGGCAAGCACAGGAGATTAGCTGCCAGCCTAAATCTAATGAGATATTTACATATTGAGCTGGAAAGTTATACTGTAATTTTATGTAAATCAATTCAAAAAGGAGGTGAGGTATTGGAAGAAAAGATACAGAGAAAATAAACTCATGTAAAGTGTCCCAGTTATAACGGTGCCCCAGCCTGCCCTCAGTACAACATACAGCAGATGGGTGCACGCACGGGGCACACAGCAGTCAGCAGGAAAGCTGCAGCTAGGAGTTAATATACCTCAGAGACTCCAGGACAGCCAGGGCTACACAGAGAAACCCTGTGTAGCACCAAAGATCGATCGATCAATCAATCAATCAATCAATAAAAAACAACCCCCCCCTCAACTAATCTAAGGAACGTCCAGTCACTCTAGAGTCATCAGGGAGAGTCCTGCAAAGCATGTGAGGAGACAGCCTGCAGAGACAAGGTCTAGTCAGCTGGGGAGCCGGAGGAAGGGCTAGAGGGAGGACGGCAGGACCAGAGAGAAGAGCAGTCTGGGTTGGTGTGCAAATGATGAGATTTGCTCTGAAGGATAAAGATAATCTCCAGAAAACAGATTCCCAGAGTCTATCCCCAGCTGTGGACAGAACAGGCTGCACCACCTGTCTTGCTTGTAAAGGCAGAGAGTACCACACAGACCTGAGGGTCATAAGAGACCACCAGACCATGGACGACCTGGGCTCTGTGGATGCTGGAGACACAGCATAAGCCGAGGAACGGGGACTGGGGCGGGCTGGGTAGGGGGCAGGGCACCCCAAGAGCTCACTCAGCCTTGGACTCTCCAGACAAGCTAGAGCCACCTGTGAGGAGAGGCGGGGCAGCAGCTGCTTCTCTGGCCGACTCGAACGCTCCAGGGAGGATGCCGGCATTATTAGCTCCATGTTAATCCCAGCCTTTCAGAGTCACAAGCCGCAGCAAAGTGTGCTGTAAGGAGCTTCTATCCTTCCCTTTCTATAACCTCTTTAGTGCACTTAAGTAGGTAAAGCTAAGCTCTCTCTGGCGGAGACTGGAAGGGTTCCCTTCAATTTTGGAGTAGCTGGCGTGAAGCACCTCAGCCTAGTTAGCAGAAATCTAATGACAAGAGGAAGCTAATGACTTAGAAAATCCCCAGTGCAGTAAATCTGTCAGCAATTAGTGGAGAGCACACGCTAATCATATTTGGTAGCATATAAAAACGTAAATGAGCACATTTAAATTGGCACTATCAGTAGTAATCTCTGGTCTCTAAAAATAATTTGGGAGTAGACCAAGCAAACATCAGCTGTCTTCTGACAGGAAGTGGACCTCAAGTTTCGGCAAAGCACTGAAGCTTCTGGGATTGACCTTAAAATCCCTTATTTGTTCTCCCCGCTTTTCAGGAAAAAGTCTTACATTTTTCACTATCGTGATCCACAGAGAGGGTGTGCTCTGAGCTCCACCAGCTAAAAGTCACGTGGCCCCAAAGCTCTGCTCTTCCTCTATATACTCGGCAAAAGACAGTGTGTTCACCCAAAGCCAGGAGACAGCCACCAGGGCCCTTGGACACTTCTGGAGTACCCCACAGCTCAACTCATGCATGCTCAAACTCCGCTGAAATGGCTCCATGATATATTAGGATGTCAACCCAAAACATCCAAATTCTGTTGCTTAGTAACTGCCGTCAGGAGATCCAGCTTCCAGCTTTGCTCTTTGTAGGGACTGAAGCATGAGGAGGGGATTAGCACCACGGCCGGCCGTTCTGTGCAGACTACAGTTGGCAGTGGATTTACAGCAGGATATTCACAGATTATTTCCTTCTCGCAAAGCTAGTGGGAAGGAAATTTTCTTCTGTTAATTTGCAAACCTTTAAAAATTAGAAGTATCATGTTATTAATAGAAGGTCCATAAATATTATTTAATTTTGTTTAAAAAATTTAGTGATATCTGGCTTGTGTATCTTATATTGGTACTAAATGTATACTCAGAGGTATCATGACTACATAACTAGGTCAAACCAAGTTCTATTGCTGTGTTCTTTTCATTCCATGTCATTAACAGTCAGCAAAATAGATTTTTGCAGTATAGATGCAAAAAAAGATGGATACAGGAATGAAAATTTTAGAACAGAATAAAGTTTGAAAAGCAAACATAAAATAGGAGAAAAATCTGTAAATCTGTCAAATCTCTTATTGGAGTGTATGGTTCTCCCCCAGCCCCCAACAAGAGGGTAACACTCATAAATGCTTCCACAGTGCTGAGTTTATCCGTGCAGAAAGGATTTATTGAAGAAGGTAACAAGGTGAAATTTAAATGAATCGAGAATAAACTATTTTCATGTGTTTTTGCATTCATTTTGGGAAAAAAGTAGTAGCATAATTATGGCCCTCTTTCCTCATAAAAACTATCTGCTACTGCATCCAAGTAATAAAATGGTAATAAAGATACTGAATGAACTAATTCAGACTACTCTATTTAACAAAGCTAACATTTTTTTCTGAGCTTATAAACTATTATAACTATAAAACATTTGGGGAAATACATGTGTACACACACACACCCCATTAAAGACAGAGTACCAGGCCTTGTATGTGCTAAGTAGGTAGGTACTCTACCAGAGTCATTAAGACAGTCATTAACATGTAGCTAAAGAAATAACTGAATGCCAACTTTTTACCTAACAAATTGAAAGAGAAAAATTTAACAACATTAAGTTGGGGCAAAGTACAGACAAACTCATTCTTTTCAAGTGTAAATTAGCAGAACTTTCTGAAGGGATGGGCCATGGAAAATCAGTAGTATATTTACATAAAAGATTCGATAACAATACACATAAATAATCTTGACAAAGTCCCCCTCCCCCCTGAAAAATTGTGTCTCCTAGAAATGTCAGAGAAGCTAAACCCATCAAGCCTCACCAACATGGCTGCCTAAACCTGACCTGAACAAGGATGGCAGCAACAGACACGCTCACATGGAAGGAGGAAAGCTCACGGGCCTCAGCCCTAGACGAAGGACTACGGGCAGCTAAGGACTGCTGAGATGGTCTTTACTGGAAGTGAACACCAACTGGTTATCCAATACCAGACAGCAGCACAGAAAACAGACAGACAAGCAACACTATATGCACTGAGCAGGTTGTGTTTATATATTTAGGAATATAGAGGGATACACACACATCAACAATTAAAGAAAAAAAAGCTGAGAGAGAGAGAGAGAGAGAATAGGAAGGGAGGTAATAGAACAGGGGAATGGTATAAACTTATTAAATTTACAATAAAAATAGTAATGAATATTAGCAATCTGAATCCTAAAGAAATAAGCAGAAACTGTATGATAATAAGTAAAATTGCCTACCATACTTACTGAAGTGCACAGTCTGTCCCAGAAATGCTATTTTACTTTAAATAAATTACCATCTCATTTTGTTCACACACTATCTCTACATGGCAATTCTCCTGCCTTAGCCTAGAGTTCTAGGATTCAGGTATGCACCAGCATGCTCTAAACAAACATTACCGTTCATATTATAGAGAAAAACCGAAGGCTTAAAGGCTTCTAGAGAAAATAATTTACTCAAGGTAACAGAGACCATAAGTATGACAGAGATGTGATTCAAATTTGGGTCTATTTGTATTAAAACCCAAGTATTCAGTCACGTAATGCTAATCAAACTAAGCAAAACCTAAAAAAAAAATGTGGAGCAGTGATTTTTCTAGTTTGGTAATTCTATAGAATACTATTTATAACTGTGAAAAAAAACCAATTTAAAACAAAAGTGATTTTTAAAATATTTGTATTACTTTTAAATGATGTGTCTATGTCTGGGTCCACGAGTGGAGGTTCCCATGGAAGACAGAAGCATCAGGTCCCCCTAAAGCTGGAGCTGGGGTTACAGGTGATTGTGAGCTGCCTGATGTGGACGCTGGGGACTGAACCTGAGTCCAGTTTCTTACCGATTCACCGTCTCCAGCCCCCTCTGTTAGGTCTGATATTAAGAAAAGCTATGTGGAGAGAGGACACCTAAAAGAAAGAACTGTTTTGTTTCAGAATAAAGCATTACAAGTTATGTGTGGTTTGAAAGGAAGTTAAGACAGCCCTTCCAATCCTCACATTACATCTGGAGGACTAGAGGAGTGGCGGGAGGCAGCTGGAGAACTGGAGAAGGGTTTACGGCTCATTTTCAAAATCAACCTGGGAGACCTAGAGCATTTAGACCAGTGTGAGCCCTCAGGCATTAGTCGGCCCACCATTAGGTAACGTGAAAACTGTGCTGGCAAAGGTTTGTGATATTTCTAATAGTATATGTTTCTAAGACACCTATGCTTCATTATTTTCTCTGTCCTAAAGTTTAGTGACAGGAAGTAATATTTCCCCCACACCAGGGAAAACTAAAAGTCTAATGTAGAGTTATCATTCATCTGCTGGAGCAGATATGTTTTAATTTTAAGTGTACATGGATGATGCAGACGGTGAATCATAAATCAGAATGATTTTGAATAAGCCGGTACGGACTCTTAGTTTTATATTCCTTAGCATTCTGCTCATCTAAAATTCTACCTTGAAAGGCTTCAGCAATTTAAAGATTAAATCATAAGTTATTAAGTCATTAATTTAACCATTTAAGCCTCTAAAATCAGCACATATTACCTTCCCCCCCTCAAGTCAATTTGCAAGAGATTAAAATAATAAAAATGATACTATCTCACACTCAGCAAGGTGGCTTTGATCTGCAGAAGCCTAAAGTACTTAAAAAAAAAACTTTATAGAAAAACAAGGACCATCCACCCACATCTCAGAGCACTCCTGAGGTAGGAGCCGGCAGCAGCAGAAAGCAATGGAGTCCTTCGCTGTCTGCACACACTCCTGGTTGTGAACAGGTATGGAGTAGACGGTTTGGGACAATGAAAGTATTGCCGGTTTTTCCGTAAGGTATGAAGTCCAGTGACTCCAGATTCCAAGGGTTAAAGTTCCAACACTGCCTGTAGAGGGAAACCCAAGCCTGAAAGAGTGGGAGGGGGCTGGAGAGAGTCAGAGGTAGAACATGTGCCACACTCGGACAAAACAAAGACAAAAGAGTCTGCAAAATCAGGCCGTCACCATCAGCAGTAGCTTCCGGGTGAGAGGAAGGGTCTCAGCTCTGACGTAAGCACACTGGGCAGCTGCTGTAGAAGGCTGACTTGGTACTTGCCGGGACGCAAGTGAGGTGGGCCAAATAATCCCAGTGCTACTCTGTGTCACTCTAACTGCACCGATGGCTCAGAGGTAACAAACACTTAAAGGGAGAGGGGTGAGAAGGCGTTAGGTTTAAGGAGGCTCTTCTCTATAAACAAATGTGGGAGTTCGTGGGAAAAGCTTCCATATTTTAATGTGTTCTCTTCCAAACTATAGTTAATTTAATTGAAGCTGAACAGTTTGGTTTGCTCATTGATAAATAACTAAAAAGACAAAACTCGAATGAATTTGTTCTGTTCTACATGACCCTCTCAAGCGATCTTTCTTTAATCAAACCGATAACAACAGGAAGTGAAAATTGAGCCAGAGAGTGGTGGCCACGCCTTTAATCCCAGCACTCACTCGGGAGGCTGAAGTAGACAGATCTCTGTCAATTTGAGGCCAGCCTGGTCTACAGAGAGTTCCAGGACAGCCAGGGGTTCACGGAGAAACCATGCCTTGAAAGACAACACCAACAAGAAGTGAAAATTGATGTTCATATGTACTAAGACAGTAACATTTGGAAGGCAAAGAGATTCTCAACAAAAAATGCATTACCAAAGTTTTAGAATCTGAAATAGTCACCCCTTACTCTCAGGTTCTGGTGATAATTAGTTCTGTGACACAGCTTTGTACCCATGTGTACACAGGTACACGTCAGCGTGCACATACGCACACATCTGGACTAGAAATTAAAATAACATCAAAATCTTGATACCTTCTTCATGGCCTGACACTTGGCTGTCTCAGAGAAGCCAATCATCTTATCAGGCGAGCAGATCTTGATGAAGGGGAAGTTGGATTCCTCGGCAATCTTTGCAGCGAGGGCAGTCTTCCCGCTGTGAGGAGGGCCTGCATAAGAAGACAGGCAGAGGAAGAAAGCCAACCTGAGCGCAGGGAATCAAACAAGTTTAAACTTTTATCCACAAGGTACTGAGGTCTCAACTAGTTGCTCATTAACATTTCCTGACCGTTCCACAGCAGACATGTTTCCTTTTATTTATTAGCAACTAAACTTAATGAACTGATTAGCATTTCTCAAAAGTATGGTGAAATGCCTGCCTTCGTGCTTTCGCACATGCCCTTAATCTCCCAACCTTCTGACTAGCGACAACACAAAGATTTTGCTTCTGAAAACAAAGAAAATGTATATAAATGCATATCAGGATGTATGTCACTGATTCTAACAAATCTGGTTTTTTTCCCCCTTTGGTAACAAAAATATGTTTTTTTGTTTTTGTTCTTTGTTATTTTTGGAGATGATATTGGGTGCAGGGAAAACTGCTTTATTTGAAGCAAAGGTGTCAGGAGGCTATGGGGCTGAAGACTCAGACTTTTTTTTTACAGAGGCAATCAAATCAAATCCATAAAGTCACCTGCACTTAGACAACACCCACCCCATGTATTTGAAGACATGCCCCTCCTCCCAGTCATAACCAGTCCACCCTTCCTTGCCATCCTCTCTGGAAGGGGACATTAGTGACAGTTCCTCTCTTTTAAGTGAAATAGCTCCTGGGGCTGCTGGATCTCGCCTCTGTCACACTTACCCAACAGGAGCACTTCTGCCCACACTGGTCAGGCTCTCATTGAGGTCCCCAAACTCCACATAGGTATTTTTCTGGGGCATTTGATGGAGCTCCTCTGTCCTGAAGCGCCTTTCTTGGCTGCCTGACAGCTGTCCTCTCCCTTCCTCCTCCCCTCGGTTATTCCTGCTTAAGCACCCTTGTCTTTTTTCCTGCTCTATTTATTTAGTCCTGAACTGTTAAGGAGTCTCAGATAAAAGTTCCAGGCTCTGTCTGTATCTCAGCCACATCCTTTCTCTAAAGGACTGCTTCTACTCCTGGAACTGCTGGGGCAGATCCTGATCTGGGGTAGCCAGCCTGCTTCTGTGAGCTTCAGACCTGCAAATCAAACACGCTGGTCGGTCGCCATTTCTAATCTCATTATCCTACAGGAACTTGCAATTAAACTGCTCAAAAGTGAGTTTGTGATCCTTCTTCCTAACTTCTGCTTCTCTGTCAGTGATCTCTGATAAACAGCCCCATTCACCGGGCTGGGAGTCATGTTTGACGCCTTTACTCATATCTATCTTTTTAGTTTTAAGAGATTTATTTTCTTTTAAAAATCTCTGTGTGGGGCTGGTGAGATGGCTCAGCGGGTAAGAGCACCCGACTGCTCTTCCGAAGGTGATAAGTTCAAATCCCAGCATCCACATGGTGGCTCACAACCATTTGTAACGAGATCTGGTGCCCTCTTCTGGAGTGTCTGAAAACAGCTATATAATAAATAAAATAAATCTTAAAAAAAAAAAAATCCGTGTGTTTGTGTGTGTGGAGTGTGTCAGAAAAGGCCAGAAGAGGGTGTCAGGTCCCCTGGGGCTGGAGTTACTGGCTGATGTGAGCTGCCTCAAACAGGGCTGGGAACTGAACTCAGGTTGTCTGCAAAAGCAGAAAATGCTCTTAACTTTTGAGCCACCTCTTTGGCTCTCTGCCAATGCTTAGTCTGACCAGCATTTCTAAGCTTCTGGTTCTCTGTGTATAGCACAGGAATAAAGACAATATTTAAGGCTGGGTGTGGTGGCATGCACCTTTAATCCAGCACTTGGAAGGCTGAGGCAGGGGGATCGAGGCTGGCCTGGTCTACAGAGTGAGTTCCAGGACAGCCATGTAGAAAAACTAATAATGATGATAACTACAACAAGAACAACAACAACTAAACCCCAACACAAACAGCATCTGCACTCCCAGGCCTGACATGAGGATTAGATGGGCCAGCACCATTACCCTCTAAGCCATCTTACCCATCGACTTCAACCCTGGTTTCACTCATCTCTCTGCTTGTAGGTCTTTCCTGCAAAGGGACTGTTCGCACGCTGCTCTCTTTACATAGAGTATCTTTCTCAAGTCTTCTGGCCTGACCAGCTTCTACTGCTCCTCTGGCTCTTGGCTTCACGTGCTTTTCTTTCTATTTTTTAAGGATTTATTTACTTACTTATGTAAATACACTGTAGCTGTCTTCAGACACCCCAGAAGAAGGCACCGGATCTCATTACAGGTGGTTGTGAGCCACCATGTGGTTGCTGGGATTTGAACTCAGGACCTCTGGAAGAGCAGCAGTACTCTTAATTAAGCTATCTCTCCAGCCCTTTAAGAACAGTCAGTGCTCTGCTAAGCTATCTCTTCAGCCCTTTAACATGCTTTTCTTAGACGCTGTCACCTCTAGACCTTGAGGGAGCAGGGCTCCCCTGTCATCTGGTTTCCCTGAACTTCTCGGCTGTCATACTAATGTTAAGTTAACTGGGTGTGAATGGAATGCCCTTCCCTTGTTTACCTGATAAAATCTGAACTGGTCCTTCAAGGCCTGAATGGGGCATCACCTGTAGTTCTCTCTGACCACACCTGGGCACAATGACTGCCCACCTCCCCCTACCTTTACGTGTGCATGCAAAAATTAGGAATTTTTGTTTGTTTGTTTTTCAAGATAGGGTTTCTCTGTGTTGCCCTGGCTGTCCTGGAACTCACTCTGTAGACCAGGCTGGCCTCAAACTCAGAGATCTGCCTGCCTCTGCCTCCCAGTGCTGGGATTGACGGCATGCACCACCTCTGCCCGGCAGGATTTCTTTACAAGTCTTTTCTAGGACTGGACTGATGTTTGGATGTCTCTGCGCCCACATCAATAGTTCCTGCACTGAGCTGTGCAGTATCAATATATTATTAAGTACTAGAGAAATATATTCCTGTAAGAAACCTGGTTGCTGTCACTTGTTAGATACATTCTACCCCTCCCCCCCCCCCCAATCTTAATCTGTCCTAACAGAGATGCATAGGCTAGGATATTATTTGCAGATCACAAAGTTTAGAACAGAAAAGCATTTACCTCTCTGAAGCATACTAGATAGCTTTTAAAAATGAATGCTTCCTGTGGTGTATTGTGCAAACCTTTCGGGCTGTCACCTCCTTCCTTCCCCTTACCTTCTAGGAGGACGCTAACCAGTGGTGTCCGGTCACTGTTTTTCGTTTGCTGGACCAGCAGCTCTCCGTCATCTAGAACTCGGGTCACGGGGTCACCCCACTTGATGATCCCATTCATAATGTAACTTGCATAATCCTCTTGGTTTGTGCCAAATGCCTATTGAGGAAAAGGATACTTTGAAGCATTTTGGTCAATAGTATTGAAACTAAACTATGTGCATTTCTTGGTGTCTCTGTCACTGTGTTTTCTGGGTCACACAACCCATTCCTTGTTATGGTCTCCTTCAAAGACATTTGGAATGAAGTGATGTCTGCCCAAGAAATAAAAAAAACTCTCTCATTCCACAAAGACTTGGATGAAAAATGGCAATAAAATCAGATATAACTCTATGAAGACTGTGGAGAACCACGCTGAGGGCTGAGATGCAGCTCAGGGGTAGGGGGCTCAGGAAGCCCATGGAAATAGCTTTGCTTTGTGGAGGCAGAGGCAGGCTGATCTGAGCTGGAGGCCAGCCTGGTCTGCAGAGAAACCCTGTCTTGGAAACAAAGAAACAAAACAAAACAAAACCTAGAAAAACAAAACCCAGAAAGTCTCAAAACTCATAGTAAGCTTCCTACCGCAGGGAGTTTTGGGTAAATACTGGTCAATTAACCAGCTGTCAGTACCCTGACGTGTCTACAGTGAGATTCTCTCGTGTTAGGAAACCACAGAGGACAGCCACATCAGGAGGCAGACCAACCAACCGACAGGTGCTTCCCCTCCTTGATAACACAGGCATTGCTTGCTCTGTGGGGCCACACCCCACTCAATACACATACTCACTGGTTTGATATCGTTCTCCAGGGAAGCGAGGAAGTCCCCTCTTGTCACCTGCAGGCTCTCTGCCTTCTCCATGTCTACTTCCACTTTTGTGCTGGCCTGAAAGAAATAAAACAAAACACAAGAGTTGAAGAAAACTTAGCAGTATTCCCAGCCTGAGAATTGAAGAGTACAAGAGATATTTTCACATATCAAATTCTCAGATGTTTGCAAGTCATATATGCGAAAGGGATTAATGCCTAGAATATATAAGTTATCTAAAACCCAACAAAAAGAACTAAGTACTTGAACAGACATTTCTCCAAGGAATGGAGACAGCGTTGGCCAACATCAGTGTCCTGCAGAGCTTTTCCAGATACCCTGTGAATGCCCAAGAACACACGAAAAGATGGCTGACACCACTAGTTCTCAGAGAACTTCAAAGCCAAGTGTGGTGCATGCCAGTACCCAGGAGGCTGAGGCACGAAGGTGGAAAGTTCAAGGCCAGTATAAGATACACATCAACTTACTTTCTTTCTTTCTTTCTTTCTTTCTTTCTTTCTTTCTTTCTTTCTTTCTTTCTTTCTCTTCCTTCCTTCCTTCCTTCTTTTGTTTGTTTGTTTTGGTTTTTCGAGACAGGGTTTCTCTGTGTAGCCCTGGCTGTCCTGGAACTCACTTTGTAGACCAGGCTGGCCTCGAACTCAGAAATCTGCCTGCCTCTGCCTCCTGAGTGCTGGGATTAAAGGTGTGCGCCACCACGCCCTGCTCAACACACTGTTTCAAAACCCCCCAAATAACCAAAACTACAATGAAATTTTACCTTACACTTAAAGAGCAGCTATGACTACAAAACAAAATGAAAACAAAAAACAAAACACGCCAACTGAACAAAAAGCTCAGAAAATAAGCAATGGCAAGGATTTAGAGAAACTGGAACTCTTGGGCTGTTGATAGGAATATAAAATGCGAAAGCACTGATAGAAAGAAAACTAGGACTAAGGTCAGCCATGGTGGTGTATCTGAGTGCAAGGCAGGAGCAGGTGATCTCTGAGTCCAAGGCCAGCCTGGTCTACAGAGGGAGTTCTAGGACAGCTGAGGATATACAGAGAAACCTTGTCTTAGGAAAAGACAAAAGGGAAAAAAGAAAAGACAGAAAACTGGAATTGTCTTATGATCTAATGATGTCTCCTTTGATATCCATCCCAGGGAGCGGAAACCGGGGCTTAGAGATTTTACAGCCATGTTCACAAGAGCATGGAACAAGGCAGCGAAGCTGAGGAAGGCACCCAGTTGTCCACTGACAGGGGGATGGACACAGCCGTGCTGTGGCCACCCTAAGAAAGAAGGAAATCTGGGTATCACACCACATGGATGTCCTTGAAAACACTGTTGATGGAGGCAAACCGGTCACAAAAAGACAAACGCTGCATGACCCCGCTTGGTGACATCTTTAGGGTTCTATGGAAAGTAGGGCCGTGGTTATCCTGGGTTGGGAGGAGATAAGAATAGAGGGTTACTTTTTAAATGGATACAAAGCTTCAGATTTACAAGATGAAAAGAGGTCTGAAGTGGAGATGGCTGCACATTATAAATGTGTTTAATGTCACTAAAGTGTACAATTGAAGTGGTTAAGGTTACATCTATTTTAATACAACAAAGAGATACCCGGGGGACAATGGTGTCCAGCCTTGGATACACATCAGGATGCCCTCTAGAGTCCTTCCCGACTTGCAGAGGCCAGCCCCATCCTGCAGGGTGTTGAACAGTGCAGTGGAGGGTCTAGGCACCTCCAGTGGCACTGAGTTGCGTTTAAGAACCCTGAGTTACTCCAGGAGAGTAAGAAGCTAAAACTTAGACTCTGCTAGCTCCAAACAGTCTGATCACTGCACCTGGAGCTGACGCCTGCACATCTGGACCAACATCCAGGCCTCCATCAGCACTTGGACCTGCCTGGACCTGATGAGTGATTAAGATAGCAACATGTTTTTTTTCTTTTTAATGTGACTGGGCTCACTCCCAATAGCACAAAGCAAGCAAGTTTCATCATTTTAAAATCGATATCATGCCTTATTTTTAAAGAGCATCTTTAAAAAAAAGTGACTATAAAGCAAAACTATGCGAAGCACATGTCAACCTTCCATTGATATTATTAAAATATGAGTCATGTTCCTTCAGAAACAGACTGCTGAGACAAAAAAAAAATTTTTAAAGAAAAATTCAGCCTTAAGGGATAAAAAGAACTATGTCAGGAAACTGGAACATGTGTATTTATTTCCTTTTCAGTTCCCAAATCCCAACAAATGGCAGTGGCAGTAAGAAAGATGAAAACCATGGAAAACCTGCCACTAACCTGAAGTCTTAGGAGCAGAGGACAGAGAGAGTCACTAATACAGAAGCAGCAATAGAAGGGGAGGGGAGCACCTCCAGAGCTGAAGAAAGGTGTGTCTCTGCAGTTCAGAGAGTGCTGATCGGAATCCATGGAAAGAAATCCAGCCGGTCTAGACACTGCTGCAAACCCCCTGAACATCAAAGACGAGACAAAGTCCCAGAGCCTTTCTGAGACACGAAAACAAGCCTGCAAACCTGCTTGGACTGGTGTGATCCTTCTCACTGGCAGTACTAGAACCCAGGAGACCATAAGACTGGTATTCACAAACACATCTAGATAGCCATGCTAGAAAATGCCTCTCTCATTGTATACGGAAGCATGGGTAAGCACTGTCCCAACAGTATTTAAAAATAGCAACAACCAGAAATAATTCAATGTTAAGTAAATTACCAGCACAGTCATTGGTTATATTATCCAGTACCCAAAAAACTAAAAATAAAGCATGAGATAAAATGTGCATGTTCTCTGGCCTCACAAGCCTGGCCCAGAGTGGACTTCAGGTTTTTGTTTTGTTCTGTTTTGTTTTTAGAACTTTACTGTTTTGGGTTTATTTATTTATTATATCTAAGTACACTGTCACTGTCATCAGACACACCAGAAGAGGGCATCAGATACCATTACAGATGGCTGTGAGTCACCATGTGGTTGCTGGGATTTGAACTCAGGACCTTTGGAAGAGCAGTCAGTGCTCTTTACCGCTGAGCCACCTCTCTAGTCCTGTTTGTTCTGTTTTAAGACAGGACTTCACTATGTAGCCCTGGCTGTCCCAAAACTCACTCTGTAGTCCAGGGTGGCATCAAACTCAGAGATCTGCCTGCCTCTACCTCCCAAGTGCTGGGATTAAAGGTATGTGTCCTGCCCCCCAACTTCCTATCTTAATCTTCTTCACTACCATGCCGTTTATCTATCTTGTGTTTTATGTGGCAGTATTCTAGACTACTTGTGCATCAGTACAAAGTAATGTAGGGATCTTACAAGTACTGACATGAAATGGGGCCCAAGATGTACTTGTAGGACAATGAGAAATACAAATCTCAGTACAATTATACTTATGCCCCCTTCGATAAAGTATGTGCGCCTATACACATAAATTCGGAGGAAGCAAATGACAAGGGTATATCCCAAATCCTGGCTGACTCTAGAGAGGGGAGGGCTGCTAGAGCTTATCTCATTTTTCCTGTATGTTTGTATGTCTGGCATCCTTGAACTCTTAGTACCTGACACAGACTGGCTTTATAAAGAAAAGATGTTACCAATCTCAGTTTAGGATGCTGAAAGCCTGAACAACCTGGTGTAGGCTCTGGCAAGGGCCCTGGAGTAAGGACATGCATTGGAGGAATCATTCCCATCTCCAAGCAGGAAGCTGGAGGGCTTGCTCTTCTAAGAGCCCTCTCTTATGCACTAACAGGGCCCCAGAAGGTATGACTCAGCTATTTCTAAAGGCAGGACCCCAGGGATCGAGCCACGAAGGAGACTGAGGCAAGAGGCGCTAGAGTTTGAGGCCAGCCTGGTCTACTGCAGCCTTGCCTAAAAACATAAAGGTAATAGATTACCAGGGGCTTTGGGTATGAGGGTATGGAGGTATGGAGAGGATGTTTACCAAGGCTGGCAACAGCTAGTGCTTATTTCAAAACTGCTGGTGCAGAGATGCTGAATGTCCCCAACCTCAGGGCATGAGTATGCCATTTAGTCTAATCTGCTCATTATACACTGCACACATGTATTAGAATCTAGCCTATAAATATGGCTAATTGTTTTATATGTCAATTATTATTATTATTTTTTTTAATTTAAGACAGACATTGTGGCTTATCATGTGCAATCCCAGCACTTGGGAGGCTGGGGCAGGAGGTGAGAGTTCTAGGCTAGCCTGGGCTACATGGTGAAGACAGTTGGGGCTACACAGAAGATCCTGAGTCAACAACAGAAGGCTATAAATGAATTAAAATAGCTATGAGTTGAGGGAGGAGAATAAGCTGTTTTCAGACACTTCAGGAATTAATTATTAAAGTTACCCAACTGTAAATAATAGTCTAGTGCTAAATTACTTCTTGTTCATTAGAATAAATGTTGTTTTTCCTAGCTAACAGCTACTATTTTATCAACATCAATACAATTTTACTTTAAAAAAAAATCAACAATTCTGAACTTCTACTCATTTAAAAACCCTTTCCCCCATTTGGTTGAGCTGACAAGCTATTTTCTGCCTTTTATTTGTGCCAGCTGATCGATACCAGAAACAGTGACACCTTCCAGCTGAGACACAAACTCATAAGCTTGTATTTCAACACCAGCAAATATCAGTGGTCACCCTTACACTTGATGACCTTCTAAACCTGACCTTTCCAGGCTCTTGTCATTCCTCTGAAATTAAGGGGGGTGGGGGGGAGACGACTTTAATCAGCCAAAAGGTCTCTGGAAAAGAAGTCATTTTACTAAAGTTCACCAACACGGCTAAGGGAAGAAATCTGAGTTATGAATCTTCTCTACCTGTAGCAGAATTCCTCTCAACATAAAAACAACCAAATGTCACATGAGTTTTAGTTGACCAAGAACACAGGTTCAAGTACAACGACACAAACACCAAGCAGTTCATGACTATGCTTCCTGCTTGCTACAAAAGACCAAAGACTGCCATCCACCGGGAAGGTCCCTCTTGTTGACCTAGCTCTCAGTCTTTGCTTTGGCCCAAATGTTTTGAAAAGGAAATAGAAGTAAAACCAACATGTTTTTGGACCCTGAAAACAGAATATCATAATGATTTGTTGATTATTATAAATGTTTTAAAGTTCTAACCTACTTTTAAATTTTATTTAAGTTTATTATTAGTATGCTGGGTGGCAGTGGCACATGCCTCTAATTCCAGCACTGGGGAGGGGGAGGCAGGTAGATCTCGGAGTTGGGGGCTAGCCTGGTCTATGGAGCGAGTTCCAGGACAGCCAGGGCTACACAGAAAAACTGTTTCTGATAACAACAACAAAAATGGGGAAGGAGGGAGGGAGGGAGGGGAGGAGGGAGGGAGGGAGAGTGAGTGAGTGAGTGTTGTGTATGTGTGTGGATGCAGATACACATACGTGTGGGTTGGGGCATGCCTGATGCTATCTATGTGCCTGTGGAGGTCAGAGGACAACTTACTTAGAAGAATTACTTCTTTCCTACCAGGTGGGTCCTGGGGTAGAACTCAGGCTGTCAGGTGTGGCAGCAAGCACCTTTATCCACTGAGTCATCTATCTCGGGCCCCTTATTAACACTGTTTATGTCAAGGAAGAATGAAAAAAAAAAAAATCAAACGGCCCTTCACAGAAGAAGGGATCCATTTTATCCAGGGCCCAGTACTATACCCTCTTTCTATCTTTCCTGTTTAAAAAACCTTTGGGAACAAGGGCTTAAAGAGTTACTGCAGCTATACAGGGAAATTAGAAACACGGACAGAGTTTGATCAGGAATCTGTCTCTCGGGCTGATGGCTCCGCCAGTAAAGGGGCCTGGAGACCTTAAGACTCCCTGAGCCCACAGGAAGGTGGAAGAAAACCAATTTCTGTGAGGTTGCCCTTTGACCTCCACACAAGTGCCCTGGTGTGAGTGGACACTGCAAACCTCCCCCTCTCATACACAGTACTAAATAGATGATTTAAAAATAATACATATGTAGGTTTATTGCATTACAAAATACACATGGGTTGGGAGATGACTCAGCAACTAAGGGCACTTGCTGCCCACCGCCCCCTGCCCCCACAAATACATGGATACATTTAATAAAAATTTAAAAACTACATGTACTATGTGCTCAGTGTTCACAGGAACTGTGTTCACAGGAACTGTGTTCACAGGAACTGTGGCATATTCCAGGATGAATAAGATATGGACTTAAAGGTTAGAATATTGATGAGCAAACATTTTCTGAATAGCCTTTATAGGCCACCTATTTGCAGTAAAATAAGCTCTGCCATTATTGCATAAATACAGCCACAGACACACACAGTGATGGGTAAGACTGTGTACGTTTAGCTCTAGTCAGAGAACTAGTGGCGGCTAGGTCTGATTGAGTGCAGTCTAGAACCAACGACAGGAAGCCCCCAAATAACAAAGACATGCTCAACCTCAGGCCGTTACTTCCTGTCTGATCTGCTAGAAAAGTCCCCCTTCTCTTGTCCCATGCCACCAACCCCACTCCTACCTGACACAGTTGCAGAGAGATCTTCTGTTTTAACAGTCTGTCACTCAAACCTCTGCAAGGGGAAGAGTCTGCACTTCTCCACAGAGAATGAAAGGTTCTTTGTGCTCATCCTCAGCTTTGGTTCCCGGCTTCCCCAGCACCGCCTCTAGGGTCCACACTGAAGCAATAGGAAGTTACTCTAGCCCATCACTCTCTTTGTGTCCCTGTGCCTCTGCCGATGCTTCTTTCACACATGTCCTTCTGGAAGATGCCTCGGTGAAGGCTTCTCTCCGCCGTAAGATGACCACACCAATGCTTTGTCTTTTCCTGTATCGTGCACTATTACTGCTTTCTAACCTTGTGTGTGGAGGTGGATGTACGCTGATTAACAGTAGGCAGTTACATTCTTTGCAGTTACAGCTTTCACTCTTTGTACAGTACATGGCAGGTCCTAAACCTCTGTGTGTGTGTGTGTGTGTGTGTGTGTGTGTGTGTGTGTGTGTGTGTTGGAACAGAATCTTGTTATGTGATCCTGGCTGGTCTGGTACTTGGTCTATACCTCAAGCAGTCTTTAAACCTAAAGCAAACTTTTTCCCTCAGATGCCAACTACTGGGCTATAGCCTGTATCAGCAGGTCAGTAATAAACCCATTTTGTAGTTAAGGTTTTTTTTTTTTTTTTTTTGGTTTGGTTTTTGGGATAGACAACCCTGGCTGTCCTGAATCTTACTCTGTAGATTATGCTGGTTTTGAACTCAGAGATCTGTCTGTCTCTGCCTTCTGACTGCTCAGATTGAAGGCATGTGCCACCACTGCTTGGTATATCTATATTGTTTTAGAAATTATTGTTTATTAGTGAGTGTGTATGTGTGTGATGGGAAGGGCAGCATGTGAGACAGTGCATATGGACTTTTTGGAGTTGGTTCTCGCCTTCTGCCTTCACATGGGTCAGGTGATCACTCAGGTCATAAGGCTCGCACGCTATGCACCTTGACCCAGTGAGCTGCACACCAGCCTGATAAACTATTTGTCAAAGTCAGCCAGAGGTATCCCACATGCTGTGTGACTACTTGAGGAAGGAAGACAGCACAGCATTAGGAAAGGAGAATCAGGAAAGGTTTAGGCAAAGGACAGTGTAGATGCCAGGTAAGCAAAGCACATAGAGGCTCACAGAAGAGAGACACCCCCCCCCCACTCCCAGCAAAACAAAACAAAACAAAAGCGGAGAGTCTGAAAACAAAATAAAGTTTGATGAGTCTTTCAGTATTCAGAATACATGGAGATAAACTGGGAAAATGTCTGGAAGGGCCAGTTAGTTGGATCTGAAGGACCTAAACCAGGCAAGGCACTATGAACTTGCTTTGCAGACATGGCTGACATGAAGGTAAAATGATCTGAAGGAGGACAGCTAGTGCATAGGAAGTAGGTGGCGACCATGACAGTGGAAAAGCACTGCTCTGGGACAGAAGCAGGATGAACACGTGAGCTGACGTAGGACACAGAGGTGTGCAGAGGAGATGACTCTGCAATCTTAACCTGCGATGTTGGCATAAAAAGAAACAGAAGAGAAAAGGTGGTTTGTTGGATCTTACATTTGAGATCTGAGAAAATACCCAAGTCGAATGACTATATATGAGTCAGAAAGTTAGAAGAAAGTTAGAAGACGAGCTGTCAGGGACGAGACAGAAGCCTGGAGCTAAGGAGTTACAGAGACAACTACACTGTGGCAAAGAACCACCTGCGCTTATTACCAAACTTCACTGATCCAAATAAAAGGCCCCTCAAAAGTATTCTTACCATAGTATATATGATATGATTGCACTAAGCCAAGCATGGTGGTGTGTGCCTGGGATTCCAGCTTTACAGGAATCTGAGGCAGGAGCATCACAAGCTCAACACTTACCTGCGATACATAGCAAGTTCAAGGCCAATTTGTCAAATTAGCAAGACCAACATAAAAATAATCAAAAAGGCTAGGGCTGTTGCCCAGTGGTAGAGTGTTTGTAAAACATGCATTAAGCCCGAGTTTAGTTCTCAGCAGCACAAAGACAAGGAAACAAACAAACAAAAAATCAGAAGCCCCCTCCCCAATGCTTTGTAGTAGTCCATTTTCCTAACTCTGAACCCCTTGAGGAAAGAGGTCAAGATCCATCTTCATGATTAGCCCCAAACTTAAAAAGTAGCAGATATCCAGTGTCTGCTGCATGAAACAGCTCCTAGATGCAAAAGACTCAGCTTCTTAAAAGGTTGAAAACAATAACCTTCAAAGCCACACCTGGCAGGTGGGAGTGACCAAAGGCAAATAAATTGGTGGTCACCACTGTGCAGACAGTGGCATTTGTCCTTCAGTGGACAACGATCCTTACTCCACCTCTCTTTGCCATCAAAAGCCAGCTTGCTCTCCTTGGCATACGTGGTAAAGAATAGAGGCCTGGCCTGCACTGGCCGTATGTTCTCATCTGTCCATTGAGATTCCTGACCTTTATGTGTCTGTTCATGGCTGTGGACTGCGCTGCTCGCACCAGACCCTCCAGCTCAGCGCCACTGAAATTCTTAGTCTCCACAGCCAGTTCCTTAATGTCCACATCTGCAGACAGTAACTGGTGGCCTCTCATCCTTGCGGTGTGGATATGAAGGATCTGGAGTCGACCCTTCTCATCTGGCAAGCCTAATGAGACAAAAAAAGACATTTTCCTTGTCTTGGGAATCCATCAGTCACAATCCTAGCAGTTTTCTTCTAGGCAGTCCAGCTGTGGACAGCTGACAATGAACATTACTTAATATGAGGTTGCTATCATTAATAAACTCTGAAGCCATATGTGAAAACACATGTGCACAGACACACACTCATACATGTGCACGTAAACATGCATGCATGCACACCCATGACCTACTTTACTTACCTATCTCCATTTTAACTTCCAGTCTTCCGGGTCGAAGGAGAGCCTCGTCTATCAAATCTGGTCTATTGGTCATTCCTGAACGCAGATATTAAGAGCAGTGAGCAAATGATCAGAGTTCAAACGTAAGATAAAACATACTTTCAGTCTATGTAAAAACTCATAACCTCACTAAGGACCTTTTACAAAAGCCAAACACGAACCAACGGCACTAAACTAAGAACAGCATTTGCTTTTTGACCTAGTAGAAAACATGGAAAGACTGCAGTGAAATCTCTATCTAAAGAGCAAACTTAGGGAGCAAGTGTGTGGCTGAAGGAGACCCGGGTGGTCTTTCCAGCTGCCCAGTCTCCCCTCTTCTGCATGTAGCAATTTGGATGTTCCTAAGAAGCAGCAATGTTTTCCCTTTTTAGAAGGCATCCTAAGCAGCAGCATTGAATATACAAGAGTTAAAACGTTCTGGGAGAAAGCAGCTCAGGCCCGGAGCCCAGCTGCAAGAGAGCCGGCAGCTAAGGTGTACGCATCCTCGCTGTGCATCCCTTATTTCAGACATACCGATAACGAGGATGTTGTTTAGCTGCTCAACACCATCGATCTTGGACAGCAGCTGGTTGACAACGGTGTCATGCACTCCAGTGCTGCCGGCCATGCTCCCTCTCTGCTTGCAGATGGCATCAATTTCATCAAAGATGATGATGTGCAAGCCACTGTTAGCACCAAGCTAGGAAGGAAGGAAATTCTGCTAAAGGTCACATTCTGAATGCATCAATGAACAAACTAATCAAGAAATGCAAAACAAAGCATCCTACAGGTTTGCTTTGCTGCATTTTGACTAATAAATATAGATGTATATAGTGTAAATTAAATAAATCGTAGATGTTGCCCTCTCAAAGATATTGGAATTGCAAAATAGCTAATAATACATTAACTTAAATTAACATGGGCTTTCTAACAATTTATATCTAGTAATTATGCTTCCCAAGAGGAGCCAGAGGGAGCGAGCTAGGAAACTTAAGACAGTAACCACATGATTATTATGGTGTGCAGTGACATTGCAATGTGTGCACTGTGTGTAGCAATCAGATAGGGTAAATGTGTATCAAACATGCAACAGGTCTTCATTTGGAGGATGATCAAAATCCTCTCTACTGTCGTGAAATATAGACTTAATTGATGTCAATCATGATTCTTTTACTTTCTGTGTTTAACACCAAGGCGAACAACAAGGAATAATAAAACAGAATAGATTGGATATAACCTAAATATGAAAATTTATAAATATAAAATAAGTGATGAGCATAGTGAACCTAAGGATGAGGTATGATTAGAATTCATTAATCTCTGATGAGCGCTGGGATAAAGGAGTGGGCAGGCACACCCGGCCTATAACGATAGGATCTCTCAAAGAGGTTAAGTGGGCCACTGAAATGGCTCTGCAGGTAAAGGCACTTGCCACTAAGCCTGATGATAACCTGAGTTCAATATCTGAGACACACAGTATAAGGATTGATTGCCACTGGTTTTCCTTTAACCTCCACGTGTCATAGTTCATACATATCCACAGTCATACAGTTACTTTTACACACACAAACACACACATACACAATTTTAAGAGAGAGGTTTAGGAATGCAAGATAGGTCAAGCCTGGTGACCTGAGTTAGATCCCTGGAATGTATGATGGAAGGCAGCTCCCAAAAGGAGGTCTGTTTCCTGGTTTCCATGCATATACACGCACACAAACCCAAAATAATAATAAATTAAATTAAGAGATGTAGTCTTACCTTAGAAAATATGTTAACTTGGCAAAAGTTGTAAGTCAATTTAAAATAAAGTTAAAAACTACCTTCATCACCTAAAGATAAATGCTATTGATATTATAATATTTCAATTTTTAAATTTTACAGTTATTTATGGTGTGTGTGTGTACATATGTCTGAGTTAGAGGATATATGTCATGGAGGTCAGAGGACAACCTGTGGGAGTTGGATCTCTCCTTTCACCACGTGGGCACTGGAGTCCTTTACAAGCTGCTGGAGCAGCGTGGAGGAGCCAGTGCTGTGGAACCCAGTCAGGGAGCTTGTTATCACCATCGAGGGTGAAAACCTGAAGCATGGCTGTGATGGGACCCAAGGAAGCTCCGAGGGAAGACCGGGCAGCAGTTGGTGGCAGGGGTGGCAGGGGTGTGGGGGGGAGGTCTGAAGAGCCTGCAGAATCCCCAGAGAAACTGGAGAAGGGCAAGTTCTATGGAAATATTTTTTTTAAATTGTCTCATGAAACTGGAAGGAAAAATGGTGGAACAGAGCCACGTGTGCAAGGGAGAACAACAAAACCACAGACGCAGTGACAAAGGGTATGGAAGCGACATGGGCAGCTATGGCCTGTGTCACCACTGAAGTCCATGGGGATGTCCAGGGTCTGTGCTGCCCTCTGAAGCCATGGGGATGTCTATGACTCATGCTGCCACCGCAGGCCACATAAGTATCTGTGGTCCGTGTGGCTGCTGGAGCCCATGTGGATGTCCGTGACCTGCGCTGCTGCCAAGAGCCATGATGGTGCCAATGTACTGTATTGCAGCCAAGGGCATTGTTGATGCCCACGGCCCACGTTACCACCAAAGGCCACCAAAGGTCTGCGCAGTGCTGTAGCCAGAAAGCATGTGCAAGTCTATGATCCTTGCTGCTGCTGACTATAAAGGGCAAGAGAGCATCTTTTTATTGGTCTCAATGACTGCAGACTCCCAGTTGAGAATGAGAGGCACAGAAGGCTTCTATGACAACTTCTCTTTCACCTCCTTCCCTACCTGTATTCCCCCCCCCCCAAAAAAAAAACAGCCTAGAAAGGAAGACATTGAAGAGAACTCTCAAAAAATGTGATAAGGCTGCTGAAATGGATGCAGCCCTTTCCAGGTGGTGGCTTTGGTGGTGGTGGGTCTCATCTCTAAGGGCTGGCCACTGAGTCTGACCACGCTCCAGTGGGTATATATATGGGCAACACGAATTGAACTTGGTATGTTTTTTCTCCTTTTGTTTTGGGGGAGGTCACAAGGGTGGGGGTGGGGTGGACCTGGGAGGACTGGGAGGTGAATGTGATTGGGGTACATTGTATGAAATTTCCAAATAATCAATAAAAACATTAAGTTAAGAAAATGGGAGCTCATCATACGTTGTCTTCTCCTGAATACTTATTGTTCTTTGAAAGAAGTCCAAATAGTTACTTGTTTTTAATTGTTTTTTTAAGTAAAATATTTTGCTTTTATTTATTAAAATTGTCTTCCTGTAAAATACTTTGATCATGTTCTCCCCGCCTCCCAATTCCATCCAGATCCTCTCCACCTCCCTATCCGTCCAACTTCACATTCTTTCTCTCTCTCAAAACAAAAACAATACAAACAAAAAAACCAAAACAAGTCAAAACAACAACAAACCCAAAACCAATAAGGCAAAAATGCCAAGACAAAAACTACATGTACACACAAAATAAAAACAAAAAACAAGTCATAGGGTCCATTCACGTTCCTGCACATGGGGCCTGCTCTGCAGTGTGGCTGCTATATCTAGTGACAGTCCACTGCAGAAAACTCATTTAGGGGTGGGACTCTGTGGCCTTTTTCTTCTCTCCTGGCTGCAGTTTTATCGGGTTTGAACTTGAGTAGGTCTTGTGCATGCTGCCATGGTCTCTGAATTCATATGTGCCCCAGTCCTACTGGGTCTGCAAGAGGTTCCCTTGGTGTCATCCGCTACTCTGGCCCTTACACTCTTTTTTTTTCTTTAAAGATTTATTTATTTATTATTTATTATATGTAAGTACACTGTAGCTGTCTTCAGACACTCCAGAAGAGGGAGTCAGATCTCATTACAGATGGTTGTGAGCCACCATGTGGTTGTTGGGATTTGAACTTAGGACCTTTGGAAGAGCAGTCGGGTGCTCTTACCTGCTGAGCCATCTCACCAGCCCCACACTCTTCCTCTCTAGCTCCCTGACACCCGAGGGGTGGGGTTGATAAAGGCTTTTAGGGATGAGTACTCCAAAAATCTCCCACTCTCGCTAATTGCAAACTAACATAGTAGAAGAATTGTGGGAAAGCATGGAAACAGAAAGAGCTCATGAGCACTGAAGGCAGCTAACCAAACAACCCCACAGACCACTCTGCAGCATCTTAGGCTGCCTTGTTTTTCCAGTCTAGCTATTACCTTATTTCCTCTTCCAGAACTACAATATGATTATTAGTAGCTCTCTTAGTCCACATACTCTAATTCCTTTCTGTTAGATATTTAATTATTTATAATTATACATTTCTAATTATATATTTGGCTGCAATATAATTTTTTTTACCTAAATCCTTGACAAAATACATAATTACTTCCTAAACACAACTATTAGGTTAAAAGCTATACTGAATATTTTAAAGACCTTAAAACAGAGCGTCAAATGCTTTTCTACAAAATTTTGTTTCTTGCTGTTTTGTAGTGCTGGGGATAAGTCTAGGGTTACATCTTCAGCACCTCCCACGATGCATGACTGTGCCTATCCTGGTATAGTCTCACAAATAAGGAACATTAAAAGACTAATTGTCAGTGTGACAAATCAATACTACTGTCTTTCTGTGCATGCCTGAGTCATTGGTTTTAATGGAGCTGATTTTTCTGCTTCTAAATCACATTTTTCTAATTACTGAAGATGCTGGCACATTTTATAAATTATATATTTTTGAGTGGAAGAGATAGCTCAGCTCACAAGACTAGGTTCACATCCAAAAATATATATTATATATTTTTACCATTGCTAATTTTTCTCTTATAGTTGATAAGCCTTCTGTGTGTTTCTTTTATTGGTTTATAAACATGCTTTTAAATTAAGTCTATTGATGTGTAATTGTAAATATTGATCTCCAGCACCCATGTAAAAGTGGTCAGTGGCATGCACCTGAAACCCCAGAGCTAGGTGGGCAGAGATGGCAGAGCCTGGGGGCTTGTTAGCAAATCTAGCCAAATTGCAGCCATGGGTTCACTGAGAAAGTTTGTCTTAAAAAAATAAAATGGAGAATAGTAGAGTTAGGTGCCAACTGTGACCTCTGGCACACACAATCCCACCAACTGTGACCTCTGGCATGTACACACAGGCATGCTTGTCAACACACCAAGGATGAAAGAAAACAAATCCAAGCATTAATTAGAATTACATTAAATCTGTAAATAAATAAACTGAGGGAATACTAACGTTATATCCAAACTTTAGTGGTAGTTCCACAAATCCATAAAAGTATATGGCGGAAGAGAAAAAGTCAAAATTGCTGGATACTCATCCAACAGATAAAATGCCTTAGGGCACTCCTGTTCTCACATGTAAAAAGCTGCTCGTTCTTTAGCCCAATTCTATATTGAAATGATACCCAGGTGTTCTTCAACATTCTTGGAATTTAAGTTTTATTTTTTTCTCTAAACAATCAAAATTATTCTCCTTCCATAAATATTTTAAAAACTAAATTAAATTTAAATTTTTTTCATTTCTCAGTGTCACTGTATATAATGAATGTATATTATACATTTGTCTAATGTCAAATAGTACTTAGATTTGTAAAAAAAATCCCATGCCCAAAACTGTTCATGACCAACCTGCAGAAAAACTGGAAGTTCAAACTTTGCCAGAGAACACTACATAGAGCTATAGTTAACTCAGTGTAAAACCAGGACACTATTGTTCGTGACTGGGAAACTGTAGGATTTTTCATTTTCAAAAGGTATTCATAGCCTGGCTGAGTACAGGAGGCAGAAGCAGGTGGATCTCTAAGTGGCCACTCTACTCTGGCCTACATAGTGAGCCTTGTCTGAAATATAAAAACATGTGACCATAAAACATTCATGGACAAGAAGCAGAAAGGAGTTGCAGTGCTGGTCTGTCTGGTGCCCTGAGCCGTGTGGTATCATAATTTCCATCTACACCTAACTCTTCTACCTACGAGTCAAGACGGATGCCAAAGACTGCAAGATGCTGTTTTGCTGACCACAGGGGCGCTCTGTCCTAAGCACATCGGTACAATTCCAGCCTTTTCAGAGCTTACAGACTTGTGTCCTGCCAGCAGCTGCCTCTCCCCATTTAATCAGCACAATAACATCAAGTTTCACAGCGTGCCAGTTTAAGGCAAGCTCACAGTATAGTGAATTAGGAGTCAGATTCGCAGATGAATATAACCGAGACATCAGTTAACATGTGCCAAATGATTTGACTCCATAGAGCAACCCTCTTCAATGTACTGGCTCCTGTCTCTGCCTCTACCATTTGCCATCTTTCTCATAGACACAGGGCTGATGCTACTGAGACCCTGGCAACAGCCTTCGAAAGTGGCTGTTCTAAATTTATCTAGCTGACCTATATGGAAGTACTCATCTCTGTTGGCCAGGTGTGGAGAGTCACAGAGAGGAGCCTTTTCTTTATTATGTAACCCACATTACCCTCCATGGGGTCATTAGCTGGTCGTGTCTGGATATGACAGAAGAGGCTGGCTATGACTAATTTCTATCTAGAAATTCTTTACTAATGCAGTTTCATCATTAGTAGTGCCATGTTTAAACTGACTGAGTTTAAAAACAATATCAAAGTTATCTACACAGTTACAAGGAAACTCTCACCAGTGAGCTTTTATGAGCTGTTTCTCTAGATCGTGTTTCAACTCAATCTTTGTTTAGTGTGTAACTATCAGGGCCCATTAGACTCAGTTTTACTTTTTTAATTTTTTTTTTTTTAAAGTAGTTGCAGCTATTTATAGGGACTGCTGCCTCATGCTTTTCCTTTTTCTAAGTTTCCAAAGAACAAGAAGAAAAATGAATTCTTAAAATACACTAAAGCTCATTTTACCTTTCCATAACCACATACATCCACCAGACTTTTTCTTAACTCTAAGATGTAATATGCTATTTCACCATCTTTGAAATCACAGCATCAGCAATTATTTCCACCTGAGTTCAAGGTGGTTGCAATGGCAACCACTGTAAGAGGAAGGATGCTGCAGTTATGTGACAAATGATGTACGAATCCCCCTGACATGATTCCTGGCCATATGCAGAAGAAAAAAAAAATCAACAGAGAAGAACCCCCCTCCCACCCTCACAGTAGGACACAGAACTTCACTCAGATGCTAAAGTGAACGAGAGATTCAGTCATTTATTTTTGTAGCGCTGGGGACTGAACCTAGGGCCTCACACAGTGCTCTACCACAGAACTGCACCCCTATATCTCATATGAAAAATTTAAAAACTTGATTTTTCTCTCAGGCGCTTAAAATGTCATTCCGTGGCTTCTAGCTCCTTTGTTTCTGTTTAGAAGAAGCCAGGTGGCCTCTGACTGGATGAGGTCTGCTCACACTGAGAGGACAATCCACTTTACTCAGCTTACCTATTCAGTTAATTTTACCCAGAAACACTTTTACAAATACACCCAGGGTGTACAGTTAAACATCTGGGCAACTTCTGACCCGGACAAGATGACACATGAAATAGCTGTCAAAGTTAAGAAACTTGGTCTGGTTTTCAAATAATTTTCCCCACCTAAGGCCTAAATCCATCCAGCTTTTGAGTTTTTTTTTTTTTTTTAAAAGACTAACTACTTTTATATTATGTGTATGAATATGTCGCTTGCATGTATTTAAGTGTATATGTGTGCCTGGTACCACAGGAGAGCAGAAGAGGACATTAGAGTACTTGAAATTGGAGTAATGGATAACTAGGAGCTGCTATATGAATCCTGGGAATGGGACCTGGGTCCTCTGGAAGAACAGTAAGTGCTCGTAAACACTGAGTCACCTCTCCAGCCTCCAGCTTTTGAGTTTTTAAACTCACAGTCAGTGTAAATACGGTCTCTGGAGCTCCAAATAACGTCCACATTCTTCCATGTCATTATAGGTGGGAATAATTGGTAATGCTCTAATTTAAAAGATACTACTCCACAACCGAGCTGACTCCGGGTGCTGAAGGTATTCTACCTCATGTGGAGTTTGACACAGAAAATTCCTAAAGTCTATTCATGGACTTAACTTCCCTCCTTTCCCAAAGACAAATTGAGCTCAAGTGTTTGGAAACAATGTGGTCCAAAAGCATCACTTGAAAGTGTATTCAAGGTCTGTTTTTGAACATGTGTATAGTAGTATTTCAAACCATGCCAACCCCATATAACCTCTAGGGCACAGATTCTCAAGCTGTGGGTCACGACCCCTATGGGAGGTTGAATGACCCTTTCACATAAGTCACCTAAGACCATCAGAAAACACAGATTTTACACTATAATTCATAACAGTAGCAAAATTATAGTTATGAAGTAGCAAAAATAATTTTGTGGTTGGGGGTTCATCACATCATGAGAGGCTACATTAAAAGGTTACAGTGTTAGGAAGTGTACTGGCTGGTTTTGTGTGTCAACTTGACACAAGCTGGAGTTATTACAGAGAAAGGAGCCTCTCTTGAGGAAATGCCTCCATGAAATCCAGCTGTAAGGCATTTTCTCAATTAGTGATCAAGGGTTGGAGGGCCCAGCTCATTGTGGGTGGTGCCATCCCTGGGCTGGTAGTCTTGGGTTCTATAAGAAAGCAAGCTGAGCAAGCCAAGGGAAGCAAGTCAGTAAGTAACATCCCTCCATGGCCTCTGTATCAGTTCTTGTTTCCTGACTTCCTTGAGTTCCAGTCCTGACTTCCTTTGGTGATGAATAGCAGTATGGACGTGTAAGCTGAATAAACCCTTTCCTCCCCAACTTGCTTCTTGGTCATGATGTTTTGTGCAGGAATAGAAACCCTGACTAAGACAGGAAGGTTGAGAGCCACTGCTCTAGGGAAATTCTGCATATAATTATTAAATACCAACTGTATTTTACCTGCAAGTTGTTTCAAACTATAGATCACAGTAACAAGTGAACTCCATGTCTCTGGGTATCACTCTTCATGTGAGCCAGACTACATTTTTAGTAAGTTAGTCTTATGTCCACATACCCTCCTTTGCTCCTCTTCAGCATCAGCAAAGAGTTTACGAATGTTAGCCTCCGATTCTCCCACATACTTGTTAAGGATTTCTGGCCCATTGACCACCTTGGGCTCTCTCGCATTCAGCATCTTGCCAATCTGTCGAGCCAAGAGAGTTTTACCACAACCAGGGGGTCCATATAACAGGATGCCTTTAACATGTTTGCAACCTAAAAGGGAAGAAGAGATAGTCTTACACCAGCTCACTGCAATTGAGGAGGACATCCGAGGAAGGCCTGCCTTCTTCACATGCCCCTTAGCACAGACCACCCATGTCACTTACACGCAGTAATATCCAAGTGCTGTCAGTAGACAAGGATGAAACAGTCAAGCCTCTTATGTTGTTTAAAACAGAAAACCCAGAAACCAGGCCTATCTATATGCTGCTATATTTGAAGGGATAAGAGAAGCTGCAAGTGACAGAGTTTTGAAATACTCTATCACTTAGAATGAACATTTTTACTCTGAAAGTGTCTCTTTGAACCTAATATCTAACTAGGAATTATTACTTGCTTTATTGTCTCTTGAGATCAGGAGGAAAGTCTGCCTTGGAGAAATTCTAGTGGAAAATGCATTTATTACAATACAGCAGGTTATGAGAACTACATCTTAGTCACAAGATAATACATAGGTCAACGAATAGAAACAAACTTGAAGAAGCAGCAAGTGTGCCAGGGCTGGCTGGCTGGCTGGACACAGAAGAGTTCCATGGTCTAGATTGATGGCAACAATTTTACAAATAAGGATAGATGTCTTCAGTGACAAATGTCACCTGGCAAGTGGGTATGACTTTTTAGGGCCACCCAGGCAGAAATGAAGTTTCAAAAATAGTTTTCAATTACTTGTCACTAACAAGCCAAATTAGCAAGATGGCCTGGGCTCCCCAGAGTCTCTGGGCTACTCTATAGGACTGTTTGTTCCATTTCTTAAGATGAAGATGACCTGTGACTTTTCTTCACTCTTCTGGGGACACTGACCATCATGTCACTGCTATAGTCCATGGTTTCTGTTGAGTATGATCTTCTTTACACTACACTGACGTAACACTCTGTGCAGTATCTAAGTATTAGACTTCAGTGTCACTCTCGTAACTACAGGTGAAGAAACTGGAAATGCAACACACAAGGTGCTCTTGTGAAAACGACTTGTCCTTATTGAAATTAGAGTCTTAAGGATTCTCTCTGTAAGGGGGAAAGTACAATGTACCATTGACAACAAGTGGAAGAAATCACACGACACGACTACCCCTGCCAGAAGCAAGACTCTGAGGAAGAGGAAGAGCTTTTGGGTTGCCAGTGACATCCAAAGGTAACATCATTATGTCGAGAAAAGACACATTAAAAATTCTTGAAAACAATGAGATCTGCACTCCTGGTTAAGCTTGCAGGCAGAAAGAGAACTTCAGAGAAACTCATAAAGACATCCATTTTCATCACAGAGTAAAGCTCTGCCCAAGAACCATAGGTAGTATAATGTTTTTGACCTTTGGCCCAGCCCTCAAGCAGAAGGTTTATACGCTCTTCTCCTGGAGGTTAGTTCTACCAGTCACAGCCCATATCCAAGTCTTCAGGACAACCAGGTTTTGGAACCTTACTCTTAATCTTCCTCTTCAAGCCAGCTGTTACCATTTGACCATATGCACAGACCATATGCAGCTGACTGAAGTGCAAGAAGCTGAGTGAGGGGCTCAGTGGTTAACGGCACTGGCTTCTCCTCTAGAGGATCTGGGTTCAGTTGCCTGTGCCCTCATGGCAGCTCCAAACTGTCTGTAACTCCAGTTCCAGGGGATTCAATGCCCCCTTCAGGCATGTACATGGTACACCCACCTACATACATGTAGGCAAAACCCTCATATGCATAAAAATAAAGATAAACATGAAGAGCAGGAGGAGGAGAGCAGTAAGGTTTGCAGAGAACCCAGAGTCAAGGCCTATCCTCATCTCAGCTAGACTCTCTCCAAGTTTGTCAATCTCCTCTTAAGGAGACCCCTCTCCGGCTAGGCCCTACTTTCTTGGAAAGGCTCTTTGCGTCTTCTGTTATCCCTGCCCTGTGCGCCCTGAGCACAATACGGCCACGGGAGCAGAGCTGGAGCACATTACAGCAGCGCCCCCTCCCCCACACTATCCAATCTCAGCTCGGCTCGCGCACACGCACGCGCACGAGCGTGGGGCTTTGCTTTACTTTCATGCTCTCACACGCCTCTCTTTCTCGCCTTTGTTATCTCTTTTCTAATTCTCCTTATGAATTATTGAAATACTCAGTTCTTCTCAAGAGCTACCTCATGGCTCTAACTCTCGCAGATGACCTAGATTCCCACTCCACATATTTAAAAAAGAGATTATCTATCAGTTGTGGCCTCCTCCCGGCAGCTCTCAGCTTCACCAGCCACAGCGGCTGGCCGGCCGGCCGGCACATCCATCCCTAACCTCAACCATGGCTCTCAGAGGAGGAGTCTCCCTTTCTCATCTCCAAGGTTTATATTTCAGTCATTTGTTTATCTACCTTCTCTCTGAGGTGATGTGCTGTTTAAGGGGAAATACTGTTTTATTGGTCTTGAATCACAACTGACCCAGCAGGATCGTTAGCTCATACATAGCATGCACTCAAAAAAGAAGCAGGGGTGGGTGTGGGGGGGGCAGGTAAATTCTCAATTTCTTTTCTCCAAAATTCAGAGTCTGAGGGAGAAGAATCTATTTTTCAAAATTACTTGAACCCTTTAATTTATGGGTCTCACTACTGAACTAATTTAAATCTGTAAAAGATTTTGTGTGTGTGTGTGTGTGTGTGTGTGTGTGTGTGTATGTGTGGTGCCCGGCCTATTTGCAGTGTCTAAGCCTTTTCTGATTATCAAAACAAACTGTTCATGAATAGTAGAATCTGAACTTTGCAATTCTGTTTTTGTAAGTGGAAAATGCTTAGTTTAATGTGGTTTGAATTAAACTAACTCAGATCTTATAAATAGTTCACAAAATATTGCCATGAAAATTAAGAGAAAAAGCTGATGTGTGCACTTATGAGACATATCATATATTATCTTTGAAATGACAATACAGTCGGAGAAACATCGACAGGGTGTCTTAGCGGCTTCAAGTCGGTATCAGGAAGAGAATCCTTTCTAGCATATCAAAGAAATCCACACTGACAAGAAGATTCCACAGTTCCAGCTCCATAAGACTCAGTCACGTGAATAAGCAGTGGAAGTGAGACCTTGCTATTACTATTATTATAGTCTTTCCTGACTTATTAAATCATCACTGGCCTCTAATTTTCAGTGAATCATAACGACTGATTCCATTCAGCACAAACCTGTATTAAGCTCCTATTGGGATGAAGCGCAGAGGGAGGTGTTAAGGACACAAGACATGCAAAGAGCCGTCCCTACCTGCACGGAAAGCCGGAAGGCAGGCATCTAAACTCTACCCTAACGTATCAGTGAAGTGCAGGAAACATCTTTGGCATCTACCCAAGAAAGACTGATTTTGCTGAGGTGATATTGGAAAAATGAGGAGTGGACCCAGAAACGAAGAGATCCTGAGTCTGACCTAGAGGGGTGCACAGGTGCTGTGCTTGGACAGTGGGAAGGAAATGATACATGGAGAGAGACTAAGGGGGCCATCATGGAGAGAGACTAAGCGGGCAGAGGCATGGAGGGATAGGGCAATATGAGGGGAGAGTTACAGGGGTTGGGGGTGGGGAAGATGTGAGGAGCACAGACACTTGGTACCTGAGCAGAGGTAACCAGCCATGTGGCAGAATGTAGATTAGTATAAGTGGGTTATTAGCTATTCAGGATATGAGCCTAACTCTATGACCTAGGTATCTGTAAGTATATTTTGAGTCTGAGTCGTTATTCCAGGAGCTTGGGGCCAGGAGGAAAACAGCTCATTACAGGCAGGATATAGGAGACAACTTGTCAGGGTGGATCTCCTTTTGAGACTAGTCAAGGAATCGAGGAAGAAGAAGTCTGAGGCCACATCTCCTGGAGTCTGTTAACTGAGGGAATCTGGAGTGTGCCAAGCCATCGAAACTGAGGGATTAGAAAGGGGTCTGGGCAACATAGAAAGGTTTTGGGAAAAAGCAAAACAAAAGAAATGGAAAGAATGTGAGGAAGGGTGGAGTGAGCCTGAACAGACGGTACCACCGTAAGTGGCTCGGCATGAGACTCGGGTCATCCTGCACTAGCCTCTCCATTGCATATAGTTGCAAAAGTAACAAGGATGTCAGGCAAGGCGGCCATTCTTAGTTCCATAAACACAAATTTCACCTAAGCTGACATAAGAACCCCAAGCTTTCATGTCCTAGGCATGTCTCCCCCCACCCCACACACACAATCTGTGTCTTAAAGACTACCATCATGGAGTAAATAACAGCGCCACATTCATTTAAAGTCAATGTACTTTATAACTCCGTCCCATTACCTAACTTCCCAACCAAAAGTGTGAGATAAGCCAGCTGTGGTGCCAAACTCTTTTAATCCCAGCACTTGGGAAGCAGAGGCAGGGGGAGGAGCTCTGTGAGTTCAAAGGCATCCTGGTCTATATATAGAGAGAGACCCTGTCTCAAAATAACAGCAAAACATCATGAGATAAGAAAACCTATGCTTCCAGCTCCAGCAAGCAGCAGAACTTGGCAGCTTCAGCCATGTGGCTCTGTCTTTTTTTTTTAAACATGTCTGCTTTTTTATTTTTTAAGATTTATTTTATTTTATTATATTATATGTAAGTACACTGTAGCTGTCCTCAGACACTCCAGAAAAGGGAGCCAGATCTCGTTACGGATGGTTGTGAGCCACCATGTGGTTGCTGGGATTTGAACTTATCACCTTCGGAAGAGCAGTCGGGTGCTCTTACCCGCTGAGCCATCTCACCAGCCCTGGCTCTGTCTTTAGAGTCAGAGGGCTGAGGTCGTAACCATGGGATAACCAAGAAGGAGCCTGGGGTAAATGACTGAAGTGATGTGTAATTCCTAAGGACCGGACTTTACTCTGCAAGAGAGAGTAGTGATCGAGAGCGGAAAGCTATCTTGAGTAGAAAGCTATCTTGAGCAGAACACAAAGCTGTCAAAGAGAAAAAGAAAGAAGAAAGAAAACAAAAAGCAAATCCATGTTTAATTTCAGCTTTTTTCATCTCCATCAACTTTGAGGCTTTAACTTTCGTCTCCAAGTGATTTCCATCTTTTCTCCTTATTCTCTAACGTAGGTAAGTAGGCACCTACATTTTTTTTTTTTTTTTTTGGTTTTTTGAGACAGGGTTTCTCTGTGTAGCCCTGGCTGTCCTGGAACTCACTTTGTAGACCAGGCTGGCCTTGAACTCAGAAATCTGCCTGCCTCTGCCTCCCAAGTACTAGGATGGGGGCAGGCACCTACATTTATGGCTTAGTTACGTTTATTGTATGTGCGTATGCATCTGGGGAAGATCCAGTCCAGGGCTGGTACTCTACTACCCAGCTCCATCTCTAGGCCTGGTTACATTGACTATAGGAGTAAATGGAGCTCGGGTACTTGTCAGGTCCCTCACTCAGCAGATAGCATGTACCACAGAAGATAGGGAAATTCTCTTCTGGGAGCTTCTGTGTTGTCAGTGAAATACAGATGCTAGGTTACTGCCTGCTGGTGGAGACAGAAGGCTGGAGGAAGCTGTATTAGGAGCTTGAGAGAACAGAAAAGAGCCAGTCATCTTAGAGAACAGGAGAGGACACTGCCTGAGCCAGGGAACTACAGGAACAAGACGCCCAGGGACCACCTGAGGCGCAGAGCCTAGATTCAAAGTGAGATCCAACACCACAAGTGTGGGTTTTTTTTTTTTTTTTTTTTTTCTAAAGTCAATCTTAGCAGCCAGATGCTGGCATAGGCTCACAGGCTGAGGAACATCTGCGACTCTGACTAAGGAGTGAGGCTGTTGGAGAGAGAGAGAGAGAGAAAGAGAGAGAGAGAGAGAGAGAGAGAGAGAGAGAGAGAGAGAGAGAGAGATTGATTCTGTTAAATCATTCTACATAAGCTTCGAAAAGAGGGAGAGGCAGCTAATGCCGGGGACGAACTGAGCCTCCACTGGAATCTAACTTACTAGAGGTGGGTGGGGTGTGTGCATGCACGCTTGTGTGTGACACACTTACTCTAACAAGGCCACACCTCCCAATAGTGCCATTCCTTGTGAGCTGCTGGGGGCTATTTTCTTTTTCTTTTCTTTTTTTTTTTTAAGATTTATTTATTATTATACATAAACTGTAGGTGACTTCAGACACACCAGAAGAGGGTATCAGATCTCATAATTGGGTGGTTGTGAGCCACCATGTGGTTGCTGGGATTTGAACTACAAGAAAAGAGAAAACAAAGTTAAAAAGAAGTTGGCAGGAAGCTCAAATCTGAGGTCCTCTAAAGTGGTTGCTGGTAATGCAGTCTTGGTTGTAATCAACAAGTGTGTGTTTGAGATAGACCTAGAGAGAAGCTCAGTGGATAAAACCATGTAACAAGGATGGTGACATTGCCAACACCCAGATAACTAAACCACAGTGGAGACCACACTGAGGGGCACGTGATGCACTCAGCTTTTGCTGGGCTCTCCTGCTTGCTCCTCTCCAGCATGGCTGCCTTCACACTCATTTTGTTATCCAAACAGTAGACGATGTACTAACCTTCACTGACACGCGTGCACGAGATATTATAAAGATGCAAAGTATACAAGATACCAAATAAACAGCTTGTCTTAGGGATTGTATGGTGGTAAAGGGACACCACGAAGTGACACACTTACTCTAACAAGGCCACACCTCCCAATAGTGCCATTCCTTGTGAGCTGCTGGGGGCTATTTTCTTTTTCTTTTCTTTTTTTTTTTAAGATTTATTTATTATTATACATAAACTGTAGGTGACTTCAGACACACCAGAAGAGGGTATCAGATCTCATAATTGGGTGGTTGTGAGCCACCATGTGGTTGCTGGGATTTGAACTCAGGACCTTCGGAAGAGCAGTCAGTGCTCTTACCTGCTGAGCCATCTCACCAGCCCAGGGGCCATTTTCATTCAAACCACCACACAGTGAATGATCACATGCTGCTTTAGTAAGTATTTCAGTGATAAGACACTGAGAGACTGTCTAAAAAGAACCTAGTTGAAAACTGATTGGCACCCATTCCAGATCCTTTAAAATAAAGCATTTCTAGACATTTCCTAGAATCTGCAGCACAAAGCTGCATCTTAATTATATTTCTCAAAAGATATTTGTCAAGAAGACTGAGGGTATGGTTTGTTTAGGTGAAAGAAAGGTTTGATGGTTGACTGAACTAAATAGAAAATAAATCAAGATTTCTAGAGAACATTAAAAATTATTATGCACTGATTTTTTCTAGTCAGTTCTTAGACTTGGACTTCACAATTTACAATACCAAACCAAACATGTTTTAAATGAGGTGAGGAGCAGGTGTGGTGGTGCACACCTGTGACACCAGGCGCTCAGAGGGCAGAGGTAGAAGGATGGCGAGTACACGAACAGGTTGGTGGGACAGACAGTTCAGGGAGTAACGATGTTCACCTGCAAGGCTGATGACTTTCGTTGGACCCACATTGTGGGGGAGAACCAACTCTTGCAAGTTATCCTCTGACTCCACATGTGTGCTATGGCATTTGCACATGCACATGCATGCACACGCATGCACACACATGCACACACATGCACACAGAATGAATGCAGTAGTAGTAGTAATAATGATAATAATAATAAATATTAATAGAGTTCTAGGCTGTCCTGGGCCATGTAGTGAGACTAAGACTCAAAACAATAACCATACCCACAAAACAAAACAACTCCCCATAAACAAGAGCCCCCTTCCCCAAAACTAAGGAGAAATGCTCTAATTGCGTTGTTTAAGGTTTTTGCTTGTTTTAAATTTTGTCAATTCAAGTTTTCTTTCTTTCTTTTTTTTTTAAGATTTATTTTATTTATTATATGTAAGTACACTGTAGCTGTCTTCAGACACTCCAGAAGAAGGCGCCAGATCTGGTTACGGATGGTTGTGAGCCACCATGTGGATGCTGGGATTTGAACTTATCAACTTCAGAAGAGCAGTCGGGTGCTCTTACCCGCTGAGCCATCTCACCAGCCCCCAAGATTTCTTAAAAAAAAAAAAAAAAAAAGACATGTGTGCCTTCTATCCCAGGATCCAGAGGGCAAAGACAGGTAGATCTTTAGGAGTTCAAAGCCAGCTTGGTCTATATTGTAAGTTCTAGGACAGCCATGATGGCACAGAAAGACCTTGTCTCAAAAGTAAATAAATATAAAATATGACCATTGCTTCATAAAAGAAAACACATTAATAACAAAAGAAATATAGAAGTAATCTTAGAATAATGGAATTCTCTTGTGTTAAATATATTGTTTAAAAGTAGGGGTTCTAAAAAAGTGGGGGTTCTAGGGAGGAAAAAGAAGGGAAAAGTCATGTAAGTATACTATAATCTCAAAAATAAAAGAAAAATTGAAAAATAAAAAAGAGAGAAAGTGCTAAGGAGGACAGCGGGCACCAGCCTTACAGCTGGCACTGGCCTCACAGCTGGCACTGGCCTTACTGCTGGCATTGGCCTTACTGCTGGCACTGGCCTTTGGCCTCCACACACACCCACAGTGTGCACACAGCAGCAATGCTGGGATCTGCTGGTCTCCATTAAGATCCTGGTCTTTCTCTTAGCAGGGGGAAGCACAACAGTAAGCTGAAGGTCACTGTGATGATCAAGCCTGACACAGAAAGCACCGCTGGTACCCAGTGACGACGCCTGAGTATCTGCTGCTGAGCGACGTTAGCTCATTTTTATCATCTGGCTATGGATGGACTGTGAAGCAGAACCAGACCTTCGGCTGCCACTAAAGAATTAGATCACATTACATGCAACCGTAAAGCTCAAAATAAATGACTATCTTGCTTCAGTTGGTTACTTCTGAGAGTGACGAGGTGTTCATCTTGGGCCTTAAAACCTTCTCTAGTGCTGCCTTGGAATGCTGAGAATTTTAGTGTCTGTTGCACTGATGAAGCTCAGGCTCCCAAGTGAACCCAGCAGCGCCTATGCCACATCATAGCATCTCAGCTAGCGGACCCAGCAGTGCCTATGCCACATCATAGCACCTCAGCTAGCGGTTTAGTGAGGTCAGGATTTCTCACAGTGCTAGCTGCTCTTCCAGATGGACTGTCAGAAGAATCGATTCTTTCGCTTCTCTGCACCTTGAGCAGAGACCAGTCTGCCAATTCTCAAGTTTTCTAAGCCCATGTCATAGAGTCAACACGTAGCTCCCTCTGTAAAAGCCAAGCCAGCACGACAATCAACACCACTTGTGCACGCCCCTCTTTACTCCCATTTATCTTAAGTAGATTTCTGTTCCATGGTCTTCATTTCCCCAACTGCAGCCCTCTTAAAGTCTCTACCAGCATTAGGAAGCTGACACTGGCTCTTAGGGGAACATTCTTTGTTCTGCCTGCACTCACATGACTACCTCATTCTGCCGGGAAGCACAAGAGTGATTTCTCAGTATTTGTCCCAAAGCGGATAGCTGCAGTCTAGACTAGCATAGTATGTCTTTCCCTTTAATTTGAGAGGAACCAACAATGAGTTATTTCCCTCCTCTTAACTATGAGTCTCTTAGCTGAATCAACCAACATTCCTTGCACAACATACAAACCCAGGATACCCAGAGACACAGACATGTACACACCTGTAAAATTTTTGATGGTATATACATCAAGAGATGTTAAGGTGGGCACTACAGACAGCACAGAGACTTCTGGTCTAAAAGTCTACACAGAACAGGGCTTTACCACAGTGAAAGGCATCACCAGCCCCACTGGTGAAAGTAGTACACAAAATTATTTATAGGGTATCTAATAAGTTTGTTATCATTTTCTTAAAATAGCATTATAAAAGTTATATAGCCTTAGTTCTGCAACCTAAGGGATAAACAGTAACACTTGCTGTTTATAATCTTTGAAAATACTGTCCAACATGAGACATCTTGTGTTTGCCAAGCTTTTCTTTCTCAATGTGAGTTAAACAAACTGTTGTTTTTTTTTCTAGATGCCACCAGAGGCCAACTGCATCAAGAAAAACTGTCAGCAAAATTGCATATATTCATTGTCAAGATGTCAATAAATTAGAACCGATCTCTATCAAATTAGCATTGGGCTAGGAGTGCCTAATTCATTTCAGGGGTGGGGGGAGGATAGGAATGATTAGTGATCCTTAGAAGGGGAATCCCAGTGGCTTCCAGCTCAGACACAGACGACACTGCCTGCGCCAAGGATGAGTCTCTGGAGGCCAGTGCAAGTCGGGACATCGTCACAGGTCTTGCATGCTTCTCTAAGCAGTTGTGCAAACCAAGTCTGAATGCCTAACACTAAAAAGTGCATGGACTTGTACACACAATAGCTGGTACTGTCCTAGCTATTGCTAATACTTGATCTCTCTAGGTTTTCACAATTTCAGCCAGCATTTCTGAAAAGTATTAACTGAAACTAACAAGTACTAGTTCTGCTTAAATTCCTCTTTTCAGAGTACAGAATGCTTATGTTAGGAAACAGGCTTTTTTTTTTTTTTTCTCATTTAAGATTTACTTATTTATACTATTTGAGACAAGGTCTATCTATGTAGTCCTGGCTGTTCTGGAACGCCTCACAGAGACCAGGATGGCCTCGAACTCACAGAGTTCCACCTCCCCAGTGCATGTCACCACACCAAGCAAGATTCAATTGTGTGTGTGTGTTGTTCCTGTATATGTGAGAGCAGGGCTGGCGGAGGGGAGGAGAGGGCTTTAGATCCGGGGAGCAGGAGTTGCAGGCCATTGTGAGCTGCAGGGTAAGAGTGCTGGGAACTGAACCCAGGCCCACGCCGTAGTGGGCCTTAGACTGAGCACTGAGCGCCTCTCCAGCACCACTTTGCTTTTTTTCTAGCCACGCAGGAAGGGCTTGGAGCATGGCTTTCATCAATTTCTGTTTCAAAAGAGTGTTCACTGATGAGCATGGAAGGTGGGTCACCCGCCGTATCTCATCTGTGTACTTTCTAAACCCTTAAGGACATTCAAGATGAAGACCACTTGGGTGCGGACCCCAGTCTCTTGACATCCTTTTGTTTAGGCGAGGAATGCAGTGTACTGAGCTCCACTGTGAGTGCCTGAAAACGACCCATGCCCTGAGCACGGAGCAGCTGTGCTAGCTGTCTACCACCTGACTGGTCTATATCCAAATTAGTCAACTGAAATTCATATAGATCTTCTCATCAGATAGCCCAGAACGAGAGATGGGATGTGTGGAGCAACGCTCCCAACTAATCTTTGCTGACACCCCCACCCTTCTACACTCCCTCCTAGGGTGTTGCCTGGTATTTCATGAATTCTTGATGACAAAGATCATGCTGCTTCTGTAGCAGGTCCTGCCTTGCTGTCACCTGGCATCCTGTGCTTTCGGGTTTCAGCAGTCTCCCTCGGGTCGGCCCTTCTGCTTCAGCTGAAATACACTGTTCTGCAGACGATGTATGGTTTCTTTCCTTCGCAGGGAACCTCTAGTCTAGTTTATGTTCTTCTGTTCCTCAGAAATCACAGCCGTAAGCCAGGCATGGTGGTACACGTCTGTAACCCTAGCACTCAGGAGACTTTAGACTGCAGTGAGTTCAAGGCCAACCTGGGCTTAACAAGTATATTTAAGACCAGCCTAGGCTACCAAAAAAAAAAAAAAATCACTCCCTTAATTAAGACTATCTCTTCAATAATTACAGTAGCAACTCTCAAAACAATGAATCAAGGTCCTACAGGGTTTATTTAAATGCCTATTTCCGGGCATCACTCCAAGAAACGGAAACTCATGACGTCTGGAGGGGACCTGGGGTAGGTGAGTATTTAACATGTGCCCCTACATGTCTCTAAAAGCGAGCCAGAGGACAAATGATAATGGACTCAGTTACCTAAGCATCCTTGAGTTTTTATTTCACTGAGTGTGTATGTCTGTGGCCCCCACCGAATCACAAACTGGTAAGAATACATTTCTTGTCCTTGGACAGTTGTAGGTGACTGAGCAAGTCTAAGGACACCAAATTATCAGGTGTAAGTTCTCTAGGAGTGAAGGCAGACTGAGGCTTTCTAAAAGTTAATAAGTCTCAGCTTGCACTGGATGACTGATGTTTTCACTAAAGGACAGTGCTTGTGGCTAACAGACCCACAATTGCAGTACTCCACTGAACCCTGGGTACCCAGTTTAAAGTAACTATAAACAGACATTTTTAAAAAGTTCAGATATGTGGAGTAAAGGGCTAAAACAAGACTCCAAAAGGCACAAAACCAACCCAGCTGGAAAAGGAGCCTTGGAGAAACAATGGCTCTGAGGAGAGCTGAGGTCAGTGGAACTGCTTTCTTCACAGACTTCAAGAAGTTTCATGAGGAAAAAGGAGGCGTGTTCTCTGTGGTATCAAGAAAACCAGAGCTGATCACAGACATGCCTCACCCTAACCGAGGAACTGTCACCTGGAGAGGCAGAAGTCACTCAGGGAAAACGGAGATGATTCAAACCCAAGGCAGGTGTGTAGTCTAGCTGAGCTTGGGGATCCAGTGCAGTGTGGAGATCACTCAAAGCTGACAGTCTCTGATGGGGCCAGCTAGTGCCATAGGGATCTGAAGTATTCCAGGATCATGTCTGAGTGATCAAAGACTCAAATGCAAGCAACTTCATGGAAGAAGGTGTTTTGGGTCTCAGTGGGTGTTTGCTTTTGTCACTCTCTACCTCGTTTTGGAAAAGATTTATTTATTTTATGTGTATGAATGTGTTTGTCTACATGTATGTATGAGCACTCCCTGTGTTCCTGGGACCTGAAGAGTCCAGAAGAGGATATCAGACTCTCCTGGAACTGAATTACGGCTGTAAGCTGCCATCTTGGTACCGGAACTGGACTGGGACTGAACCCAGGTCCTCTGTAAGACCAGCAAGCTCCCTTAATCACTGAGCCATCTCTCTAGCTCACTACCTTATCGTTTGAGACAGGGTCTCTCACTGAATCTGTAACTTACTGATGTATGTGGCTATAGTGACTGGATATGGAACCCCAGTTATCAACCTGTCTCTACCCCACACCCCTAGCACTGGGGTTACAGAGACTATACCCAGCTTTTGCACAAGTGTTGGGGGTCTCAACTGAGGTTCCCATGCTTGTTTGGCAAACACTTGACCAACTAAACCATCTCCCTGACCCCTATTTTAAGCATTTGCTAAGTCAATTCAAATGGAACTGTTAAAATTCACCTGGTTTTGTTTTGTTTTGTTTTGTTTTGTTTTTTTTGGAGACAGGGTTTTTCTGTGTAGTCCTGGCTGTCCTGGAACTCACTTTGTAGACCAGGCTGGCCTCGAACTCAGAAATCCACCTGCCTCTGCCTCCCAAGTGCTGGGATTAAAGGCCCGGCTAAAATTCACCTGTTTGACCTGCACTCTGATTGGTCATTGGGTGGTAAAGGAGGTGGAGAGAAAGGGGGTAGAAAAAGTGCATGTGTTTTTCATTAGATAAATTCAGACCAATGAATTGTTCTGTAAGTGTACTGCATTAGTAGTGGTATCTGCGTAAAGCACAAACAGGTCCTCAACGCTGAGCCGTACCCATTTTAAATACAAAAGGCAGCAGTAGAATGACAGGCTTGGAGATGTCCTTCTGTTAAATTAGAAAGGCTTATTTTCTGGGAACAACCATTATTAACTGACTTAAGCTAACACAGCTCTGCACTTCCACATTGAATGGAGGGAGAAGGGAGAAGACAGGCAAGGAGACAAGCTAGGATCTTCACATCCAGAGACACTGTCAAATAATAACCTGTTTCTATAGGCATGATTTGCTGTGGTAACGTGCCTGTGTTTATCAGCCCTTATTTCACAACACAAAGCTTTTAGATGTTTACAGATGATAATGTATGGTAAGAGTGGGACTAGCAAACTCGATAGATAGCAAATTTGTTTTGTGAAAATTAATAGAAAAGAAACATCTGGGATGTGGCATTGTTAAACCTCCTCTGAGCTGTGTTATCAATACTTACTAGGTTGTTAAGAAGTAGAGATGCATTCAGATACATCCACGTTTACACTGTGATTATAACCACTGATAGGTGGTGCCTTTCTTTTGGCTGTAGTATAGGAATGTGATATTAAACAATTAAATGGAAACATTGTTTATATAGATATTATGATAGTACAAATCTAATACTGAAGTGTGTAAAAAGTTTCCACTCTAGTGCCATGTGCCTTGTTTTAAATTTGGCATTAAGTGAACAGTATCTACAGCTGCTGATCTGCCAGAACGTATCCAAAGGCTTAACAGCATTTTGATTTTAAGGTGCTAGTACAGTGGTTCTCAGCCTGTGGGTCATAAGCCCTTTGGGGGTCACATATCAGATATATTACAATTCTTTTTTTTTTTTTGGTTTTTCAAGACAGGGTTTCTCTGTATAGCCCTGGCTATCCTGGAACTCACTCTGTAGATCAAGCTGTCCTCGAACTCAGAAATCTGCCTGTCTCTGCCTCCTGAGTGCTGGGATTAAAGGCATTCGCCACCACGCCCGGCATATTACAATTCTTTTTTTTTTTTACATTTTTTTCCCTCATTCCGGTCAACCTTGCTCGCTCTGGTCTGCCCGGCCATCCCCATTTGGCCCTGCTCGCTCCGGCCAGCCCCGCTTGCTCTGGCCATCCCCATTCGGCCCCACTCGCTTCGGTCGGCTCCGCTTGCTCCGGTCGGTCCCACTTGCTCTCTCCGGTCCAAGGATTCATTTATTATTATTATTCATAAGTACGCTGTAGCTGACTTCAGACACACCAGAGGAGGGCGTCAGATCTCATTACAGGTGGTTGTAAGCCACCATGTGGTTGCTGGGATTTGAACTCATCACCTTCAGAAGAGCAGTCGGGTGCTCTTACCTGCTGAGCCATCTCACCAGCCCCATATTACAATTCTTAACAGTAGCAAAATTACAGTTATGAAGGAGCAATGAAATAGTTTTATGATTAGGGGGTCACCATAGCATGAGGAACTGTATTAAAGGATCACAGCATTAGGAAGGTTTAGAACCACTGCTCTAGTGCATAATCAAGAACTGTGCTAAGGGAAGTTCTTTCGGGACACAAGATAGTCTGTGTTAGAAGTAACTCTATATTAAAAATCAAAGATGCAACTATAGGAAACAAACTTTTAAAATGCTGTGAGGATCCAGAGGGAAAAAACTACTCCTATCTGGGACACGTTTGTGTGGTAATTCTTCCAAAGAGAGCCAAGCTGTCCTTGGGATGAGCACACAGCGCCATCCCGGGCAGAGCGTGTATGTATGGCTCTGATGTCTGCTCCTCCTTCCCCTCTGTAGGGATGAGGGAGCTGAGGTCCAAGAGTAAATCTCAAGCCAAGCCGGTGTCCCACACTGCCCGTCAGTGTCCTGGGACACTTTTAACACTATTCCTTCTTTTCTAGTGCCCTTCCATAGTGTCTGCTTTCATTTATAAGACATTTTGACTGAAAAAAAGACATCTAAAGTGATGGTGATGGTGGTGGTGGTGGTGGTAGTGATAATACATAAAAAGAAAGGCTAGCTTTTGGCATAACAAAGATGGGTATAATTATTAATGATCTCTGACTCAGCGTTTCCACTCTCAGGAATTTATTTGAAAGAACTAGGGTTAGGCAGCAATATATAGCTCCAGGGACGCTCGGCACACGAGGTATATAATCATGAAAAGCTCAAAAGATTATAGGAAACTGAGTAAATAAATGATGGTATGATCATTTTATGAAATGGAGTGTCACCTATCTTTTAAAAAGTAAACTTGTGTAGGCATAAAACTAGTTACAAAATTAAAAAATAGGGGCTGGTGAGATGGCTCAGCGGGTAAGAGCACCCGACTGCTCTTCCGAAGGTAATAAGTTCAAATCCCAGCATCCACATGGTGGCTCACAGCCATCCGTAACGAGATCTGGCGCCCTCTTCTGGGGTGTCTGAAGACAGCTACAGTGTACTTACATATAATAAATAAAATAAATCTTTAAAAAAAAAAAAAAAAAA
>LR749970.1:1034340-1215914 GCA_902729485.2 Mus minutoides | reverse complement strand
ATATATATATATATATATATATATATATATATATATATATATATATATATATATATATATATTCCTATATACAAACTGCTTAGTCTGTATTATCTTACTTGTACATATGTGCTAAGGGCTGACCATTTGTTATTGGAAATAATATTGGTATATTTTTCCCTGGGGAAGACTATTTCTCTAGTTTTCAGCATTTCTTAGGTGCCAGTATAGTTTTAGTCTATACTGAGACCTCCTGTTGTTTTCCTGCTCACATTAGGATATCTATTGTTGTCCTTGTTCAGCTACTATTTTGGCAGTCTTATTGGTAAGACTTAATGGAAGTAGTTTCTGACATTTCTAGGAAACACCATCTCACAGCAAGCTTTCTGTGTGTCTGGCTCTCATACTCTTTCCGCATCTTTTTCAGGAATGATGTCTGAGCTTTAGTTGCAGTGGCAGTCATTGGGAGTAGGTGCCATAACTCTCCATTTTGATTGCTTGTCGCTTAAGTAATCAGCCACTTGTGTTTATTTTCAGAAAATTACCTCTTTAATTTCATGCTCCTCTTTTCAATAGGGTTTTTATGCCAGTATGATGCTTTTTTATTACTGTATGTCTGTAGTATAACAATCATATATGAATGGTAATACCTTTTTTAGTTCTTTTTTTTTAAGATTGTGTTGAGCAATCCTGTTTGTGTTTCAACATGATGTTTTAGATGTTTTACTTTAAATTTATGCAAAGAATTAGAGTTTTGAAGGAACATTGTGATAAATATCTTTAAAAATAAGGCAGTGTTAGGTAGTCAAGAGCTTCTTCATTTTTTTTTTTTTTAATTTAAAACTCCTAGAGATGTGTTTGGCATATGTCTTAGTCAGGGTTTCTATTCCTGCACAAACATCATGACCAAGAAGGAAGTTGGGGAGGAAAGGGTTTATTTGGCTTACACTTCCATACTGGACAAGTGGTGGTTTCCTTCAGTCCTGACCTTGAGTTCGTCTAGTCTTTCGTCCTCGACTACGTCTTCGGTACCTCCCTACAAGAAATGACCGAACGAAGGGGACCGAACGAGTTGGACGAGAGAATATCTTGGGTTCTGACAGTCGGGTCCCTACCAGGGTGGGTGTTCCCCGGGAACTAGTTATTAATTCTTTTACGCTCACAGCTAGATCTCATGGAGGCATTTCCCCAACTGAAGCTCCTTTCTCTGTGATAACCCAGCTGTGTCAAGTTGACACAAAAACTAGCCAGTACAGCATATTATGTTTAAAAATAAATGAGTAGTGTCCAGGAAGAAAGCACAGTCAACAAATTACCTACTACAGAAGCATGAAGACAAGAGTTCAATTACATGTGACACATGCTTGTATTCCAAGCACTATGGGATCAGAGACACACAGACCTCTGTAACTCACCAGAAAGACATTCAAGCTTACATGATAGAGATACAGGGGCCATTGAGAGATTCCCGCTCAGAAACACAAATTATGGTTACTGAGAAACAGCACAGAAGTTTGAAGTTTGACTGCCCATGAAAGGACACACACTAGAGGATCATTAAGTAAGTCAGGAAATAAAGGGATTTCAAATCACATATCCTTGCATTACTTCTTCCATTTCAAAATTGCCTTCCTTCAACCTTCCTGTTCCTAATATAAGTTTTTCTATAGCTATTGCAACAGGCAGTAGAAAGTTTGAAGCCCCCAGGATGCTCTTTTTTGCCCTTTATGATCTTTATTTTCATTCGCAGTTTCTGGAAGTCAAAACATTTCTGAGCATCATAGAGATGATACTTGGGTGACTCTGCATGTTCAAGAATATAATTAAAGCTGGTTTTCTATTTTCCCTAACTCAGATACAATGCTTTTACATATTGCCCCAAAGTTAACAACACTGTGGCAAAATACCATATCCGTAGACCTCTTTTCTCTCCTTAAATGTAGAATTTTGGTGGGTAAGGAGGTAAGGATGATTTGTGCAGAGTTGAGAAAAGGAAAGAATGTGATCAAAATATATTAATGAAAATTTTTATATAAAAATAAAATTTGTATAACACATTAATTTTAAATTCTCTATATTTAAGTTTAGAAGTATATTAGCCCTCTAGGTTTTACACTTGTTATTAGAAAAACATCTCTTAATGTAAATTTTACATTTGTATGTTAACTGCAGATATTGTTATATATAAAATAAGTAATGGGGATATTTAGAAATTAGTTTAGAATACAAAATATATTGCTGGTATTAGATATGAACATAAATTTTCTCTTACTTAAAATTGTGATTCTACAAAAGAAAAAAAAGTGATTTTAGTGTTTTAACCAATTTAAATTTCTAATAGCCAGATGATAATTGTCATGTAGCACATTATGAATACAATCTTGAAATGAGAATGATGTGGAGAAGAAAGATTACAGGGAATGTTTTCTGAGTCTGAGTCTTTTAAGATCATTTATTTCTTCTTTGGCCATAGTCTAAGCTTGTGGTCTTTTGTTTAACAAATACCTGAGGCTAAAGTTGACATGACAGATGTAGTGATAATCACTCATACGAAATGCTGATGTTCTTCAGTATGACTGCTCGAGTCAGTGTTGATATTCTGATGAGCATTATTGTCCTCTAAATTTACATGCCATAATGCCTTTATTACATATTTTCTTTGGATTATCAATCTAGGATATGGAAGTCATGTACTAATTTGTCATTTCTTTTTAAATATTTCAAGTATGACATTTATTTCAACAACTAGGAAGAAAAAAATGAACACCGTTTTCTCAGAACACACCATCAGCACACATAAATGAGATGGAGACTTTGTAGTTCAGTTTTTGTCTGTTTTGGCACTGATCTGTCATCTTTCTGTCTCTCCTGTAGACCCCTGTTTGCTCTCACTCTATACTAATGTAACTCAAATGCAGCAGCATGCTCAGAGATGGGCAAAAAATTTTCATGACTCTCAGAGGAGTGTGTGTTCACTCATAAAATTACACTTTTATATGTAGAAAAGAGGTGAACCTAAAGTGACTTTGGTCATTGAAATGCTAAAATTCCCTTGTACTTTTATGTATGTGAATCTCTGCAACAGTAGCTGAATATAACTCATTGTCACTGTAAAAAATATGTGAGTGTCTGCCGGGTACCACAGACTGCAAATTGGGCATAGTACTTACAGCCTGAGCGAGCAATCAGCCACTTTCTCTAGAGACAAATAACACTGCGCACAGCTGGGGGAAGAACTGTGTGAACTATAAAATAATTCAATTCAGTGAGTAAAATTGTGAGTATTGTGTAAAGAGGAGTGAGAAATATGCTATTTGTGGATTTCATCCCTGGATATAGGAGATTTACTCTGAAGCCAAAGCTGCTTTTCAACTCCTGGTCCTTTCTCCTTAGACTTCCAAATGCTGGACCACAGTTATGCACTGCTACACCTATTTGAAATTTTTGCTTTGCTTTTTATTCTCTCACCTCCTCGTCCTCGTCCTCGTCCTCATCCTGGTCCTCGTCCTCCTCCCCCTCCTTTTCTCCTCCTTCACTTCCTCCTCCCCTCCTCCCCCTCTTCCTACCCTCTTCCTCCTCCCCCTCTTCCTCCTCCTTCTCCTCTTCTTTATTTTTGGCACATTTTACTGCACATTTGGTTATTATCTGGGGATGATCATTTGGGAAAGGATTGATACACTTACTCATGGTTCTCAGTCATATTGTTGTTTTGGTAGATGAATTTTATTACAGCAATATGGATGCTCTGGCAAAGGATCACATCAAAAGATTTAGGCTTGTTTTATCTGGTTGGAATGGACACCTTTAATCCCTCTGGCTGAAACACAGACATAGACAAGTCCTTAGGATACACTTTTAACCCTCAAGCAATGTAGGTAAGGTTAGTTTGTATAAGGAAGCAACAAGGTTTGAAAGTGACATCTTTTTGAGGAGAAGACAAAGTGACAAATCAGAGCAAGATTTAACAGAATGAGTCAGATATAGGATACTCCCTATGCTCATGAGAACAGAAATTAAATAGAAGTGGCATATGAGAGAAATGCAGAGAGACTGACAGACAGACAGACAGACAGAGACAGAGACTGAGAGACAGAGACAGAAACTGAGACAAAGAAAGGAGGCTGTTTTACCAGGACAGTTTTACAGAGACAGGTTGCATGTGAAGACAAAATAAGCTAGAGAATAAGAAGGAGCCAGAAAATTAAGAGTTTGCTAGGTGTAGTGTGAGGCAAAGCAGAGAATACATTCATTTAGAAGTGGAACAAATCAACTTTGAATCAGTCAGGTTGGAGAAGAGTTGGGGCCAGAACAACTGAGTTGAAACAAACAAACAAAGTTCAGTAAGAGCTAGAAAGAGTGAGCTTATTCCACAGTATGCCTCCAAGATGACAATTACATCTGGCAAATAAAATTTACATTTACAGGTTTGGATAAATATGTCGGAAGTTTATTTTCAAATTTCTCAAGTAGACTTGATATAAGCTCCAAATTTTTGAATTCTGAATCTAAACATGTGCTCCTGAGCTGGGCTCCCAAAAGTCATCATCACAAGGCCACTTCTGAAGCTGCACTTGTATATTTAATGGTTTTTCTTCATATATAAGGGTTTTCTATTTGGTGTAGCAGCACAAAAATTTCATTAAACTCCAATGTACAAGTCATTCAAAATTTCTCTCCTTTAAATATTACATCAAACACTATAGGAATCCTGCTACTTGTCTTTCTGAATTACACTTTTTAAATATCATTGGGCATATATTTAGGTCTTCCTACACACAAATAGGTTATGAGTTATGTCTATAGTTTTGTTTTTTTCAAGGCAGGGATTCTCTGTATAACTCTGGCTGTCCTGGAACTATAGTTTTAATGCTGTCTACAATTTCATTGTTAAAAGGCACAGGAAGATATTTTGTAATAAATTGTTATTTTAAGTTTGCTCTTCTGTATTTTCTTTTTGTGATAGACATTCATCCTTCAAGCTTCATGATAATTTATACTAATAAAAACTGTAGCTTCTCTTAAAAAATGTGGCACTGCATATGTTATTGGAATCACAGGTTAGAGAGTTTAGGCTACAGATATTAGTCATCACATCCAATAGTACATGGAACATGCTTTTTGGACAGTGTAACTGGATAAATGAATAAGGGTAAAGATAATTTATAAAATAACTGTAAAGAAGTCATTTCTGCACATGCAAAGTGTTTAAGATGTGATATCAATGAAAAATATGTAAGTTAGGGCCTCCTGATGATCCTCTTATAGCTCAGTGAGTTACTATGGCTACATAACATTAGTGCTTGATTTCATCAGTAATGGCATGTGCTACAGAAATTAATTTTTCATGAATTTGTACCAGGTATTATAATATAAAATAGTATATACAAATTTTATTAATTTCATTATACAGAAAAACAATTTTCAAAGGTAGAACATACAAAAGAAAGATTGAAAAGAATTCTGAGTAAATTTTAGAACCACAAGGGACCATATGTATTTTGATAATCCTTCACTTTTAGGTTTTACATATATGTGTATATATATATATATATATATATATAAAATTTATAATTGATAAAATTATATAGTAATATATAATATATAAATATATGTGTTTATGTGTCTAGTCATATAAGTAAGTCTACAAAACTGAAAGTTCATTTATAGGCTAATGACTCCAAGTTGCTGAAAATGCATAAAATCAGTAATTCACAGATAATCATGTTGATTATATGACAACTCATTCAATGATATTTCACGATTAGTGAAAACAATTATCAAAATCATATTCTATAAATAAAATACAAGTTAGAGCCTCCTATATATGCACACACACATTTTCCCATGCTTATCAATATTCATGTACATAATTGAAAGTTGAAAATGCTCATAGGAATCAACATGGGAATAATCAACATGGGAATATCAACATGGGAATAATAAGTATATCAACAAACTTCCAATAATCTCATATATAGACAGTATATAATACTTAATACTAGTATTCAATGGCATGAAAATGCTCATGATATAATAACGTTAAGGCACACATCATTCTGTGTGTGTGCGTGCGTGTGTGTGTGTGTGTGTGTGTGTGTGTGTGTGTGTGTGCACTCGCGCGCGTATGTGCATATGTGTGTGTGTGTGTATGTGTGTTTGTTAGAGACATAGATGATAGATAAGGAACCTTGCGCATACTAGGCACATATGTGTATTTGCTATGCTACTTCTGAACTTAGAGGTAAAATTTTATTTGTGTTTGATGAATTCCTAATTAAATTATACAGAGACAAAATAGTTGATATACACAGTCAGAAAAAATCAATTTGTGATAAAAATGGAGGAGAAAATGTTGTGCTACTTAAATATTTATGTTTTTTTTCCATTGTCTCTATGGCTTTGAACTCTTATTAAACTCAAATGAAGCTATAATAGGGTTCTTCAGACATATTAAAAATAGCCTTGTAGAATCCTTTCTGAGAAGAGTCCCTATCTTTCTCAATTTATCCTTCATTGAGTTTCACCGATGACTAGCTGAAGGGAGTGCTTAGTGATTGGAGTAAAGTGAGTATATTGCCAGACAGGTGATTAAAGAAAGTTAACCATGTATTTCTCAGTCACTTCCTCTGGGCTCTTTATTCTTTATCAGATGAAATATCGCCTTTCAAATCAGGGACACTGTGCAAAATAGGAATGGATCTGAGATGACACACATCCCAAGCTCCTATCCTGGCTCTGATCCCTTTTAACTCTCAGACATTAGACAGTCACTGAACTTCCTGAGCCTATTTCCTCTTGTGAAAAATGAAGGGGCTGGAAGAGAAAGATCCTGAAATTACCCTCCTTTTATGTTGTAACAATGCAGTAGCCCCCTTTGTGGCTCTCAGACTTTCAAATTTGAGAAATTCTTGCTCTATGTTTTCCTTAGTTGTACAGACATGATTCATTATTATGATGTAAAGACTCCCTACTGTGCCACAGCTGGCACAGGTGAAAGAAATTAAGCAAGAGCACACTATCACTGTAAGACCTCATCACCTACTCTGCTTAATTATAGAAGTCAGAACTGGAATATGAGATTTATGAAGATAAGCCGAAATGCAGATAATAGGTTCAGGGTAATGTAAGGTTGATGATGTGTTATTTTGGAATGTTAAGCTCTCAAGTTCTGCATAAGTCAAGTAAGATAGCATCATAAATTTCAAGAGAAAAATCGATCCTCCAGTCTCTAGGCCAGTAGGTATGGAGTAAAAAAATTAAATTTGATGATTAATTACATTAATGAACACCAAGAAAATAAATAATCTAAAGGTAGCATGATTCCTCTGGTTATAATTTATATCTATTCAAATGACTGTAAGAAAGTAAGTAATGGATGTTAATTTATACAAGACATTAAGAAAAACACTCATTATAGACTTGCCATATGGCATGGAGATGTGGGATGATATTCTCTCATAAATCAACTGGTGAAACAAGGATCTCTATTGAGTTTCTCTCCCTTTCTCCTCCTCCGTACTTCCTCTGTCTCTGTCTCTTCTCCTGTCTCTGTCTCTCTTCACCCTCCTGTGTCTCTCTTCATCCCTCTCAGTCTCTTACTTGTTTTATCAGTAGAGGATGTTTGATGTTTGCTTATTACATTTCCAAGACTGGTATTGTTTTCAAGGTTTTAGGTGGTGATTTAATCATTGACTTCTAAATGAGTGTTTAATGTTACATGAAATGACCAGAAGGATAGATTGTGCTAAATGCGATCTAATTTTATAAGTCAAGAGTAGCATTTCAAATAAAAGAAATACAAATATATATATATATATATATATATATAAATATATATATATATATATATATAAACATAAAAACAAAAAACCCTCTTCAATTAGGCTAATAAGTACAAAATGTGAGGAATTCAACTTGGCAGTGTTTATTAAAGGATACCAAGAATCTTAGGCTTCCCTAATTGAATAATAAATAAATGGCCATTTCTCTATATTGTTGTTCAGACTTCATGCTAACTACTTACCTATAAAAAACCATATTTAATTAAAAAGTAATTGAAATAAGACTAGAAAAGAAACTAGATTTTAGAACAATTTCTCAAGATCATGGGTAGAAAGTCATGCTTATTGGATTTACCTGGCATGAGTAACACCTTCCTTCTTTCATAATTCATTTTCCTAAAGATTAGATTTATGGAGGTACAATATTCTATAATAAATCACTGCTCAAACTTTTTTATTGATCTTCTTTACTTCTTTGAATTATATTGTTAAAAATGTTAAGGGAAGTTCTGTAATCAAAGCTATGTAAAGGGCTCTGTAAGTTATACCAGTTATTCCCAAGAAGAATTAGATCTAGTTGGCTGTTACCACATAGTAACGCATACATCTGCTGTTCCCACAGAATACAATGTTATTATTAGTGTGAAACAGACTGTAGGTACTTTCTTTTCCACTAGACTTCCTGTCATGAAGACCTATATCTGGGCCTTTAGTATTATAACATGAATAAATTTATTATGGTCTATATGGGTAGAAGGTAAGACAAGATTTGAAGATTTTAGGATTTTAAAGAATTAAAATTGTGGGCTGTGGGCTATAGTAAACCTAGACCTAGGACTTGTGTGCTAGTTCATAAAGTAAATAAATAATAAGATAACTTAAAAATAGAATTTTGTTTTAACTGAAAATAAAAGTATCAACCAGGCACATCATGTAGAAAAGCATGCATATTCTTTCCTCTATAGCCACCATACATACAAACACACACAGAGACACACACATAGATACACACACACACACAGAAACCTGTAGGGTATTTGGATTATGAGGCATATATGAAAACAAATTCTCTATATGTTTGCAGCCTCTTCCTTATTTAATACAAGAAGAAAGTATGTTCACGCTCAGAAGAACTGAAGATTCTAGTAGACAAATTTGAGAACAAAAAAAGAACATCTGAGTATCCAGACACTGAGGGATCCAGTAAGGAAAGAGACTTACTTTTGCAATGATATAAGTTAATATAGAATCCTGTCTATGATGTATTTAGTATCTGCTAAATGACTCATTAGCTCTTGCTAAAGTTCTGACAATAAACAAGTTCTGTCCTGGGCATTTCCTGGAAAGAGTGTGCTACTACTGATAGAAGAAAGCACAGAGGAGAGATAAGGTCAAATAATTCCACAAATGTAAAAAAAAAAAAAAAAAAAAAAAAAAAAAAAAAAAAAAAAAAAAAAAAAAAAAAATTAACAACACATAGCTTGGTAAGCATAAAGCCTGAAGAGACTCACTTAGTGCTATTTCCACTAATATTCTAATGGGGTCTGGGGCTTTGTGGATTTGAAGCAATTATATAATCCCTCCTTTCATCAGAATTTTAGCTATGGTTTACAATTTTAAAAATGAACTAATGTGGTCCAAAATTGATTTACCTTTGATTTATGTACAATAAGGTTTTATGGAACTTTGAAAAACACACTAAAGGCACTTTAGTATATAAATTCTATGACGATTAAAAGGTGCCATGCCAATGCATGTATAACTAGGCATTGCAGCTTATGTAATTCTATAAATACTAAGATGAAATGCTAAACAAAGTCAATCATGAAAATGCAAGATAAGTGTTTTGGTTTCTCAGAAGATCAAAAGAACTCCTGGGCAATGTGCATTCAAAGGCTAAGGAGCCAAGTAATCTCCAAGAACAGAAGCAAGTATGAAATATTTGAGAATTAGAACAGAGTAGACATAGAAGAGACTTACCACTGTAAATGAGACATGATGGAATTTGTACAAAGGGATTTTCACTGCTAATGGCATTATCAATTCACTGCATTTGCCTTTATCTGAAAGTAAAGAAGATACTCCGGAAGTTTGTTGTTTTTTTTTTTTTTTTTTTTCTGAAAGTATCTGATGGCTTGAGAGATCCCATTTTATCTCAGTCACAATGGCTATTGTCAAGAAAACAAATGACAGAAGATGCTGGTAAGGATATGAGGGGAAAGGACATGTACATAATGCTGATGTGAATGCAAATTAGTGCTACACTATGCAAATCACTATGGTGATTCTGACAAAATCTAAAAATAAGTCCACTATATGATCAAACTACACCATTTCTGGGAATCAAAACCCTTTTCTAAAAAGATTAAAACATCTTCATTATGTAGTCTTTCAAACCAAACTTTGAGGTCAAAAACACTAAAGATTCAGTCTCTGTTATCATCTGAAAAATGTGAATCCTAATAGACACTTCAGAATATTATTCCTGAGATTAAATGACAGAACATCCAGTTTTTCTGTGATTGTGAAAGTTTCTCCATATAAAGTATTACCCTCCCCAACAAACCTTCTCTGTACTTGTCTACCTCTGTGAGTTAATCTCAAAACCTGTGCCGTCCAACAGTATGGTTTATGTCTATATTTCATTTTCCCTAGTTTCATTCACAAATGGTAATCATTATCCATAACAATAAATAAAGAGTTTTAGAAATAAATATTTCTAAATTAAGACTGGGTGATACATGCTTTCCTTGGCAAATTACATTTTGCACAAGTAATAGGATCAAAGTTTGTATCACCAGAACCTGTGTCACAATTTTTTGGTCTGCATTCTCATTATAAGAAATCATTGTGCATTACTACCAACTAATCTAGCCACGTGGTGATCTGCAGGTTTAGTGGGAAGCACTGTGTGTGTGTGTCTGTGTGTCTGTGTGTGTCTGTGTGTGTCTGTGTGTCTGTGTGTCTGTGGGTCTGTGTGTGTGTGTGTGTGTGTGTGTGTGTGTGTGTGTGTGTGTACTGAAGAAGTGACACCCAATAGTAACCCAGCATCAACCACTAACCCACCTGCCTCTTGGACCCTAGAATTTATATAGCCCCTGAAAAGTTCCTAGAATTCTGAACATCACACAATCACAGCAACCACACGCTGCTAGCAAAATCATGCCCTTGTCCAAGGGAAATCACGCTGTGGACAATCTGAAACAGTCTCATATTACATACCTGGGATTAAAGTGAAAATATATTTTTATAATATTTCTGTGCTTTTTAAAGAAACCAAAAATTCAAAATTGTCACTATGGAAGGACATAGTAGTGCCTCAGCTGTACTGTGCACTGAGGGTGACGATGCAGGGACAGTAAATTAAGCTATACTGAGAGACCCCACTTTACCTTTCTCACAATGTGGCTTATGGTGGTTGTTACTGTTGTGACTACATACTGAATCTAATTTGACATTAGAACATAGATTAGTATATATAAGAAAAATCTATTTAGGGATCAGTAATATCTGCCTCCAGGTATTGTGTCTAGCCAGGGAACATGTTTCTACTGATCAGGTAAAACAGATCTCCTTAGCAGTAATCCAATTGTAAGCCTTTGATTTGGTATAGAAGGTGCTCATTTTTTTTTCTGGCAAATGCATTTCTATTATGTTTATTTACTAAATAAAGAAATTTAAATAATCCCAAATCCATTTTAAGATCAATACCCATCTTTCTCTTAAATTCATCTTATTTTGCTTCAGAAACTTTTCATAGGAATCACATGAAAGCACAGTAAAATCTTTTATTTTTAGAATAATTATTATACTCATAAACTTTTACTGCCAATCAAACTTAAATTAGGATATTAGTTCTTCCCTAATTTGCAAAAAATACACATGTGTATACCTATGCAAGAACACTTTGTCTTTTAAAGAATCTGGGTGCCATTAAAATTAAATCAAGCCTTGTTAATCCTGTTGCTCTGTCAGTGTTTGTAAACACATACCAGCATCTTAAACTGGGGGAAACAAAACACACACACACACACACACACAATGATAAATCTCTTATGATCACATAAAGATGGGTTATAATAACTTTGAGCATAGGTATAAGCATAGTCTGTGAGGGCTTAGGATGTGAAAACAATGCCATTACAATGTACTGTTAAACTTAGGAAGAGACTTATAAATGCAGCTATGAGCAGAACACCTCTTTAGTTTCTTATATACTTCATCTAAAAATTTTATAAATTTAAAGGATAAAATATCTAGTTTACTTATATAAATGCAAGCCAATGTCTGGGCAACACCTCTGTCCTCCTTCATGCATTCCAGTTATTAACCATTAATCAAATTTATTGTAAATATACTAGGAGTTTCCTTATACTTACTAGGTAATATATATATAACTTCAGGTCTGTAGGAAATAAAAATGTAAACCCATCCTTCCATCATTTTCCCAGTGGAACTGAAGTATGAACCAGAATTTTGTATTATGCCTTAAAACTTCTCATCTAAAGGTTTGGATTACCAAACAACAATGACGACACAAACAAAAGAATATACTTTCTTAAACCATGCATCTAGATGTATGATAGACTTGAGAAAGAAATTACCAATTTTTCCAATGATTCTAGATGCAGCAAACCATAAAATACAATTTAATTTTGCTCTATGATAATAGAAAATATTACATATCACCACCAAACATGTACTGCATATTCTTGTCTCTTCAAAATCTTTTTTATTAGTTTAACTCCCTGAGCTGTTAAATGTAGCACAAAACTTCTGTTAAATTCCCTTGCTTTCCAGAAGAAGAACAAATTCTTTTTAATTGGAAGATTGCAGAGGAGGATGTAAAACAGGAGAGCACTTTTAAAAGTTTGGGTAGTTTAGAGAGGAAAAATTCTGGATGCTTCAGCAAATTGCCAACCCTGTGAGATTCAGCTTTGTGTATTATTGCTAATGCAATGCTTTTAGTGTACAGTAAATTAGATCTTGAGCACATTATGGACCAAATTCTATCCTTTTATTCTAGTGTGTTATTCGTAACAGGTTCCATCAGAAAGTTTGCTTGGTAACTGCAAAGCAGTTTCTCTGTTACAAAGTTATTTCTCTGTCTCACCTCTGATATGCTAAAAAGAAAATGCCAGGGTGAGGAGTTTGCCCAAATTAAATAGCCTAATTAATAATTTCTAAAAAAGCACTTTTTGATTAGAATTAATTGTATGTTTTAATATGATCACATCATAAGTGTGTGATGGATTAAATTTAGCTGTTTGTATAAAATTGCAAATATTTCATAATCAAATTTAACAGTAAGCCATAGGAAAGGATGATTAGCTGGATTTCTGGTTAATAATACAAGATGAGAATAAAGTCATAAATTCTATTTTGTCAAATTGTAAAGTGTAGTAATTAATTATCTAAGTACATGTATAATCTATAAAGAATTTTGCAATTACCAAATAATTCAAACTCATATGTTTATGAATCCTTCCTTTTTTCTTTCCTTTTTTCTTTGTATTTGCATGATCTTCTTCAAAGTTATTTCACCTTAGCTTGGTTTTGTTTTCTTTTCTTTTTCTTTTTTGTTACATTGGAAAGCCATTACCATGGCACTGGCTTCCAGATGGAGAAATTCTGGGCCAGTCCCTTAAGACATGTCATGGGTGGTTGAACTTCTGATAACTAATAATCTTGACCCAGCTTCATCATGCAAGTTCAGCTAAACCTTGTGCGTTTCAGCTACTAAATCACTTCTGAGTTTTTTATCCCTCTATAAAGGTATATTTACAGTTCTCAAAGGATTAATTTGTTTTACTCTTGCTTTTTTACTACCAGAATTCTGTCTTACTCAGATCCATGGGATTAAAGTCAAGAGAAAACAATGTATTGAACAAAATGTGTAATTCTGACCCAATAAGAAATAGTGTTTGTTATGTTTTCTTATATATGACTGAAAAAAAGCATAAAAGTTCCCAATTATTGGAGGAGAAGACATGATAACAATAACAAATCTAATGAATAAGTAATATTATAAATCTGGTTAGATGATGAGTCCTATGGAGAAGGAGAAGAGTAAGCAGAATGAGGGACAGGGATATAACTCTGAGCAAAGATTTGATAAACTGAACGGGGTAGCCAACTGCAGTAGGAACACTGGAATTTCAACATCTGAGGTAAAATCCCAATGATTCCTGGACTCTCCCACTTAGTGAGCACTGATCAAACATTGCAGATATATTCACTCTCAGAAAAAAATGCCACATAGAATGAGCTTCTTTTCATGACAGCATAACCCAAACCTTTTCTATCACTTCTGTCTAATCACAACCATCATGCACCTCAAGAAATTTTGCCCCTCTTCAATTATTTTATAATTGGAGGCATTCTCTTGCTTTGTAGATCAGTTTGGCTTCAGATTCAGTATATAACTCAAAGTGGCCTTGAACTCATAGTGTTTTACTGTCTTAGCCTCTGAAGTACTGTGATTGGTTTACACCAAGGTAAGTTCCTTTTGTTTCTCTGAACATCAAATTCTTGAATCATGCACACAATTGCATCTACAGTTGACACTAGTACCTTCCATAGCATCATTTTTTGCAAAGCAATAAAAATATAATAAAATGTAATGTGTTATCAATATGATACTTCAGTTTTTTTCAATACATTGTTTAGTCACACTTCTTTACATGTAGGATTTTAGGCTTCTGGGAATGACTTTATATTTTGTATGTACATATAACTAAGGATAAAAAATAATTTTATACCTTTTATTGACACTAATTATAAATTAAATATGGTCTTGACATTTTTTCTGTACTTATAGTTATTATTTCTTAAGAGAGCGATGTGGAACATTTGCTTTCAGAAGTGTGCTATGATATTTGATATTATATTAATAATTTTATTACTACCAAGAGTACATATGCTTTTAGCAGCCCAAGCATAAAGTCCACAGGGTGACTTCACTAATGGAGATTCTAATATATGTCATGAAAATATGAAGAAGACAGATGACAATTCAGAGAAAAATCATGATTAGGCCAGACATCAAAATAACGCTTATATAATTAGTTAGGACAAAGTTCCTGATAATTAAACTTTAAAAATTAAATTATGAAAATAAAATCAAGATATAAAATGAAATCAGCTGAAATAAGCAATGGCTCTGGGTTGAGTACAAAGAAGAAAATACTTATGAGTTAAAGGGAGGGTAGTTTGAAGTTATTAAGATCTAATGTGTTGTCTTATAAACGTAGCAGAGGATGGCCTAGTTGGCCATCAATGGGAGGAGAGGCCCTCTGTCTTGGGAAGATCATATGCTCCAGTACAGGGGAATGCCAGGGTCAAGAGGCAGGAGTGGGTGGGTTGGGGAGCAGTGTGGGGGAGGGTACAGGGGACTTTGGGGATAGCATTTAAATGTAAATGAAGAAAATAAATAAATAAACAAACAAAGAAATAAAGTAACTTAGAAGTGATGATAAAGCATGGTAACCTTAGTATGAATTTCGGTGGAAGGAAATATTGAAGGGGATGTTAATTTAATCTTACTAGGCTAATGTGATGGTGCTTTTAACATCAGCTGTTGATTTGGTTTAGGTTAAGTACTTGACTGTGTTTCTTCTAGACATCTGAGTTACCAGTGAATTCTCTACTGGATATTCTTGACTGAAACAAATGCTTTGGGATTGCCGTCCAGCTGAACTTGCTGATACCCAGATGCATGTGGATGGTACCCAGATGCCTGTGAGATAACAAAAACAAGGTGGATGGTGTCTTAGGACCCACACTGAATAAACGCTTTCTGTGGATATAAAGTGGATGACAGTGTTGGAGCATTTATGTAGTTAGTGCTCCTTACATCAATATCACAGACTATTTTGAATCAATGAAAACTTACAGAAAAAGTAGCATAGTGTTTATTCTAAATCTAGAAGGTTTGGGGAGAAGTTGTTTATTCTTAGGTTTTGAGCAATATACAAATTGGAAGACATATTTTGGGCAGTATTCTTGAAAGCATCTTGGCTTGCCTCTTCGTTATGCTTTATGCCTCTGTCTTGGATTTGCATGATTAAACATGCCCAGTCTGACTCAAGTCTTTCCAAGAGCTTTGGCACTCTTGCCCTCAGCTGAATTGTGCTTACCTTGCCTGGAGCAGCCTTCCATGCCTCTCACACTTAAGTTTATCTCAACTCTGGCCGAGTGGGTGGGACATCTACTCTGCACACATTCCTTGCTCATAACTGACTAGGAGCCCAATCTGCCAACCTTTACTTCTCAGGGTTTAAATCTTTCTCCTACAACACATCATTTTTCTTTCTTTATGCCTCAGATTATCTTTAACTTTGTGACTCTCCTGATAAAAGTTTTCCTCGAAGTAGAGTTTTCCATTGGAGCTTTTTTGAAAATACAGAATATATGGACCCAGTTTTGACCCATCTGGTTAGAATTGATGAGTAATTATTTTCACTTTTTTGTTTATTTTTTTTATCCTTTAATCTTTTTTTTTTACACTCTGCTTTTTATCCCCATCCCAGTCCACTCTGACTATTTCACATCTCAGACCTCCTCCTTTTGCCTCATATCAGTTGGTGTATGCTCTCTGGTTGGTGGCTCAGTGTCTCAGAGATCTCAGAGGTCCAGGTTAGTTGAGACTGCTGGTATTCCTATGGGGTTGCCCTCCTCCCCAGCTTCTTCCTGCTTTCCCTTAATTCCCTGCCCCCACCCCACCCCACCCCCCAGTGATTGCTTTTTTCTTCCTCCCAAGTGGGATTGATGCATATTCATTTGGGCCCTTCTACTTGTTAACCTTCTTGAGTTATGTGGATTATATCCTGGGTATGCTATAGTTTTTTGACTAATAACCACTTATTACTGAATATGTACCATACACGTCCAAGAGTAATTATTTTCAAGTGTTTCAAACACATACAGTTTAGGAAGCACCAGCTGATCACATGTTCCTCCTATTTGCTCTGGAAATGTAAGCAAGTTCTGTATTAATTGAATCTGTATTGATACTATCTCATTACTGGAGCCAACTTCTTAACCCATTATCGACCTGTCCCTTACTCTTCCATCTCATTTCTTTTTCTGTTTTATTTTTAAAATGTCAACTGAGTGCTGTCTTCTCCTGTCTTGATGCAACACAATTAATCTACAAATCAGCATTTCTGTTGTTATCAAGTTCGCCTGGGGAGCTTAGGTCCCATTCAAGCTTTAAATATGATTTCATAAAATATTGTTTGCCTCTTTTTTTCCCCTCCTCCCTTCTCTTTTTTTTTNGGAGTATGTTCTCTGCATCTATCATGTAATCTCTAAGACCAAACTTGGGTTATCAAGCTTAGCAGCAAATGGGTTTATGAGTCCACACATTTCACTGTCCCTTGATTCTTTAATGTAGCTCATAAATAATTTTGTTATTTTGCATGCAGATTTGGGACATATGGAATATCAAAGGATCTATTTAATTTCAAAAAACATTAGTAGTTAACATTTGTCTGGAGAAGAAAGGTGCTGATAAGTTGGTTGCTATGATGGTCAGGATTAACTGTTATTTTATAAGAATTTAGATTATCTGGGAGATTTTTCTGTGGCCATTCCTATAGAGAGTAGTCTTGAATGTAATAATTATGGTAGCGAGACCCACAGACTTAGTAGCAAAGGCCATGTATAGGATTTTGGATTCCATACCTTCACTTCTCTGCTGGGCAAGAACCATATACCAAATTAATCTCATTCTATCTTGAGTTGCTTTTTCCAGGGTGTTTTCTTCATTGCAACAGAACAGTAACTAGATGCTATTATCTACATTATTTTTAAATACGTTAATCCAGGAAAGCCATTTCTCACCACAGGTGACTTTTAGATAGGTAAAGAGCTGTGACACTCAACAGGTAACCACCAGCTGGCTGTTCACCAGGTAAATGAGTAGAAACCAACTGTGGTAGTGTGATAAAAGAACTAAGCTATCAACTGATAGCTCTCCTGATGCTCTGTTTTCACTTCCTTTTCAGTGTCAGTTTATTACAGAGCAGCACAATCTTAACATTCAAAATATTTGATATAATTGTGTTGAAAAGATAATGTTATCAAGTAATTTAACAATTACTTGACTTACTGATACTCCAAACACCCACTCTATCCACACTGTTTTAAATATCATGCTCTCTGCTAATTTTTAAAAATTTAATTTGCAAGCCATTTTTTTCTTTTTTTCACAAAGATATTGTAACAATGTCGAGATTTTGTGGAATTGTAATCTGAATCCTTTAAACAGAGAGAGCAATTAAAAGTTAGCATAATTAAAAATACACATTGATCATTTTAAAACTAAGTATGTTATTTCTCAGTAACATGATACTATTTATTTATAGAGACTAGTGAAATATTTTCGGTGAAAACATATAATTTCCATTATTAATAGAACAATAAATCTTTGCTCAAAGCAATTAAAGTCCTACATTTATGGTTCTGAAGGAGTACTTGTTCCTTCTCAGTCCAACAGTGGTTAACCCACAATACCTGCATTTTGTGCAAATTCTTAAACCTCCCTCTGCCAGACTCCTACCTGGCAGGAAAGGGTCCCAAGGAAAGGAAGGGAAGGGATATAGAGTCATGGGTTGTGGCCAAAGCTTTCTTATCTTTTGCATTTCTTCTGTTTATAACTATTTGCTATTTTAATGACAAAAGCCACTGGCTTTTGGTAATTAATTCCTATTGGCAGCAAAAGGGGATTAAGAGGAAAAAAAGGCTCAATTACTAGGGATCTTTTCTCTCTGAATCAAGTAACTCTGTTTAGGCTAGGAACTCATTATCTCTTTGTGAAGCAGAGAGAAAAGAAAAGGAAAAAAGGAATTCATTTACACAGGCATTGAACACAGATGTATATACATTCATACACAAAGACATATTCTGGTCAGGCCTGATCACCTGTCTCATCATCTCCATACATACTTATATAGTATGCATACTTATATAGAGCAATCTACACACACACACACACACACACACACACACACACACACACAAACACATACATATTGAAAAATACACATATATATGTATACTTTTATTAGATGGGTTCCCCCAAGCCAAGCCACACTCTGCTTCTTTTCTCTGGCCTTCTTATACCTTCTTAGACTCTTAGTCCTTTAGAAAATTAACTAAAAGATCAAATGTTACACAAAAGGGGAGTTACAGAAGAATGTCAATATTAAGTTCAAAGCAGTGTTTCATTCTATAATCTCATTATAAGTTCAAAGTAATAGTTTCACATGGCCTTGTTTTATCATATTGCACACCTGTGTCTTCTTCCTTGGTCTTGACCTAGAATGAATGTTTTTCCTTGATCACAAATTTTTCCCAAACCTAGTTTTTATAGTGTAATTGTGAAACCTCATTTTATTTCTTATTATGCAGCATTTACTTACTAATCTATGAGGAACAAGCATATTTTATTCTTGACTCTAGCCTTATTACATTTTTTTTTGAAAAACGAAAACAAAATCAACAAACAAAACAAAACAAACAAACAAACAAACAAAAAAAACAAAACAACAAAAAAAAAAACAACTGAAACCATCTCCTAAAACTTTCTTCCTAAAATTATTTACACCAAATCAGGAATTGTATTTGTCACAAATTCATGAAAATTCATCCTCATGTCTATCTGCAGGGAATTTGCCAATAGGGTGGGCTAGTGCCCAATAAACCTCAGGCTATGCAATAGTGACAGGAATGTCATAGCAGTAGCAGGAAGCAATCCTGGGATGAAGTCTCTAAGGACTCATTCATAGAATTCACCCATCACAGATGATGCAAAACTGTGGACCATCTTCAGAAAACTCACTTGCATGTATTTAGCCTTTCCCAGATGTATCCTGACAGCACTCCATCTTCAGGTGTATGCCAATATAATTAACATGATTATCACAGGAGCTCATATTCAGGAGGTTTGTATAAATAATAAGCAAATTCTTTAGTAACTTTAAAATATCCTTATAGATTACAAAGTGATGATGATGGTGGTGATGATTATGACTTTTATAGCTTAAAAACGTCTATCTCTTAATTTTTTCCAAATAATATTTGGCAATTGAACTGTTTTAGCTTACCATCCTAATCACCTTTGTTTATTTGATTGTTCACTTGAATTATGACCACTTTAAAAGTAATATATACAAAGTTATAGACAAAAAGTTTATAAGATGAATTCACTTTAAATTACCAGAACTCCAAAGAACATTGTGGTTATAAATGTAACCTTCCTTTTTTCTTTTTTTTTAGATGCATTTATATTTTTTTCCAATTTTTATTAGATATTTTCTTCACTTATATTTCAAATGTTATCCTGAAAGTCCCCTATACCCTCCCCCATCCCCCACCCTGCTCCCCTACCCCCCCACTCCCACATCTTGGCCCTGGTGTTCCCCTGTACTGGGGCATATAAAGTTTGCATGGCTAAGAGGCAACTCTTCCCAATGATGGTCAACTAGGCCATCTTCTGCTAAATGCATGAACAATCTAATTTGATCTCAATGTTTTCAACTGGAAATGCACACTTTGCCTTACTCCACACTTCAATTTATATTTTTGGCAGAAATCAACGTTTTAGTATTTTATTTTCATTTTATATAGCTATTTCATTATAAGTATCTTCCCTCAAATGTGAAAACATTTTTTAATAATGGAAGAAAAGACAGATCCAATATATGTATGCATGTTACAGTATAACAAAGGTCCTTTTTTCAATTTTTATTAGATATTTTCTTCATTTACATTTCAAATGTTATCCCGAAAATCCCCTAAACCCCCCACCCATCCCTCATCCTGCTCCCCTACCCACACACTCCCACATCTTGGCCCTGGCATTCCCCTGTACTGGGGCATAAAGTTTGCATGACCAAGGGGCCTCTCTTCCCAATAATGGCCAACTAGGCCATCTTCTGCTACATATGCAGCTAAAGACATGATCTCTGGGTGTACTAGTTAATTGATATTGTTCTTCCACCTATAGGGTTGGAGACCCCTTCAGCTCCGTGGGTACTTTCTCTAGCTCCTCCCTCAGGAGCCCTGTGTTCCATCTAATAGCTGACTGTGAGCATCCACTTCTGTGTTTACCAGGCACTGGTATAGCCTCACATGAGACAGCTATATCCAGGCCCTTTCAGCAATATCTTGCTGGCATATGCAATAGTGTCTGTGTTTGGTGGCTGATTATGGGATGGATCCCCAGCTGCAGCAGTCACTGGTTGGTCCATCCTTTTGTTTCAGCTCCACACTTGATCTCTGTAATTCCTTCAATGTGTGCTTTGTTCCTAATTCTAAGAAGGGGCAAAGTGCCCACACTTAGATCTTCATTCTTCTTTAGTTTCATGTGTTTATCAAATTGTATCTTGGGTAATCTCGGTTTCTTGGCTAAAATCCACTTATCAGTGAGTACATGTTATGTGAGTTCTTTTGTGATTGGGTTACTTCACTCAGGATGATATCATCCAGATCCATCCATTTGCCTAGGATTTTCATAAATTAATTGTTTTTAATAGCTGAGTAGTACTCCATTTTGTAAATGTACCATAATTTCTGTATCTATTCCTCTGTTGAGGGACACCTGAGTTCTTTCCAGCTTCTGGCTATTATAAATAAGCCTGCTATGAACATAGTGGAGCATGTGTCCTTATTACCAGTAGAACATCTTCTGGATATATGCCCAGGAGAGGTATTGCAGGATCCTCTGGTAGTACTATGTCCAATTTTCTGAGGAACCACCAGACTGATTTCCAGAGTGGTTGTAACATCTTGCAATCCCACCAACAATGGAGTAGTGTTCCTCTTTCTCCACATCCACGCCAGCATCCTCTGTCACCTGAATTTTTTATCTTAGGCATTCTTACTGGTGTGAGGTGGAATCTCAGGGTAGTTTTGATTTACATTTCTCTGATAATTAAGGAAGTTGAACATTTTTTCAGGTGCTTCTCAGCCATTCGGTATTTCTCAGTTGACAATTTTTTGTTTAGCTCAGTGCCCCATTTTTTAATGGGGTTATTTGAATTTCTAGTGTCCACCTTCTTGAGTTGTTTGTATATATTGGATATTAGTCCCCTATCTGATTTAGGATTGGTAAAGATCCTTTCCCAATCTGTTGGTGGCCTTTTTGTCTTCTTGACAGTATCTTTTGCCTTACAGAAGCTTTGCAACTTTATGAGGTCCCATTTGTCAATTCTTGATCTTACAGCACAAGCCATTGCTGTTCTATTCAGTAATTTTTCCCCAGTGCCCTTATCTTCAAGGCTTTTCCCCACTTTCTCCTCTATAAGTTTCAGTATCTGGTTTTATGTGGAGTTCCTTAAACCATTTATACTTGACCTTAGTACAAGGAGATAAGAATGGATCAATTCCCATTCTCTACATGATAACTGCCAGTTGGGCCAGCACCATTTGTTGAAAATGCTATATTTTTTCCACTGGATAGTTTTATCTCCCTTGTTGACAAAGGTCCTTTTTATTACAGCTTTAATTATTGACTATTTCACACTACCAGACATTGTTTAGGACTGAAGATGCAACTCATCTTCTGAGGAATTACTTTCCTCAGAGGATAACTCTTAGATGATTACTACACAGTACTATTTACTGCCTTAATATTCATACTCTAAATAAAAAAGCATAAACTTTTTTACATTGAATAGTATAATAGATCTGACTCTGTTCTCAAGTAAATATTTTTCCTTAATGAGATTGGTATATAATAAAGAAATAAATATGTAAGTATATGGCTTATAAAGAAGATCAAAGACTTTAAAAACAGGGAGTGTGGGAAATTGTTACTAGGAATATTTAAGTGGGAGTAGGTGGGTAGGGGAGAAGGGTGGGGGAGGGGGAGGGTATAGGGAGCTTTTGGGATAGTATTTGAAATGTAAAATAAGAAAATATCGAATAAAATTTAAAAAAGAAAGCCTTTAAAAAGAAAATGTGGTCTTCAAAGAAAAATTAGACTTTGCATTATAAGAAAGAAGGAGAAATGGAAGGGAGGAATAAAGGAAGGAAGGTGAAAGGGAAGGAAGGAAGGAAGGAAGGAAGGAAGGAAGGAAGGAAGGAAGGAAGGAAGGAAGGAAGGGAGAAAAGAAGGAAGGAAGGAAGGAGAGAGGGAAGGATGGGCTAAGTTGCAATCTAGAATGGTAACTGTGAAAGAGAAATTAATTATGGGAGTATGATGAGAAATTTGAAGCTATTATAACATAAAATGGATTATATGAGTTTCTCATTTTGGCTTTTTTCAGTAATAACATGTTTTAGTTAAGATTACTATTGCTGTCCTGAAACACAATGCCCAAAGAAGCTTAAGGAGGACAGGGTTTATTTGGCTTATACTTCTTCAGCACTGTTCATCACTGAAGGAAGTCATGATAGAAACTCAAACAAGACCGGATCCTGACAGCAGGAACTGGTACAGAAGCCTTGAAGGGGACCTGCTTACTCTCTCCCATAGCTTTGTTCAGCATGCTTTATTATATAGTCGAATTTTCCCCAACCCAGGGATGAGACCACCCACCTTGGGATATCCCTCCCATCAATCACTAAGAAGATTCCTTGCTACTGGATCTTATGGAAGAACTTCCCTTCTTTCAGATGACTCTAGATTGAGTCAAGTTGACATAAAATTAACCAGCATGAATGTTTGATAGACAATATAGAACAAATAGAAGTTATTTTATGACATTCAGTCAAAAGATAACGACTATAGTCAGATTTTATCAAAGGAAATAGTGGTAGTGTAAATAGGAATGCTTTAATATGGTTTGGAATTCTCTTCTCCCCCACATCTTAGAATATGTTTTGTGTCTACTTGTTTAATCATTTATTTAATACTTGCTAGTAACACAGTAATAAAGTTCAAATGTAGTGCAGTTACTGATTTTTAACATTAGTATTAGAACATGCAAATAATGAAATTATTTATATTCTATATATTTTTCCAATTGTTCAGTAATTTGAAATATATATATAATATTCCAAACATTGCCATTGTGAAATTATTTCAAATTATGTGAAATGAAATAGTTTATCACATGCCATATAACTCATGAAAGTCATGTTAGTAAGTTCTCTCTAACATTAGTACTGAGAAATTTCAAAGGCATTTAGAAATTGGAATTATATTTCTGGGAGAAGATGACATCTTTCAAGATGTCGAAAGAGTAAAAAATATGCATGATTATTTTTGTAAGTAAGTCCTTATGAATTGTATTAATCAATATTTCACAAATATATTTAGTTTGATTGGATAACACTACACTATATACCATAAATACCTATCTCTTTTCCAACAGATCAAATTCATACAGGGGTTTTAGTGTTCAAAATAACTGTTGTTATGTAAGCAGAAAAGTTGTACAATGGTTGTTCTGTTTGATACTCCTTTGATCAAATTTGTTACATTAATGTAAGGCTGTATTTCTAAATCATTCATCATTGGAAAGAAAAAGAGGCAGACTTGTACAAGTACCAACAAAGAAATGTGTCGTCTCATAATTTTTCCTCTGACTGACATCAATTAGGTTGAGGAATGTGAGTCATGTGAGCTACTGGTGATTCATTGTGAATATAATAGCTATTATTACTGATAACCCAATGTAGTCCATATAGGCTTCCATTTATTTCAGTTATGAGTGCATTGTAACCATGACATAAGTATTCACCTGGTTGGAATTCCACTTATTTAAACAGATAGATGTCAAATAAAAACAGTAGATATTAATTGAAATATGCTTTGGATATAAGCATACATTGTATAATCATATTAATTATTTAAAGACATTACCTCTTTGGAGAAAAATAACAAATTCTTTCAGCATTTTGTTATTTAGAAAACGCAAGCTCAATTAAAGATGTGTTAATTAAGAATTCTCACTTCTGTTATTTAGTATCCTTTGATTAAACTATGGCCTAAGTCTTTCCTAAATCTTCAATAATTAACACTTTAGTCACAACCAAAGTTCAACTTCAGTTTATCTTAACTGAGATTTGTTCTGTTTTGAATCCCATTGTGCTAAGTCTATCATTAACATGCTATGGTTGTGTAGCTTGGGGTACTTGTGGAATGCCTAACAACAGGAGGGTGGATGTAACATACTCTTGCCTGTTTTGGCAACTCTTTTCCACCTGGGTTATCTTATCCATCTTTGATAGGAAGCTTTGTGCCCAGTTTTATTGTAACTTGTTATGCTGTGTTCAGTTGATATCTCTGATCATGGATTCAGGGAGTGGTCTGCTCATTCTTTTAGGGAAGCAGAATGATTGATGTAGAGAAGAGGGGAGGTAGGGGGAGGACTAGGAGGAGTGGAGCCAGGGGAACTGTGTTTGGATGTAATGTATGGGATAAGAATGAATTAAAGGAAGAAGAAGTAGCTAACAGAATATAGTGAGTCCTGAATTGGATCTACAGTCAAAATTAAAACAAAATAGAACTTCATATTCAATGAAATGTGATCATATCCAACCATCATTCTTTATCACCCCCACCTCCAACTCTATCCGTTCCTTCCTAACAATCCTGTAACCCAAGTGCTCTTCATTTTCTCTTCATTTTTTTTTCAACTTTTATTAGATATTTTCTCCATTTACATTTCAAGTGTTATCCAGAAAGGTCCCTATATCCTCCCCCCTCCCGGCCCTGCTCCCCTACCCACCCTCTCCCACCCCTTGGCCCCGGCGTTCCCCTGTATTGGGGCATATAAAGTCTGCATAACCAATTCAAATTAGTGTTGCTCATATGTGCGTGAGTGTGGAGTCATCCAATGAAGTCTTGTCAATCGATGTGTGACTAAACCTACTGAGAATTATTTTCTCTCCTGCATAGCCATCTACTGCCAACAGCTTCTCAATGTTTGTGAGGTCGGTGGTTCACGTTCCCAGTTGAGAATTTTGGCTTCCCTGTGTTCAACCTTTTTAGAGTGTGCATGCGAACGAGGTCATGTTGTGTGGTACTTGTTCTTGTTTCTCTTTTATTTCAGTTAAGGTAGTGGTGTCCAGCACCATACATGTGTCTGCAAATCACTGAATTCTATCCTTTGTATGAAAATACTGATTTCTTTTATTTTCTTTGAATATATATCCAGAAATATGATTGGTGGGTTGTTGCTTTTTTGGGTTTTTTTAATTGAGCAAATTCTATATGGATTCTGAAAAAGACAATAATAATTTACATTGCCATCGACAAGAGAAAAAATATCTTCCTCCTCCATATTCTAATCAACATTTATTTCTATCTTGTCTTGCAGTAGCCTGTGTCATTGGGGAGAAATTACACTGAGCATGCTTCTCACTTTTGTTTCTCCAATGACAACTAGTGATTTTCTTAATCTTTTTATATGGATTTTACTGATTTTTGTATCCTTCACCTGGAAATAGTTCACTCTGTTGCTGATATTATACTGTGTCTGTACAGTGCTTTGGAAATGAAAAAAAAAATGTTTGATTTTGATTATGTTAACATAAGGTTGGATCAAATTAGTTTTCTAAGAACAAAGTTCCTGGTTATTTGCAAATTTACCTTTACTTTCTTTTACAATCCAAACATACCTACTTTACTTTAAATAAATAATATAGCCATGTATTAATATATACTATTAATGCTTAAAATTCAATAATGGAGCATTAAAATAACTCCACCAGTAAAACCCTTAATTATAAAGCATAAAATCCTGAACTCTATATACAGAATTAAAAATAAAAATCAGAAGCAGTGGGAGGTGTTTGCACCAGGGCTGGGAAATCAGAGACAGAAAGTTCCATAAGACCTGCTGGCCTATGTGCCTACTCCAATGTGTAAGCTCCAGGCCAATTAACAGCATTCCTGTGAATGAATTTACTTGAAATCTCATTCACATGTACATGTCACGCAAGTGTAAATGCACACATACATATGTATCAACACACATGAGCATGAATGCACATATAAACATAAAAATATCAATATTCCCTCTATATTTCCCTAAACAGTCATGAGTTAGGATATATTATTTTGTTATGTCTATTTTGGGTAAATGATGAACTATGTAGTGATTACTTCTATATCTCATTTCATACAACATAGACGTATAAATACCCTTTTGTTATGTCATATTTTTAACAATTTACAAAATAACCATAGTACTATATTTTTCAAATGCCCATCTCTTTTTCTTGTGTATGCAATTAATTTTTTTCACAGTTAGTTTGAAGAGAAAGATTCCTTCTCATTTCCTGACAACAGGCACTTAAGTTTTAGGAAAATTTCTATATTCATTCTCTGTTGCTATAACAAATAATGATCAAAAGGAGTTTGGTCAGCAAAGGATGATTTGGCTTATTCTTGCAGGTCACAGTCCATCATTGAGGGAAGACAAGGCAAAAGCTTAAGCAAAAGCAAAGCTATGAAGTAATGCTGCTGTCTAGCTAGCTCGTAGCTAGTTAGTTAGGCTTTTTATACACCCATAATTATACACACTAGCCTGACCAGCAGTGGTGCTGCCCAGAGGAGGTTAGTTCCTACTCCACTAATTGAAAGACAACCCTTCAAAACTATGGCCACAGTCCATCTTTTCCATGAAACTTCTAAATTGAGGCGCTCTTCTCAGATGTCTATAGGAGAGCAGTTTTTAACATGTGGGTGGTGACCCCAACAGAAGCTCCATATCAGATATCCTGTGTATCAGATAGTTAGAGTAAAATTCATAACAGTAGCAAAATTAAAGTTATAAAGTATCAATAAAATAATTTTATGGTTGAGGATCACCATGACATGAGGAACTTTACAGCTCTAGGCTACCAAATTGAAATGCTAATTAGGAATGTCGCACCTTTTCACACATAATATATTCTATACTTCATTGACTCCATAGTATCATACTATATGGATATAATGTGACTTTTGAGGTTTCTAGAATTATATACAGCCTTCTTTCATTTGGGCTAAATCACTAGCAAGAGAATATTAGTAATTTATAATCAATCTCTAAGTATGAATTCTTTAGCTGTGAGCAACAGAGTATTGAACATGTAAAACATGTATGTACAAACACCATTTTTAGAATAAATTCTAAGAACAAACCTTTATGTAAATTGTCCTTCAGAAGATTCTATACATTTACAGTGAATAAAGCTTTTGCTTGTACAATATAAGCAATTTTTAGTTATATTTCACCTACCAGAAGGTTCCCTGTTTCTATTGGAATGCCAAAACTGTTTGTCTTGACTGACTATTTAAGTGTTCAATATCCTTTTTACATAAAATTAAAAGACAATCACTGAAATATTTCTGTCAGAGTAAAGAAACTGAATAACAATTAAACACTACATTAAATTAAAATGAAACATACAAATTATAGAATCCTTGAACAATAGAATATCACAAGCTGGTGACAGTGAATCATGGCTGCCTGAATTTCAATGAAGAGGAACTTCCGAGTCACATAATGAAATGAAGAAGATTGACACTGAAGGACTGGAATTATGATTATGTCCAAAAATTAAATCTCTGTATGTGTTTATCCTCATTAAGAGATTGGATAACAAAAACCACAGTATTTGTGATTGAATTTTGGAGCATTCCACTCTTGTATTAGGACAGTGGTTAAATGCAAAAACTCATTAAATAAAATATCATTGAGCTTTATAATATTAATTACATTTTATGTGCCAATTGTACTGTATTAACAAATTTTATTAAAGAGTAACACAATGCCATTGTATAGAGTCTATATGTTACATTCATATGTTTTTTTTTTTTAAATCCTATTTTACATTTTTCACTGGATCAATCCCAGTGGATTCTGGTTAGCTTTGTTTACTTACAAAAGGAACAAGAAATTATAGTGTGAAGGAGAAGTTATTTAGGTTGCTTCTATTTTTCTTTTAATAGTAAAAACAAGCAAGTTTATTCTGACACTTGAGTGCATTGTTTCTCTTGCCTCTTATCATATTAAAAATACTTTCAGAAAAATTATACACAGATGCTCCTATATTTTATTGAAAATTGTTGTTTCATAAAATATATTCTGATCAAAATTACCCCTTTATTTTTTCCTCCAATATTCTCCCACAACTCCCATCCAGCCACTCCATACCCTTTATCTCGCTCTCTTTAGAAAACAAATAGGTAGTCAGACAGAAGCCAAACTGGTTAGAATTAATAATAATTTTTAAATCCCATAAAAACACAAAATCAGGAACCAAAATACACATAGATAGTCCTTTCAAATGAAGACTATTACTAAAATACTACCTTTACGTTTTGATTTTATTAAAGTAGCAAAACATTCAAGATGACCTTGAATATTGCTCCTTATATTTTCCCTTTAAATCACAATTATCTGGACAGACAGGTCCTTAGGTCACTAACATTGGAGCAGAGGTATCCTGCCATGTTGTTTTCTGGATTCTTTTCTCCTAGCTACATTCATCATACTGCAGCCTGGAGATAGAAACTGTTGAGAAAGAGAGCTGTCTCATTAATCCAATGGTCCTTGAGATTGAGATTCTGACAACTATCAGGCACCCTCCTCCTTCCTGCCCTTCTAGATTTTAACACTGGCTGAAGTGTTTTGCAGAGTCCTTATCACAAGTATTTGTCTAGATTAGATTAGCTCTAGAATAGATTAGGATTCTTTGTTTCAGCCTCCTTCAATTCATCTGGAAACTCCTGAGTAAGTGGTGTCCATATCCTGCTAGCCCTTCGAGCTGCCTCTGTCCTGTGTCCAGGAGCCAACACTCATTGATTTGTTCCTTAATATTCTGGAGCCATCTGCTCCAGCAAGAAGTCTTGCCATGTTTTCTATGTGAGTTTAGTTTACATTCTGTATAGAATAAGTTACTCCAAAGCAAGTCTTTAAATCCTAAGTTGAAGTTCACTACAACATGGTGTACTTTATGAGAAAAATCTATTTTCACATAAAGAAAAATAGCTGAAAAATTTAATAGTCACTTGAAATATTATTTGATTTATTTCTTAATTCAGTGTTTCTTCTCCATCTCTCTGTCTTCCCTCCCCTTCCATTCCTATTGTTCTACTTTACGAGGTAAGAAGTTACAGTAAGATTATGATGTCAAAAGATGAGAGGTGGCACTCTCTTTAAGACATTTATAGATCTCTAAAGGCATGTGACAAGTTATAGCTTAGCACGTGAAAATTACTATAGATAAAGGGAAGCCCAGTATTGCAGAAGCTGCACAATAGCTGGCAATCTAAATATTGTAACTTCATTTATTCCCCAACAAATACAACACCAAATTTAATGTGCAAAAAACCCCCCCAAAAAACCCATGTGTTTATCTTTACAATATCTGTGTGAAGGATGGAAATCCAAACTACAAGTGACATTTCAAATGGTATGTGTGTTGGTAGATATGTAAAAGTAGCAAATGTTTTCTGAATGTCGGGCATATATGGAATTATCTAGACTGAGTTAAAGCATGACACATCTATTACATGAAAACTCCTACATTGCATGCCTACCTAATACACCTAAACTTGAAAATAATATAGAAGGAGCCTGTCATCTGCTTATTGTGTAGATTTCTGCACTCTTCTATATTATAATTTCAAATTGAGTATCAATACCTTTAAGCCTTCGTATTAGAATTACAACACAATATCGAAGGGGAAAAAGTGAGATTTAGGAATAAATACACTATGGAACAATCCTATATGTAAGACTGTACACTTTTACCAGAAATAAATGTACAGCAATAGCTATCATAACCACGTTCAGGTTTCATTCTGAGTAAGAAGCATCATAAAGTAGGGATTTAATATTTCAGATTGTTATAGTGATATTAAAAAGCTATGTTTTATTAAGTGACATTTTATACCCTTCTCAGAGATGGAGATTAATTGTGCCCTTGGGATATTTTGTTGCAAGCACATTAGGGGTGATTAATAGAACCTGCTGCACAAAATAACCACAAGGAAAATGCAGAAATTTCTTTTCTTTTTGTTAAGGAATATTTCAAAGTTATCTTATTTATGGTTAAAAGTATAAACATCCTTCAATTAATTGAGGTATGAAGTCTCTGCATGTTCATGGCAATGACAACATGCAATGGAAATCAGTAGGAGCAGTGAAGGATGGCTCATTGCTTACAGTGGGAAGTAGTAACAGCTCACCCAGGGGATTAATCTACTGCTGCAAAAAATATATATTCTTTGATTTCTAAATGAGGAAAGCAAATTCAAATTACCAAGGATATCCTTTGAAGTATGAGGGCTGTAAAGGGGTCTGTTTAATAACATAACAAATGTTTACTGTGTAATTATAAATTAGATTTCTGTAATAATAATTTTGTACAATTAATTGTAATTGTGTTTATAGTCATTGTATTTCAATCCCTTATGCCCAAATCCCTTTCCCAAATCTGATTTTTACATAGTATTTGGCATAATTAAAGGATACCACTCATTTAAATCATTATGATCATTTTGTCAACTTGGGTAAATTAGTATAAAACAGTGTGATTGGAGATTATGCACAAGGAATGAAGCAATGAAGGCTGTGTTTAGTATACGAGTTAGATTTCTTTTGTTTTCTAAGTTGTGTGGGTGTTCTCTTAAGAAATGTGTCATAGCTTTCCATTTGTGGAGAGCAACCTATAGTCCCAAGAACAGACTGATTTTTTAAGATAATCCGTGGCTTAGCCAACACTTAGATATAACCCACTTTTAATACTAGAAACTTCATTTAGTGACAAAAGATGATCAATTGTGTTTGTTTATACCATATCATTTTGCAATATCATTTAGATTGCATTAATATATGTACATATTTTGGAAAGTTTCTACTGTATTTGGTTTCCATAGTACTCTCAATTGTCCCTTAATTTTATATGTCTATCTCCAGATTTCCTTTCTCTTTTCATCTTCCTTCACTTTCTCCAGTTCCTCAATCCATTCCAGTCTCTCCAATCAATAACAATCTATTTCACTTTCCTAGGGAGAACTAGCCCCCTCCCCAAATCCCTTATTCTATACCTAATTTTGGGGGATTCAATGAATTGTAACTTGGCTGCTATTGACTTAACAACTAATATTCACATATAAGCATATATACAATATCTTTCTATCTGGATCTGAGTAAACTCATTCAGGATGATTTGTTTTTAGTTATATCCATTTACCCGCTGAACAATCCAGAAAGAGTCAGAGATAGTAAATATACTTCTATTTGGGTTCCATGCATATTTAAGTTCACACACTTGAAGAGTTGAGTACAAGGAAATTAAAGAATGAGTAGATTTTTTTTCCAACTTTTATTAGATATTTTCTTCATTTACATTTCAAGTGTTATTCAAAAAGTTCCCTATACCCTCACCCCTCCCGGCCCTGCTCCCCTACCCACCCACTCCCACATCTTGGCCCCGGTGTTCCCCTGTATTGGGGCATATAAAGTGTGCAGGACCAAGGGGCCTCTCTTCCCAATGATGGCCAACTAAGCCATCCTCTTCTATATATGCAGCTAGAGACATGAGCTCAGGGGGTACTAGTTAGTTCATGGTTATTCTTCCACCTATAGGGGTGAAGACCCCTTCAGCTCCTTGGGTACATTCTCTAGCTTCTTCCTTGGGAACCCTGTGTTCCATCTGCTAGCTGACTGTGAGCTTCCACCTCCATGTTTGCAGGCATTGGTATAGTCTCCCACGAGACAGCTATATCCGGGCCCTTTCAGCACCATCTTGCTGGCATATGCTATAGTGTCTATGTTTGGTGGCTGATTGTGGGATGGATCCCTGGTAGCCGCAGTCGTTGGGTCCATCCTTTGGATTCAGCTTCACACGATCTCTTTAACTCTTTCATTGTGTGCTTTGTTCTTAATTCTAGGAAGGGGTGACGTGTCCACATTTTGATCTTCCTTCTTCTTGAGTATCATGTGTTTAGTAAATTGTATCTTGGGTAGTCTAGGTTTCTGGGCTAATATCCACATATCAGTGAGTACATGTTATGTGAGTTCTTTTGTGAATGGGTTACTTCACTCANGATTGCTCTGTAGTACAGCTTGAGGTCAGGCATGGTGATTCCACCAGAGGTTCTTTTATTGTTGAGAAGAGTTTTCGCTAGTCTAGGTTTTTTGTTATTCCAGATGAACTTGCTAATTGTCTTAAGAATGAGTAGATTATAACACACAGATTTGTGGAAAAATTACATTTGCAAAGTAATATGTTTCTAATTTTTAAAATTCTATTTAATTGATATAATTCTACTATTTACTTGAAATAGATTCTTGATATTTATTATAGAAGAGAAATTTCCAGGAATATTAGAGACTAATATATAGTTTTAGTGGATAATTAACCACTGAACTAAAGGTCTGATTATTTTTCCAATTTTATTTTAAAATAACAACATAAAACCAAACAACAGAACATATCATAACTGTATTCTACCATAAGCCATCACAGTTTGTAGTGGTTTTGTCTCTTGAGGTTTGGATAATTATTCAAGTGAAAAATCTTCACATGATGACAACTGCTAGGAGCCACCTTTGATGACATATTAATGACTGATTTCTCCATTTAATAAATTAATGGGTAAAAGAAATTCCCTAGCCTATATCCAATTATAACCCAAATTAAATTGTTTGTTCTAGGCTGGCAGTGCATTGAACCCATTTGTTTTGGTTAAACTTAATGTAAGTATTAATATTATCAATATGTCTCTATTAACCTGTTAGAAGCACTTAAAAGTCCCTGCTGTGTATCAAACCATACTGTTAAAATTGTTTCAGGATCATTGCTTTTGTAGAACACTTTTTAAAAATCATGATGACATCCTGTGGGTATTATTAGTGACTGAATAAATCTATCTTTTCACAATTTCTTGACAAAAATTTATTTTTTAAAAGTATTGTTTAGAATTTCATATGTGTGTACTGTATCACCATAATTCCCACCCATTTCCCCTTCAGACTCCTCTTTCTTCATCTCAAATTTATGATCTCCACTTTAGCTATAATTGTTCCATATGTGTGTGTGTGTGTTTGTGTATATGTGTATATACATACATATGTGCACAAATGTACATATGCACTGCTGAGTCCATTTTGTATAGCTTTTATGTACATTAATTGAGCCATGACCACTGGAGATTGGACAATCGATGTGAGACTTAGCTCCTCATCTAGGGTTGACACGACCCAGTATCTCTCCTGCTGGCATTGGTGTTACCATTATGCTGATCCAGGCAGCCATACTGTAGAGAGCCTAGGAGTGCATTTTACATGTGGTGTCGATGGGCCCATAATATATTGATAGGTGTTCTGGACCTCCAGTTCTAACTCTCTTTCTGCCCCATGATGAATGATATTCCCCTGAGTCTTAAATTTAGGGGTAATATTGCAGATGTATAAGTTGAGATTAGGCACAGCACAATCACTTATTTGCTGCATTTAGACCCGTTGTGGATTTCCATAATAGTCTGTGTCTGTCAGAAAATGAAGCTTCTTTTGTGAAGGGTGAAAGCTGCCCTAATCTGACAGAGAATGAGAGATAGGATTGAAGACTAAAAAATCTTCCTTGAATGTTGATTATCTTCCTTTCTTCAAATACTTATAATTAGATTCCTTTTTTGCATAAGTTATAGAATTTTTAAGTGGAATGCTTCCTTGATAAAGAATGCAATAAAATATCAATAGAAACATTACTCTTAAAAATCAAGATACATATTTATAAGTAAAATACTTAATTTTGTCTGATCGGCAAGTTATAATATTTTGTCCTTAGTTCTGTAATAATCAAAAAGCTATATTTCATGAGAATCGTTAGTACAAATAAAGTACATAATTCAAACTTGACATGGCATTGCTTTAGTGAAACTCTGAACTTGCAGTCCCCAAATCTTCAGGTTAAATCTTGTTCTTACTAGTTTTTGTGTGAAATTGTCATTTGCTCTCTGAAAAACTTGGTGTTTAATCACATATAACTCATACTTGTTAGAAAGTTAATTTGCAAAATAATTTGACTATTTAATACAAAGCCCTTAAATATGCATAAATGTAAATTAAACTTGGGTTTTTAGATTCACAGATCTTGAATTGCTAAAGATCAACAGTCTTGCTCTGAAGCAGCTTTCCTACCAGGGAGAATCTGGGAGGATTCTCTCTATCCTGCTCTTTATCTCCCCAAACAAGAAAATATAAGAGTGTAAGTGGATTCTAATTGTTATTTAATAACTGTATTAGATATTAATATGACGTGGACAGCTCCCAGTAATCGATGCAGAGCCCAATTGATTTATTTAATCAGCTTACCACGGTAACTGGGGGATTATCCCTAATCTATTTTTCTACATGCTACACGATCTACTTCCCAGATGTACTCCCCCAAGTACTTGCAATTTGACTCTAGCTGGGTTATTTCGACTCCTTTAGCCTGTCCTCAGGTTGCATTACACTTAGGTACATGTGCCTGGTTCATCAAGTCTAGTAGAGACCTCCTGACATTCTGTCTTCTTCTTCCTTTTCTTTCTCTTTTCTCCTCCTGTTCCTTACCTCTGACTCTCAGCCCAGTAACTGAAAACCTGCTTGTCTCTATTTTCCTCAGTAATTAACTATAGCCACTTTTACCTAAACAATAGCTTCAAATTGGGCAATAAGGTTTACACAGCAAAGGCAGGTGATGTGGGAATTCACTAGTCTGGGCACAACCAGATCTTGGGGAGGAATATTTAGCTTTTGAATACCTAGCAGCACCATATCAACCCCCAACACTACAGAACTATTACCAGAAATGCTATCTAATAAATAATATTTTAATTTTAAACATAATGGAAAATGAAAACCACAAGTAATAAATGACTCAATAGATTATAATATAAACCAACAAAGTCTGCATCTACTGGCATCTTCTACAAAGGTCAAGTTACCCTGTGCTCCATCCAATGGATGGCTGTGAGAATCAATTTCTGTATTTTTCAGTCACTGGCAGTGCCTCTCAGGAAACATTTATATTTAGCTCCTGTTAGCTAGCTCTTTTTGGCATCCACAATAGTGTGTGGGTTTGGTGGTTGTTTATGCTTTAGATTCCCAGGTGGGGCAGTCTCTAAATGGTCATTCCTTCAGTCTCTTCTTCACACATTGCCTCTGTAACTCCTCCCATGGGTATTTTGTTCTCAATTCTAAGAAGGAACAAAGTATAAACACTTTGGTCTTCCATCTTCTTGAGTTTTATATGTTTTATGAATTGTATCTTGGGTATTCTGAGCTTCTGTGCTAATATCCACTTATCAGTGAGTGCATAGAATGTGTGTTCTTTTGTTATTGGGTTACGTCACTCAGGATTATATCCTCCAGATCCATCCATTTGTCTAAGAATTTCATCAATTCAATCTTTTTAATAGCTGTGTAGTACTCCATTGTGTAAATGTACTACATTGTCTGTATCCATTCCTCTGTTGAGGGACATCTGGATTCTTTCCAGCTTTTGGCTATTATAAATAAGTCTGCTATGAACATAGTGGAGCATATGTCCTTATTACATGCTGGAGCATCTTCTGGGTATATACCCAGAAGTGCTATTGCTGGATCCTCAGGTAGTACTATGCTCAATTTTTTTTTTTTTTTGGAGGAACCACCAAACTGATTTCCAGAGTGGTTGTACCAGCTTGCAATCCCACCAGCAATGGAGGAGTGTCCTCTTCCTTCACATCCTTGCCAGTGTCTGCTGTCATCTGAGTTTTTTTTTTTTTAAATAGTTTCTTCATTTACATTTCAAATGCTATCCCAAAAGTATCCTATACCCCCACCTGCCTTACTCTCCAACCCACCCAACCCTGCTTCCTGGCCCTGGCATTCCCCTGTATTGGGGCATATAATCTTCGCAAGACCAAGGATCTCTCATCCCACTGATGGCCTACTAGGCCATCCTCTGCTACATATGCAACTAGAGACACAAGCTCTGGGGGTTACTGGTTAGTTCATATTGTTGTTTCTCCTATAGAGTTGCAGACTCCTTCAGCTCCTTGGGTGCTTTCTCTAGCTCCTTCATTGGGACCCTTGTGTTCCATCCATTAGATGAATGTGAGCATCCACTTCTGTATTTGCCAGGCACTGGAATAGCCTCACAAGAGTCAGCTATATCAGGGTCCTGTCTCAACATAGGAATAGATAAAGAAATTGTGGTACATTTACATAACGGAGTACTATTCAGCTATTAAAAATAATGAATTTATGAAATTATTAGGCAAATTAATGGATTGAGAGGATATCATTCTGAGTGAGGTAACCCAATCACAAAAGAACATACATGATATGCACTCACTGATAAGTGGATATTAGCCCAGAAACCTTGGTCTTGCAAAGGTCATATCCCTCAGTTTAGTGTACTACCAGGGCCATGAAGTGGGAGTGGGTGGGTTGATGATCAGGGAGGGGGGGAAGTGATAGGGGGTTTTTTGAGGGGAAACTAGGAACTGGGATAACATTTGAAATGTAACTAAAGAAAATATATAATAATAATAATAATAATAATAATAATAATAATAATAATAATAAAACAAAGGTCAAGTTACTTTCCTCTCAGTGTTCATTTCTCCCCAGTACCCAGATTCCGCACAGGATATCATTTAAAGTAAATTGTGGGATGAGCTATTAGCTTTATCCCCTAAATATTCTTCGCTCAATTCATCTTCAGAGAATTTATTATTGAATAGAAAGTGATTCAAAGATATTTGAACACTTGTATGTTCGAGTAAATCATATTTACATCTTTCTTTTGTCTTATAATAAAATGGGGGTTAGGAAAGCCATTTCTATATTCACTTTTAATTGCTGATATTTAAAATTAAATTAGTAACTGTACTACAAAGATAGAGTCAAGAAGGTTATCATAATTTTCAAAATGTTTGGCCCTATTACTCTTTCAGCCTTTGTTGTTGTTTTTGTTGTTGTTGTTGTTGTTACTTAATCAGATGAAAGAATAGGATCTAATGAACCAAAATATTTTTAAATTTGAATCTTTTTCTGTGTAATGAGCTTGTTGAAATACTTCTGCCTGTACTGGGAAAAAGCCTTCTTTTACAAATGCAATTGGAACAGAGTAAAACACAAATTGAACAATAATACACCATTAATATATAAAAATATGCTATCAGTTTTAGCTTGAAAAGAAATATAATATAAGGAATAAAACTTAAAAAAATACTCACTAATGTAAATTTTAACTTAAAGATCAAAATCTTCCAGCAAAGAATTACAAAGAAATTTGTTAATAAATTACATCACATACTTGAGAAGAAAACAACCACAATATAAAAAAAAAAAATCTTTAGACATTAAGAAAGGAAATACTTCCCACTGCTTGAAGAAATAACAACTGAAACATTCTAGAAAATGTAGGCTTCCATGTGGAGGAAATCATAGATTTCCACAGGCCTGAACACTGATTAAAATTCTGTAGTTTTATAATGTTCTATTTATTATGTAAGGATTTGCTGTATATATACACTGTATCTTCATGGCCTCTATTCTTGACCTTTCTTAAAATTCCTCCAGGACTCCTTTTCTCTCCATGCACCCTCATCAAACTTCATGTCCTTTAAAAATGATAATAACTCAAATGTGCATGCATGTAAAGCCATCTAGTTGAGCATGATGAACCTCCTCATGACACACAGCTAAAGAAAACTGAGTCTTGTATTCCTATCACATACCAACTGTCCAGACATGTGAGAGGAGACTCAACTATGTTGCACATGTCAGGCTGTCACTGTCTGACAATCTTATTCAGGTCCAGAACTACTGGGAGTAAATGAGGCCAATAACTTTGATATGTCCAGGGAGAGCACCATTTTGCAGAAGTCTTCTTGATAATGGAAATTTTGCTGCCTCCTTCTCTGTAATTTTTACAGAAGTTGTGGGGTAGCATGTAAAATAGAGATGTGCCATTGGCACATCTGAATACTACATATATGTTTCTTCCATGAACTTGAAACTACTATAATTCTTTGTATTAACTTCTGTCTAATGTAAAAGGAAACTTCTTTGATAGAATTGAATGTCACTTTCTTAAAATTCAAGCAATCATTCATAATCACAGGCCATTATATTTTTGGGGAGGGTAATATTTTTTTAGTCAAAAATAGCATTGCAATTTTGATTAAGGTTTCATTGAATCTATAGATTACTTGTGGTAGGGTAGAATGGCCATTGTAACAATATTAGTTCTACAACCCATGAAAATATGAGGTTATTTCATCTTTTAGTATCATCCAGGATTACTTTCTTCAGTCTTTTAAATTTTTCAACATAATTGTTGTTTTAATTGCTGTGGTTTTCTTCAAGGTGCTATGACTTTTGACACACAAGCCCTGTAAGCCATTTTATCCCCAAGTTGCTTTTGTTTACTGTGTTTCATCACACTGACAGTAATCCTAGATAAGACACTGCATAAAGAATACCACTTCATTCTACCAAGCTTCGAGTGATAGTTTAGTGTAGAAGAAATTTGGCCTGTTGAATTTTCCTCCTTTGTTCTGATACATCGTTACATTGTTCTAAAAGATCTGGTACTATTTAAGAAGATACTCTCAGCAATAATGTGTCTTTAGAAATAACATAGATTTTTATTTGTATTAGACAAGCTTAGAATGAATTCCATATCAAAACCACCGCATAGTTTTAAAATTATAACTGGCACCATGGGCATGAGAGCAGAAAAGCAGCTTAGGAGCTCTGAAGTGGCTTCACCCTGCCTAGTTGGTTGTTGAAGGACGCAGAAGTCTGTTCCCCCCCCCGCCCCCGGCAGGTCCTGCCACACTGCCCCCAGCATTACCTACAGGTCAGTGCGGCCTTGGTGCAGTTTCAGTGCAGTTGCAGCACTCCACTCCTTCCTTCCCACCTCTATCCCATCTCCTCTTCTCGCATCCCTCCTCAGAAGCACTGTCCACTTAGGAGTCCCCAGCACAGATCTGCCTGTGCCCCTATCCGCCCTCCCACCCCCCGGAAGTGACCAAGTCCTCTGCCCCACTGCCAAGCTCTACCCCATAAGTCTCAGTCAGTAAAAGCCAAACAGTCACCTCTTAGAAATGCGGCCAGATCCACCTCACCTAATGTTTGGTGGGCATTATGTGTCAAAACAAACATTTTCTCTTTAAGAATTTCACAGGATGCAGTTACAAATGCAAAATGTGCCCTTTAGGAGAGCCTGCTGTCAGAATGGCAGTACTCCCTGTTTAAGAAGAAAAATTAGGAGGTCACCTGTTTTCAGTCCTTTCTCTAACCCTGTATTTCCCTTCTGCCTCCCACCCTAAATAAAAACAAGAAACACTAAAAAAAATTATAACTGGATATTTTTATTTGAAATTATTTCTACTTTTGGAAAGCAGGTCAATATTAATTCTTAGCCTTTATAATTACCATAACTGAGCTGCTTTATCTAGCCTCAATAGAAGAGAATTCACCTAATCTACTACAAATTAATATGCCAAGGTGGACTGATAAACATGGGATATGTACTCCTAGAAGCTCTGAGGAGATAGGGAGATGGGTAAGGAGGGGTATTAGATAAGAGGGAGGGACTGGGAAAGGAAAGGGGAAGTTTACATGGGAATGTAAAGTAAATTAATTAAGGAAAAATTACATTTTTCTTAATTTTGTTGATCTCTTTCCTTCATTATCTTTACTGCAGTTAGTTAAAAAAAAAAAAATGATGGTTTGTTACCAAAGAAGTTCATAAGAAGCCGGGCGTTGTGGCTCATGCCTTTAATCCCAGCACTCGGGAGGCAGAGGCAGGCTGATTTCTGAGTTTGAGGCTAGCCTGGTCTATAAAGTGAGTTCCAGGATAGCCAGGGCTATACAGAGAAATCCTGTCTCGAAAAACAAAACAAAACAAACAAACAAACAAAAAAAGAAGTTCATAAGAGCTGTTTTTGTTTCTCTCAAACTATGAATTAAATCAGAATCTTTTGTTTGGGTTTATTTGATTATAAAAGAAGGTTCAGTATGCTTATCATTGGGTTAATAGGTAATGTAAATTGTACCAGATACTCACCATGGAGATTAGAAGAGTGCACAAACTGATGGGAAGATTTACTGATTTGTGAGATTTCAGATTTCTTACTGTCCTCCATTTTTAATTCTCTGCACACATACATATTGCATACTTGTACACATGCACACAACCCTCTCCAAAACTTCCAAGGAGTGATACAGGACATATTTTTCTTCTCTTCCTTCACTCACACCCAAAATTATCTTCAGCTGTGACCTCCTGCCCAGTGTTTGTCCACTAACTATGCGCTGAGGCTGCTTCTTTGCAGGCCCCTCTACATAATCTAAAGACCATTTGGTTTCTTCATTCATTAGAGGCTATGGCTTTTTAAACTATCTTCACTTTAATAGTAAAATTTATTGAAGAGAAAATTATATTTATCATTCATTTACTTTCAAAGAAAAGTTTTCTTCATAGTTTGCATTCTTAAAACATTTTTGAAGAACAATAATGTATTTATTGAACATGTATAAGATGACATGTTATGCAATTTATTTTTGTTATAATGTATGCCACTACTCTAAGAATATTTGATAAGTTTCTTTCTATATGGTAAACTTAACTATTTTCTGTCCGTCAGCCTGTATTTAACTTTTTATTCTTCCTTTTCCATATTATTCTGTGGATTGACTTCATATTTTCAGGTTCATCATTTTGTTTGATATTCTTTTCTCTTTTTACTGCTTTTTTTTTATAATCCCCAGATAGTATCTCTTCAAAAAATAAATTCTGGTAATATTCTGCTTCATGTTTTAACTCTATATTGTTAAAAAGACAAATATGAAATTTGTGTCCTTTTTGAACACTTCTATATTATGATACTTAGAAATACTGTATGGTTGAATATAACTTCATCAATAATAAGAAAAAAAGCTGCCATCTTCAAAGGCAAGACTTTGCAGAGGTAGGATTCAGAGTAACATACTGTAATTTATTCTTAGTTTTTATTTAAATATTTTGGAGTTTATTCTTTTACAGGTATTAGACAGTACCTTACCATAAACATATGAAATACTTGGTAAAACACACTTCTCATAATTGTCAGTTAAATATGTCAGCATGGAGTCCAATAATTACCTCTTCTATTAAGCTTTACATTGGTGATTTTACATTGGTGGTTGGATATTATATTTCATTGCTAACTTTGTAACTAGAACATTATGTAATATGTTAAGATTTTGATGGAATATTTAAAAACCTGAAATAGGTTTAGAAGAGTAAATATAAGGACAGTATATGTATTTATTTGTCTAATGCCTTCAGAAATATTTCATACTTAGGTAAAGTGAATCAAGACACATAAAAACTGTTAGGATTATTTCTAGGCTCTGACCCACAGTTACCTGACAAAAGCCAGGTATGCCTGACTCAGTATAAAAGGGGCTGCTTGCCCCCTCCTCTCTGTCTTGCTCTTGCTCTCTTTTCCCTCTTTCCCTTCTCTCACCATTCCCCTACCCCCTTCTCTCCATGTGTGCATGACCAGCCTCTACTCCTCTACCCTCTGTCTTTCTCTGTCTCTCTCTGTCTCTCTCTCTGTCTCTCTCTGTCTCTCTCTGTCTGTCTCTGTCTCTGTCTCTGTCTCTCTCTCTCTCTCTCTCTCTCTCTCTCTCTCTCTCTCTGTCCTCCCCATGTCCTAAATAAACTCTATTCTATATTATACCCTCCTTTGACTGGTACATCACAGGGAAAGGATTCCTCAGTAAGTACCCACAGAGGTAACTTCTTCCACAGCATAATACCATGCTTCTACAAAGTATATCCCTGGCTTATTTTTATAAAACACAACACAAACTATATCCTCTTCTTAATTGCTGCAAATACCGGTACCACAGGGCTCATGGCTATGAAGATGAGCCTTAAATTTCATATGAGGCTTTGTTTTTCCTATTGTGACCTTAGCATTGATGATCATTTATATACTAATGTATTCTGTATACTAATCATGCCAGTTTTTAATATAGCAGTCATTTTTTTCTTTTACAATTATATATTAGATACCAGTGGGAGGGGTTAAAAATAAGAATTGATAATATTCAAGTCTACAAGATGAATGTCTTATGTGGGATACCAATGTTAACTGTAAAAACACTATCAGCATTCATCAGAAAGGCTAGTCTATACATTAGAGTTGTAAATAAGCTTCAGCAGTTGTGTCTGACACTGACATGCTCTATCATGGTGATCATCTCGGTGTAATAATAAATGGAAGTTTACCCCTTTTGCTCACTTTAATTAGACTTTTTTCAACACGGTTATCAGCATTTTCCATGTCTTCAAACATAGTTCTGAGGCATTATGTTTTAATCCAGACAGTATTTAATTATGTGGATATATAACAAAATAGGCATGTTTCTCTTGTTGAAAAATTATTTCCTTAAAATGGAATTGCTGTGTTATAGTGCATGATATACTCACTACTGGCTGCAGTAGAGACATGTATACAGAAAGTAAGTTATTTTTAAAACTCTTGTATTTTTATCAATTTACAAGCAAAATCAAAACATCTATGAAGTTTGAGTTTTAGTTTATACAGGTTTAGCTGTGGAACAATATTGTAAATGCTTTTTGGTTAGTAATATGTGGATTTTTAAATAGACTATGGGTTAAGTACAGCTTTAATATTAGACAAAGAATTACTTAGGTAAATTATTTTATACTCTTTTAGTTCTTTTTTTCCAATTTTTATTAGATATTTTCTTCATTTACATTTCAAATGTTATCCTGAAAGTCCCCTATACCCTCCCCCATCCCCCTCCCTGCTCCCTACACACCCACTCCCACATCTTGGCCCTGGCGTTTCCCTGTACTGGGGCATATAAAGTTTGTATGACCAAGGGGCCTCTCTTCCCAATGATGTCCAACTAGGCCATTTTCTGCTACATATTCAGCTAGAGACACAAGCTCTGGGGGTACTGGTTAGTTCATATTGTTCTTACACCTATAGGGTTGGAGACCCCTTCAGCTCCTTGGGTGCTTTCTCTAGCTCCTCCCTTGGGAACCTTGTGTTCCATCTAATAGCTGCCTGTGAGCATCCACTTCTGTGTTTGCCAGGCACTGGCATAGCCTCACAGGAGACAGCTATATCAGGGCCCCTTCAGCAATATCTTACTGGTGCATGCAATAGTGTCTGCATTTGGTGGCTGATTATGGGATGGATCCCTGGTTGCAGCAGTCACTGCTTGGTCCATCCTTTTGTCTCAGCTCCACACTTGATCTCTGTAACTCCTTCAATGTGTGCTTTGTTCCTAATTCTAAGAAGTATATATTTGATTACAAGGACTTATTTTAGAGTTTGTCAAGTACAGATTGTATTTGTGTGTGTGTGTGTGTGTGTATTTGTATGTACATTTATATATAATCTTCTATTCCCTGTCTTATTCTCCGTTTTATGCTCTTCAATGATATTAATTTAAGCTCACTCACTTAATCCATAATCAGAGCATAATTAGTCTTATGGTTAGGGGAAACACATTTCATTTGTGATTGAGAGTACTGTCCAAGAAGAATATACTGTAAAAATTATAAAGAGTCTCTTATTTATAGATACTATGACTCACTAAAAATGATGGCATCATATTTATTTTTATTTCACACCAAATTAAAATTACTATGATTAAAAATCAAGCATAATGTTTTAAGAAACATATGGGAAGAAAAGGGAAACCCTCCATACAATGGGATTTCCAAAAAAAGTTTTCACAATTTATTGTCTGGTATATATGAATTAATTGTGAAATTGAACCATTTCATTTATCATATGAGTACATATAATCTTATATTTTTCAATGAATTAACACCTACAGTTCTCAACTGAATTTTAAATACAGCATGCATTTATGTGTATAGGTATTAATGCACTTTTATCTCTAGTAACATCCTATCAGTCATCATTACTTTTTACTGAAAGGAACTAAAGATATGTGAGAAAGAGGTACAGGAGAGAAAACTGTTTTCAGTAAGACAGATTGAATATAACTTGCATTTGCTTTTATTGAATGTCTATGTAAATACTGAAGGCAAAATTAAAAGACCATAATATTTTAGAAAAAATATTTTTGAATGGAAAGCTATAATGGCTTTTACTATTTCAGAGGTGATGGAAATTTATGTCCCAATTCACTTTCTTCCAACAGTGCCAACAGAGTCCAGGGTGGGAGCTAAATGTGACTGGGCTGCGATAAGAATTGGGGAAAATAGAAAAAGTAATTGCTTTAGCAATGATCGAATTTGGAAGTGATGGGTTCTTTCAGGTGTATTTGGTAACCTTTCTTTGCTGGAACATTCTTCTGACCTTCTCCGAGGTCAAATATCTTCATGTATGAAGGTGCAGGTAGTTTAGACACCTGCTTCTCTCCAAAATATTAAAACTGATCTCCAGTCATTCTGCTCTGAAGCCAGAGTTTTTCTCTCTGTGTCCTTGAGTATGAGCTGAGGAAGAACTCTCTCCTAAAGCTTTTTCTATCAGATAGTCTTCAGCATCTAATGAGATCAGAAAACTTCTGAAAAATAGACTGATAGTACCCATTCCTCAGCTAACCTGCCAGCTTTTAGCTTTTTGCAGCAGCGATAGCAATGTATGTTCAGGGCAAAGAAATGCCGATTTTTATGTGACGATTCAAGAAAAGAAGCAAAATATGTCAATAAAGATGTAGGCCAAAATACTTTTGTATAAATATCATTTTGCTTGTCAGCCTACCACACATGCGTGGTGAAGCAATAATTTACTTGACAGACTTATTCTGTATTGCACTAACAATACAGAAAAGGAAAAGGTATTTTAGTCCTCAGGCACTCACACAACAGGTGGTCTAATTTTTGCCTGTTGGTTCACAATAGGTGTTTGGTGATTTCCTCTCTGACCTGAATCGATTCTCAAACTGACAGAGTAAAGTAAATCATGAACAAAAACAGCAAAGCATGTGTTTCCACTAGCAAGGTCAGTGTAAATTACGGAGGATTTATGACCTAAGGCGATGGGTAGCATCCTAGTGCTTTTGATTATGTAGGAATACTCAAACACCAATTTCTGTTCCTTTATACATACACACATTTTAGCCTAACTTTAAACATTAGTATATGTTGCTTCACTCTCCTGACACTTGAATAGTTGCACAGCTAGCTACTTAGGAAGTTCCTGCTTCAGTCTCTATAGAAACTGGGTTCTCATAGAGATAGCTAACACTTACTCTGACAAAGCTTCGAAACAGTCATGATCGGTAGGGTCTGATTCTCCTCCAGACATCAACCTCAAAAGTCTGTATTATTATGCATTCATTTACACACACACACACACACACACACACACACACACACACACACACACACACACACATATACTTCTAGCATCTACATTCCAAACATCATAGTCTTCAAGGTAAACAAGAATGGTTGTTTTCTTTCCCTAAGGAACGTGATTGTATTTCAACTGTCTAGTACTGTCTATTGCTTAAAGTAGTATCAAGTTCACATAGTAGCTAATACTAATCGTAATTTGTTTATAGACCTGCTTCCTATCTTAACATTTTCCCCAGTCATCATTATGATACTTTGCTTTTGAGACGTCTTACTATGTTAGGGAGGCAGAGTTTGAACTTAGCAGCTCTGGGTTAGCTCTGACTTTGCCTCAAGTGATCCTGTCTCACTGAGTACTCAAAACAACTTTTAGCTTATACTTTAATTATAACCATTATATTGCCTAACGCTCTATGTAATATATAATTACATCATTAGCTGGGAGTCTACTATCAATATTTACTTCCTTAGTAGTTAAGAAAATTGAGTAATTAAAACAAGATCATTCAAACTGAAATAAATTTGTGCAACTCACTGTTTTCGTTGGCAAATAAACTGGGCCAAAGCATATTTTATATTCAGTTTTCCCTTTATTCTTGTTGGACATAGGCAAGCAACAACCACTTTATGTGATTAGTTTTATTGCGCTAAATAAAAATTAAACAGAATTACAGCTCAAGTCTGTCAACAGGCAACAAATCACAGCAAATGAGTCAATTGATTATTCCTAAGCTTTGAGTTCTCGAGTCCCAAGCAGCCAAAGGATTCGCATCACATTATGTGAACCAAACATAAGTGATAACGTTACCTTCTTAAAATTACCTCATAAATATGGTCAATCGTGATACCTGAGCTGTGTAATCTTCAAAATTCAAACTAAATGAGCTTTTGCTCACAAGTCTAGTATTTTTAACGTGTACATTTTTTTTCATACAAATCCTCTGAGATAAAAAACAATCATAGCATTTAAGATGGTTATATATATATATATATATATATATATATATATATATATATATATTTATTTATATTTATTTATTTAAATAATGGACCATAGCAATCTGAAATGCAAATTATTTAGATTTTCAGTTGAAGAGATTTGTTTCTCTGATTTTTCTTTCCTTGCTAATCATAGATTGAATAGATCCAGATAAACTAGCTTTCTACCAAGTAAAATACTGCCAGGAAAATTTGAACTCTTGACCAAAATTACATGCATTGATTGAATTTAAAGCTTTCTTACTTATGCCAAAAGCAGACTAAATCTTAAAAATACAAGAAATATAGACCTTATGCTCAGTGATTCACAGTGTAATAAATTTAAACAAAGTGAAAAATCCAAAAGGAAGCACTTAACACCTTTCAGTACTCGGCGTCTGTCATGAAGACACTTTCAGAGGTTTTTTAAAATGACTTTTAATATTTTTGAAAGTATAATTTCATTTTTCTTGACTCTATCATGTGTATTCTCCACCTCTATCAAATTCATGACTTTTCTTTATAATATATAGATATATACTATAAATATATATACATATATACATATGTATACACATACATATAACCATGCTTCTTCTAAATAAAAGGTCTAAATATGTAAAATATGTATATATATATATATATATATATATATATATAATAAAGAAAATGTGATATATATATATATATATATATATATATATATATATATATATATATATTGGTATGTGTTACTAATTACATAAATACAACATGCTTAATCTTTGTAACATTAACTGTATGTGTGTGATGTAAAGGATGACCAATTGCTATTCAATAATCAATTTGCAGAAAGTCCTCCCTGACAAGACCATTTCCCTCACTTTCAGCATTCTCCAGCATCCTTTTGTTCTGTCTACTGCTGAAGCCCTATGAGCCTTGTCCCTTCCATGTTAGCACATCCATTGGCGTTAACATTGGTCAAGTTTTATTTAGGCGTCCTCATTGATTAGCTCTCATGGCTGCAATCTCTTGACATTTTTAGGAGAAATAATATCACAGCACACTTCTCGTTTCTATAGCGTTTATAATATTTCTTGCTTTCTCTTTCTCAGTGTAGGAATTATGACTAGGAACCATCCTGTCTCTTCTTTCTTCTAGGGTTTTTTTTTTTTTTTTCTTTTTATGAGATGGGCTCTATCCGTTGAAAAAATATGTTTGGGTTTTCTTTGTTTGTTTCTTTGACTGTGGCAGTTGGAGGATCATCTCCAAGGCCTTTACCTAAAATAGCTCCACATGGTTGCTTCCAAGTCTCTAGAAAGTGAAGAGCAAAGACCCTCCCATTAAAAGTCACGTTTTATTTAGAAGAAGTATGGTTACACATGTGACAGCAAGTTATAACATAAGAAAACTACATGGTATTAAGAAAGATTTGCTGTAAAACCTATCTATGTGCATAAAAAACATTAGCATAAGACTTTTTTGGGAGTTCAGGTGAAGGGTTCTCTCTGTCCAAAAGAAAGCCAGAGTTATTAAACAGATTATGAAGCTCTTGTTTCACAGAAAGAATTTTCTTGAACTTACAAGCTCATAGTCATATAAAATTTCCATTCAGGTTTTAGTGGGCCTACATCCTATTCACTAATTGAAATCACAGGCATATTTACAGCTATTTTTTTTCCATTCTGACTTCATTCCTGCAATCTTTCTAAGTAGTATGTGACATAAGCACACTGTAATGTCCACCTTAATGCTGACCTTTGAGACATAAACTTAAGGTAATACATCATTCTATACATCTCATTTGGGTCCAAGATGTGTTCATCTGATGAACCCAAAGATAGATTCATCAGAAAAGATGCCTATATCATCTTGTGAATTTTACTTCATCACTGTGTGACAAAATAAACTCACTTTCTTTTTAAGTGACCTAGACATAAATATCATGTTATTTTAACAGAAATGGAAGCATAAATGGTTTTAACACATTTCTACTGTGAGGCCATTGTCATATTTTATTTTTTGCACCATTTTTATAATTTCAGAGAAGCTCCAGATCAATTATTATTCATAAATTATTTCTCAGTGTACCCCCCAGCCTTAGGTTACCAGAAGTCTAATTTTCACTTCTAAAAGAGATTTGACAAACTTAGTCTACACAAATATGTAAAATCATAACACTGACATCGTTTTGACCAGCTTTTAAAAATTTGATTTTTATTTAAAATATCATTATATATGCATATACATACTCATAAAATACATGTATATAATTTTAATACCACCTGTGCAGACTATATTTATTTCAACTTGACACAAGCTACTCATTTAGAAAGAAGGAACCCCAACAGATTGGCCTTTGGCAAGCCTGTGAACCATTTTCTTGATTGATGATTAAGGGGGAAAGACTCAGCTCGCTGTAGGCTGTGCCACACTGGGATGGTGGTCCTTGATACAATAAGAAATCAGGCTGAGCAACTCATGGGAAGAATCCAGTAAACAGTTTTTCTAATTCAACAGCATGTAGAACTACTATAGTAGCATATTTATTTGGAATTGATCCCTTATTTGTCAACCAGAATTAGATAAAGTTAAGTGTAAAGTACCATGTGCAAGCAAAAAGCAGCCTGAGATTAAAGCATCATTATAAATAGCTAGTGGTCCATGTAAATGGTCTTACTGTGGATTATATTGGCTACATTCTACATAAAATTTATTGAATATCAAAATAACAGATAATATCGACAAGTATTGAAACTTTAGTCAGGTATTAATGATGAGTTATAGTTAAACAGCATTGTGGGGATCCCTTGTATATAGTGAGTTCTTTGTGCAGATTTAGTAATGATATTGCTAATATTTGTCATGTGCTTAATATCCCAGAAAGCACTATGAGTGATTGACAATCATTTTGGATTTTCTATATAAGAACCTTAAACTCTAAGAGACCTCTGACACATGTTGACAGGCACATGTGTCTCTCACTTTAATAGCATACGTTTGAATCTTTGTATTTTTTTTTTCTAAGAAATGAGATTATTCTTGATTGTTTTTCATGGTGGAAAGTACGTTCATGAGGAAAGGTGGAGGTGTCTTCAGAAAATAAAACAGTTCTTCAAAATAAAGACTAACTGTAAAATAGCATAATACAAGTGCTGGCTACTTCTCCAGAGGTCCAGAATTCAATTCTCAGAACCAATCTAATGGCTCACAACTGATGACAACTGAAGTCCCCTGGGAGCCAATGACTTCAGTTGATTTGCAGAAATACATGAAGACAAAGTAGCCATCTACATAAAACACATATATAAGTGTTCAAAACAAAACAAAACATCACAATACAGAAAATGCACCCTCAGCTGTTTTGAGTGTTGATTGCCAGTAGTATAGAATTTTAGAAATAGAAGTGCCCAGACATTCGTAATGAGATGCCATCATTTCCCAGCTGAGATGAGGTAAGGTGAAATCCTTTTTGTAATTGACTTTATTCAATTAAATAGAAAATATTTGAATAAGATTTACAGTTAGCCCTGTGTAAGAATGCCACAGAATGTAGAGATGGACTAGTCATGCAATCCCAATCACACACAAAGATATCAGTCAACACACAAATAGTAGACCCTGTAGAGTAATAATTTCACAATTAGCCACTTTAAGTACTAGTTTCAGAGCTGCTTTGTTCAATCTCTGATAGAGAGACCGATGCCTCATTTACTGATTAACTCAAATAACTTTTTTGTTAATGTACTAAAGAATAACAATTTTATATATATATATATATATATATATATATATATATATATATATATTACATAAAAAAATGAGGACAATATATATGAAAATCACGTTGTATCAGGGTTAAAATATCTATTATTTAGAATACTGTTTTAGAAATATTATATATTTTATATATTTATATATTTATTAAATTATATATATATATATATCAGCTTTTTTCATTTCAGAAAAATATAATTATTCCTCTGAAATGAGAAAAATTACTCTTTTCTTTTCATTCTATGTTTTCCAAAATACTCTGTCATTTTGGTGGAAGAGAAAAAATGAAGAAAATATAAAATTTTTAAATCCATGGTTTTTAAGACATTATAACTGAATGTATAGAACATTATGTTGATTTACTTAAGTGCAATCATTCACTACCATCACAAAATACAGCATCATTGCAGGTACATACATGAATACTTGCCATTTCCATTCCCTTATAATTAACAAAAAGGGAGATTTATTTTATATTTTTGGTTGTGAGCCTAGCCTTTAACAGCTGAGCCATTTCTCCAGCCTGAGATTTGTTTTATATCTGCCAGTTTATTATATTTTGACTACAACAGGGATAGAAAGATTAAAAGCATTAGTATCTAAAATGCAAAGAATTATTATTTTACTCGCTTCTTTATACTCACTTGTAATCAGTACTTTCAAGTAATTATTTAAAATAGTAAACATTTGAATGACTAAAATATAGTCTATAGTCAAAACAATTCACTTTTAATGCACAGTTAATGATTACTCCATAATAGGTATACTACCTAACATCCTTAGAAAACAAACAAAACATTTCTGTAACGTCAAATAATTTTTTATTCCATTTATTCTTTTAACAGTGCATTTGATAATGTAATGCAATCATATATCAGTACACTTGGATAGACTATTATAATTTCATAGGGATATACGTTGGAGAAGCAATTTATTAAACTAATCATTAAATGATGGCTATAATACAAATGTCATTACTTGTATACTCAGCAACAAATAATGTGCCAAACATACATCCATATATAATGGGATGGAATACAAAACATGACATTGTGTGAAATTAAATGGAATTTATTCAATGTATTCATTTCATTTTATATTATTGAGCAATTTCAAGGAACTTATTTACAAATTAAATGTTTGGGGTAATCAAATTAGACTCTTACCAATACTCCGCTTGAGGTCGGCTTTGCTACTAATAACACTGCAGCATAATATCAGTTCACTGATGTCTGCATCCAGATTAGAAATGATTGTTAAAATTTGAATAATGTTAAGAGAACAGAAAGGTAATATCTGGTGGTAGATTACAGAGGATCCTGCATATAGAAAATCCTCTCTTTCAAATGTATCTACTTTCAAAATGAAGAGAAGTACAGATATACATATGAATATATACATAAACAGCGTGTTTTTGTCCCAAGCACCATGTCATTTGGGTGGAAGAGAAGCAATGTGAAACATACAAGGTATTTAGAAGCTTGCAATTTTTGGCTTTAAGACTGTGTAGTTTCAAAATTAATTTCTTTGCATTTATCTCTGCACTGCATATTGGTGTTCTGTTTTGAGGTAATTGATTTAGTAATTGATTAAATTATGAAATTTTACAAAAATAAAGTGCAATATTCTCTTTTCAATTACTATGGCTTTTTTCACTCCATTTAAATGTTTTTCTTATGTAGAGGACATTAAGAATAGTTTTCCTAAGTTATAATAAATTAAAGATCCAGTAAAGAAAAAAAAATAAAAATGACATGTGTCTTCATATAGAGAGCACACATGGAGAAAATATGAATGAAGAATTAGAAAGCACAAGGCATGACATTTATGTCTAAAGGAATGCATTCAAAAGATTCGTTGTTCTTGCATATCTGTGTACTTAACAGTTCATGAATACTGACATACAGAGATAAAAATCTTACAAATCTCATAACATATAAGGTCTATGCTATGTGTACAATATATCCAATATTATGTCAGACATTTAGTCCACTTGGTTAATTCATATATATGTTCCTCATCATTTCTCACTTCTCTTTGAGCTATAATGCAATAAGAATGAAATGAATTTTTGGCATGCTCTTCCCTGTTCTAACTCTCCTATGTTTAGAGACCACAGGACCATTTATCATTACCAAAGCAAAACACAATTACAACAGTGAAAAATATGTCATTAGGTATTATGTCTGCATTTCTGCATATATCAGCAGAGATAATTGAATTGATATTTATTTCTGAGTATTCCAGAATCTGTGCTTCAGCATAGCTGAGTGATTTCATGGCTCTATTGGCCAGTTGGCATGAATGTGATTTTATCACAATCTTACCAGTACCTAATTTTGAGAGTTTTGTGCTCTCATTTAATAGAATTAAAAATTCCTATTAAACTGGAAACCAATACTGTAATTTATTATTTCAGAACTAAAATACTGAGACTCTTGTCTTATAGCAACTATAACTGGCTATCTTTTGGTCTATAAATCTAAGAATAGAACTCAATTTGCCTAATTTCTGAAAAAATATGCAACAAAAATATTATTCATAGCATGTTTGCTAAGATTTGCCTGTCGCTGGCAAAGTTATCATGTATTGCAATGGTTTAAAAAAGTAACATGTGCACATGCAGAGATAAGTATGTGTTGAATGTACACTCTGACAAGTGATGGTGCGATTCTGCATAAACAGAGGGATGAGAATTTTGCCTAAAGAAATGATACTCAACATTAGAAACAAAACACACAAAAGAAGCCAACCATGAGGGAAACTGGGAGAGGAACAAGTCACACTACAGGCACAGAAATGCACATGTTCACAAGCAGAGGGGAGACTGATTTCTAGGAACAGAAACATTGTATGACACAAATGAATATAGCTAAAACAGTAGATAAAGCAATGAGACTGTGGCGGTTCTGCTAGTCGCAGTCCCAGACAGAGTCTCTGTAGGGAAAAGAATGACGAAAGCCAAATCGCAGCACTTTGCAATTAGACAAAGGGCATACAGGAGGCCAGACTGGGGAAGAGAAGTCAAAGATATGATACTGACGGGAGAGGAGAGTCAGAAAAGCATATTTACCAAAGGACATCAGAGGAGTACTGTAGATGGTACTGTGAATTAGAAAATGTATACTAAAAATGGCCTGGAGAATTGGAAGAAACGACACACATTCCACATATATTCCACATATATTCCACATATATTCCACATATATTCCACATATATTCCACATATATTCCACATATATTCCATGGCCTCCAAGTTGCTCTATTTTCTTTTCTTTCTTTTTTTTCCCCCCATTTGAGTTAAATTTTTAAAAGCACCATTTAAAAGCTACATTGTAAAACTAACCATGATTTATATCATAATGTCTTACAAAGTCAATCAATATTTGAGTTTTCAGTTGGCTCAGAGCAAGAAATCATAGTAAAACAAAATGTAACGTTAACACTAGTTGCTGTCCATTAAGTTTTTTTTTTTTTAATTTCTTTTTCCAAATTTTTATTAGGTATTTTCTTCATTTACATGTCAAATGTTATCCCAAAAGTCCCCCACCCACTCCCACTTCTTTGTCCTGGTGTTCCCCTGTACTGGGGCATATAAAGTTTGCAAGACTAGGGGCCCTCTCTTCCCAATGATGGCCGACTAGGCCACCTCTGCTATATGAGTAAAAACCACAAATGTAAAAGAGCCAAAAGTTCTGTTTCTCTGTATATTTAGTCAAGCCTAGATTCTTCCTCATGCAACAGCCTCCAAAAACTGTTCTTTCAATCTGAAGACATTACCATCATGCTACTCTGTAAGCAAACCCTTCCATCTATCATTTTCCATGACCAGTCTGGGTGTTTCATCCATTGATCTTTCTAGAAGAGATACTTATGGTGATTTTTCCCACAAGACGGCATTGTTCCCATTTACTGAGGTAATTGCATCTCCAACACATGGAGTGTGAGTCTGGCCCGAAGTCTCTGAGGAAGAGACTTATTTCCATTCCTGCTGCGTGTGCTCTTACTCGTGGCTTGACTGCTTTTCTCAGATGATTTTGCTTCAATATCTCCAATGACCTCATCTAACCTTTGGGGAAACCTCTCATTGGTTTCATCTCCCTCGCGGGGACAAAACAAATTATGGATGCTACACATTCAGAACATCCTTTATGGAACAACATTTGCATAGGAACCACAAAGAGCCCACTGATGAGAAAAAAAAAATACCAACGACTACAACTTCACCAAGAAAAGGTTGCTTGATTTGCTTCTTTCTAACTCGTATAATGGTCTTCTATGTAGCTGTGGCTATCAGACTTTCACATGCAACATGGGTTGTATGAACTCTAACATTGTATCCTATAAAAACAAGGAAAAAGGAATACACGTATCTGAGAAGCTAAAATTGTGTAATTACTTAGATACTGTTTGTATCCTGATTGTTAGATTTATTGTTCTAATAAGCTTAAGCATTAAAATTCTTTATGCTTTTAAAAATCGTCATTGCAGTACTAGACTGGAAATGTTACGTGCAGGTTCCACTCTTTCTTGTACAGTACAATTATATTCTTTTTACACTCATAGCAAACGCCTCACACTGTGGCACAGGAATCAACTAGTATACTGTTAAGCAAGCAGAATCTAGCCTCACACTGTGGCACAGGAATCAACTAGTATACTGTTAAGCAAGCAGAATCTAAGTCTCCTTTCCATACCTATTAATAGGAATCTGCTTTTTCCTAAAGATCATGTAATTTGCATGCAGCTAGAGTTTCTGGATGTGTTGTCCTATATTGTCGCTGTCTTTGGAGAGCAAGGTGTAGTTGTGCTGTTGAGTAATGACATATCCAACCTCATTCCCATTGTAATTCAGGCTGAAATGTGGAAACCAGAAATCCTACAGTGATGTACTGGAGGTTAATATCACTGTGAACCTACCATGCTGGCCGCAAGTCTCCATTTCCCACAACAAGGCTTTATGTGCTATACTTCGGAATTAGAGCAAGCCAAAGCCATCTCATATTGCTTCTGCATTTTGTCACCTATAGAGATTTGCATTTAGTAATTTAACTCAGCGGTGCTTGTTGTAAAAAAAAATGTCCTCACCAGAATTTGTGAAAACCTTTTTTTGCTAAACAATATATAGAGTAGCCAGCAGGAATACAAACAGGAAAACCTCATTTTTGAGCTAATGTAGTTTATCACAAGGGTATGATTGTAAAGAGCTTTACCTGGCAGGAATATGATTTTATTTGTTGGTATTGTGATTTTCCCAGGTTAAATTATAATCTTATATTAATTTTAACTTATGTGTATTATGTTCTGTTGAAATAAATATTATTTTTCTTAACATACTAAATACAAATACTACTCAAATAAACTCTGAAGCCCAGATATTGGGTATTTGACCTTGATGTATATTTTATTCTTTTTTATATCTCTTTTTTTAAAGGTTTAGATTAAAATAGTTATTTATTTATGTATTTTATTATTTTTATTTTTATTTTTTTTACAGTCCAGTTATTATCCCCTTCCCATTTGGCCCTTTAACAGTTTTTCACCTCATTTCTCCTCCCCCATCTCTGAGAATATGCTCCCATACCCTCACACACCCCTATACTCTGCAAGGACTCACGATTCCGTGAGGCCTTAAGTCTCTTTTAAGGGTTAAGTTCATCTTCTCTCACTAAAGCCAGTCCAGGATATCCTCTACTCTATATATGTTGGGGACCTCCGACCAGCTGGTATATGCTGCCTGGTTGGTGGCTCAGGGTCTGAGAGATCTCAGTGGTCCAGGTTTATTGAAACTGCGGGCCTTCTTATGGGAATGCCTGCCTCCTCAACTTCTTCCAGTCTTTCCCTAATTCAACCGTAGGAGTTCCCGTCTTCAGTCCAGTGGTTGGGTGTAAGATGACATATTTAGATAAGGTTATGTGAGTGACATTGTTTTATAAAATATTAAATTACAGGCTGGATAAATGGCTCAGTAATTAAGAGCATGTACAATGCTTTCAGAGGACTGGAGTTTGGTTCCTAGCATCCACAACAGACCACTAACAACTGCTTGTATCTCCATTCAGAGCCTCTAATGCCCTTTTCTGAGGAATCAGGGGCCTCGTGGGCACCTGCATCTATGTGCGCAAGAACACACACACACACACACACACACCACTTTAAAATTAAAATAAATCTTTAAAATATTTATATTATGTATGCAAAGTCATATTGTCTAGACACATGTACTTGATAATGGTTCAGAAAATTGTTATTTAATAATTGATTTAAGTTATGTAATTGCTATAACAATGTTTCTTAAGAAAATTATTGAAAGCAATGTGATGACCACATGGATGGTGCCGAAGCTCCAGCTTTTATTTACTTTAATTTTTAAAAGAAATTAGATACTCCTATAAAATAAAACAATGTGTGTTATTCAGAAGTATACATAAGCATTTACCCAATACTGTTTTTAGAAGTAACAGCTAGATTTTAAATGTTATCACTTTAATTTTTTTTGGAATTTTACAAGTGTATGAGCAACTTGCTCCTTACAGAGATATGAAGCATCATTCTTTCTATGTGTCAACCAGTGCAGTAAACATTGAAAACTATCACAACCAAATAAAGGAAAACATAAAATTACATTTAAATATATTATGAATTAAAACATCACTGTTTTATTTCATGATGTTTCTAATACATTTGAAAAGGGGGGTGACTATCTTCCAGATATATAAATAATTTTTCAGGATTTATTTTGCCTCCAAATAAAATATCTTTCTTCTGAGTTACTCCACGTGGTTTTTATAGAAATTTTTTGAAAGAAATATCATCATTCCTACATTGAAGCTGAAATTAAGAGAACAAAATAAATTACAAAATCAATTTTTTAAAGTGATTCATTTCTTATTCTGAGGCTTATGGTGGCTGGTTTACTCTGGCACTTCCAAAACAGTGCAATATAATTACAAAGCACTGATATTATGCTTTGCACTCTTCACATCTCTTTGTATAATTCAGCAATACTTCCTGATAGTTTTGTGTGAGCTTATGCCTTGAGTTACCAACAGTCCCAAGTGTATAACTGTTTGCTTAGCTTTTCTAAGCTGTGAGAATCATTTCTAACTTCATTGATGTAAGCAGCCCCCGACATAATAACCACCGTATCTCACATATGTTCAAGCTAATGCTTCTGCATTATTGACAATCATCTAATTATATCAGTAAGAATAATTGTGCACTTGAGTAATTCTTGTAATTATTATTAGAATTCTTTCATGTCTAAGCTCATAAACAGAGAAAGAATCAATAGTTCAAAAGTTTTAATCAAAGGCAGAGAGATTAAGTCTGCAGCTCACCCCCATTCCCAAGGCCTTTTGCATTTTATAATGTGTCTTCGTGGATTAAAAGTTAATGTGGCCTCACAGTGACTGCATCATCAACAAGTTATACACAGTGAGCTGAGGCTGAATTTATTGGGACAATTATATTTGCTTATATTTGGTATATAAATACATAGGGTGATTCTCCAGAGTGTCCAGGGACATGGTCTTAATAATTCGGGGAAATCTTGGGAGTACAATCTGTAAAAGTACAGACAATCAATACAATATAGAGACTAATAGCAATCTGAATAACCTTCTGCATGATTCCAACTTGAATGTCTTGCTAAGCTGTGGAAATTCACATTTTGAAGATCAATTCTAAAGGCTATTAAATGCTGCAATGTGAAACTAAGTATTTCTGAATTTTCCCAGGCCCAGCAATACTGACACATGGGGCAGTGTGTAGGTTATTTCGGTTGTTATAGGAAAGTAGCTTCACAGTTTAATGTGCTGTTTATTTAAAATACCATGAGTCAGATATCAACACCTTACTTGATAAGCAGGAGTATCATTTTTACTCTTTCCCACCATTTCCTCTGGAGGATGTGATAATGAACTGTGAAATGGTCAGAATGCGTAGAAGAATAAAGGAATGTACTGATTCCCAAATGCATCTTCACAAGTTTAATTATTCCTACATTAATAATTTGTCTTGTTCAAGATTAAAATTTAAGAGTCATGAAAACATTTGAAGTATTTATATACATTCATATATATGAATGCATATATATGAATGCATATTATAATATTCATATATGATCTGTGTGTGTGGGGGGGGTATATACATATTAGGCCTAAACCTCGTACCTTCCACATGCTATACTAGGACCCTACCTTTGAGCTAAATCCTCAGGAATATATACCATATATAGGTATAGGTATAGGTATAGGTATAGGTATAGGTATAGGTATAGGTATAGGTAGAAATAGATAGATAGATGATAGATAGATAGATAGATAGATAGAGATACAGATACACACAAACACACACATATGTATGTGTGTGTGTGTGTGTGTGTGTGTATATATATATTTAAATAAAAATATAAATAAATATGTCTGCCAGTTCCAATATTAATTTATTCTCAATGGTGAAACTGCCTAATTTTTATTTTATTTTATTTGTATACATTCCAGTTGTTGCCCCCTTATCGGTCCCTCCTCCCACATTCTTCATCCTCTTCCTCACCCCCTTTGCCTCTGAGAGGGTGCTTCCCCACCCATCACCAGAGCTCCCCTTTCCCTTGGTCCTCAAGTCTCTTAAGGATTATGCACATTTTCTTCCACTGAGGCTTGACCAGGCAGAACTCTGCTATATTTGTGCTATTTTTTATTAGATATTTTCTTTATTTACATTTCAAATATTATCCCCTTTCCTAGTTTCTCCTCGGAAAATCCCCTAGCACCCCCCCCTTCTCCTTGTTCCCTAACCCACCCACTCCCATTCCTGGTCCTGGCACTCCCTGATAATGGGGCATAGAGCCTTCACAGGATGAAGGGCCTCTCCTCCCATTGATGACTGACTAGGCCATCCTTTGCTACATATTTAGCTAGAGCCACAAGTTCCATCATGTGTTTCCTTTGATTGGTGGTATAGTTTCAAGGAGCTCTGGGGAGGTTCTGGTTAGTTCATATTGATGTTACTTCTATGGGGCTTCAGTCCTCTTCAGCACCCCGGGTATTTCTCTGGCTCCTTCATTGGGGACGTTATGATCTGTCCAATGGATGACTGTGAGCATCCACTTCAGTATTTGCCAGGCACTGGCAGAGCCTCACAGGAGACAGCTATATCAGGCTCCTGTCAGGAGGCTCTTTTTAGCATCTGTCTAGTGTCTGGGTTTGGTGGTTGTTTATGGAGTGGATCCACAAACGGGACAGTCATTGGATGGTCATTCCTTCAGGCTCTGCTCCGAATTTTGTCTCTGTAACTTCTTTCATGGGTATTTTGTGCCCAATTCTAAGAAGGAACTAAGTATCCACACTTTGGTGTTCCATCTTCTTGAGTTTCATGTGTTTTGCAAATTGTATCTAGGTTACTCTAAGTTTCTGGACTAATATCTACTTATCAGTGAGTGCATCTCATGTGTGTTCTTTTGTGATTGGGTTACCTCACTCAGGATGATATCCTCCAGATACATCCATTTGCCTAAGAATTTCATAAATTCATTGTTTTTAATAGCTGAGTAGTACTCCATTGTGTAAATGTACCACATTTTCTGTATCCATTCTTCTGTTGAGGAACATATGGGTTCTTTCCAGCTTCTGGCTATTATAAATAAGACTGCTATGAACATAATGGAGCCTGTGTCCTTATTACAAGTTGGAACATCTTCTGGGTATATGCCCAGGAGGTATTGCTGGATCTTCTAGTCCAATTTCCTGAGGAACTGCAAGACTGATTTCAAGAGTGGTTGTGCCAGCTTACAATCCCACCAGCAATGGAGGAGTGTCCCTCTTTCTCCACATCCTCATAAGCATCTGCTGTCACTTGAATGTTTGATCTTAGCCATTCTGACTGGTGTGAGAGAGAATCTCGAGTTTGCTTTGATTTGCATTTCCCCAAAGTCAGTATTCAGTGTTGCTTTATCCATGACCCTGCCCTACAGCAGCACATCAGATCTATTTGTTCTCAACTCTAATTTGATAAAAATCATTTGCTGATTGTCATCCTAAACATATGATGTTACAAAATGTGTAACAGACCCATAAAGTACTCACTAAGTAACCAAGAATTACACAATTATTTTAATTGTAATTAATAACCTCCCTAGGTGCTAAGGTTGGTAGAACTTAATGCACCTTTATCTCCCACACCTATTTTATCTCTAGTTTTAATTTTCTCTCCAACTCTCTTCTTCACCATTCCTAACAGTTTCCTTGGACTTTGGTACATTTCGTCCCCTGTCTTCAAGTACCCTTCCCTGGTAAAATTCTTCTTTGAGTCTTCATGGGTATTCAGAGTATAATTATTATAAAATCATGTATTATATATTTCCTTGGCCAATGCATAAATAAATTTATGGTAGGTATTATGCAGAATCATGTAAAAAGTTGAATATAATTACAGAACAAATTCCTTTGGTTTTTCAGCTTATCAAAAAATGCATTAAAATTTAAGAAAACACAGTGGAGTGTATCTCTTCCTCTGAAGTGCTCATAGCAGAGAGGTCATTCTGTAAATGCTGGATCTGAGGTTCTGTCCAGCTTGTCATTGTAGGAAGAAGCAACTCGAGATGCAGCTTAAGGGGAAATGGGGGTATTTTCTCTGACTATGAACAGAGTGAGTTTATGAAGAAAACACAGATGTTTATTTAGCACAAAAATGAAGTCAAGTTATACAGAGAACTGAGGCAAAAAGAAGAATGTAATGTAGCATACTACCCCCCTCCTTTTTTGAGTTTTTTGAAAATGCCTGCAACATACATCTAAATTATTTGGCACATCTTAAAAAAAAAAAAAAATCAATAGAACAAATCACCCAGTTGACATATGGAAAAACAAAATCAAGACATTTTCTAATTTCAAATATTCTTCAACAAATATGTAATTAATGATTGCTTGTATACTTTAATTATTTTATAGTTAGTTAGGTTGTTTAAACAAACAGCATGGATTCCATCCCAAATCAGCATAGAGTACTTACATGGCCTTCTTCCACACTGCTCAGCTTTTTGTTCTCCCCAAAAGCATGAAAGTTATTTACTAGCATGAGTTTTTATTTATAGGATTAATGAAGATAATATTTGGAGAAGTTTTGACTTGATAGGGTTAAAATATTAGATTTCCAATAACATAATTGAGCTGCGGCAACCTCACAGACTCCAGAATATTTCATCCTGAGTCAAATGTTGTCAGTCAACCACAAGTCATTCTCCAGAAATCAAACTCCTGGCTGAAGTCCTATATCAATGCTAGAAGCTGAGAAAAATATTGCCATAGATTACCTATGTGATAGTTTCTAGATCTGAGGGGGAAGGCATCTATAATACATTCTCATTAAAGCAGCTCTTAATCCTTATATCCTCATGCACCTGGCATATGAGTCATTCTCAGGAATAAAAGAAAGTGAAGATGTAGCAGAGTTCAGCAGCCAAGAGAGGCAGGTGAATCTGAGTTTTATATATCCTCAGGGACATGGATCACTTCCTTGAATTTGGTTTGCATTGATCAATGGTGACAGATGATAGATTAAATGCCATATCTAAACTCCAATTTTAAATTTTCTTATCCTTATGGGGAGAAAAACCCCTAAGGATGAGAGACACCTGTGCCGACATGAAGACAGACACAGTACTCTATAAACAAATGAACAAATAAACATATATATGATTTAGATGCAACTAAACTAAAAACCTATTTTGAAGCTAATTCAGCCAATAATTCAAGAAATAATTTTAAAAGTTTGCATTTGCCTCTACTTACAACGTTAGAGTACTGAGCTATAAAGGATAATCAGAAAATATCTCCATACTCAAGGTGTTTGTGACTTTACCTCTGTAGGTCAAATATATTATATTCAAAACTGTCATGAACAATCAAATGTAGCGAGTGTCTTCTCTGCTTCACAGGAACAGATTAGTAAACTTTCAGGATGCAAGTTGCCATCCCACCCGTGCCCCTCTGAGAAACTATAAACTTCTCTTGAACACTGTTTTCTCACTTCTAAGGGGAAGGGGGATCATTCCTCTCTCGGAAATTTGTTGGAAGAGCAGGGAGAGAATCATGTATGACTTGTGGCATCTGGGTGAATAGACATTATCATAGAAGGAACAGAAATTACAAATGAGTAAAGCTTCCATAATAAGGAAAACATATAATAGACAGGTACATTTTCCTTTGCAGTAACAAGCTATCTAGGATTCTGCTTTGGTGTGGGATTCTTATTAAACTAGTCTATGTATTTTCTATTTATCTTTATGGACTTGGACAATCCCATGGTGGTAGGGGGAATGTGTGGTCAAGGATCTGTATGAGTTTCAAATAAAAAAAGGTAATGAATCTAAAAATGAAGGGGCGCAACTATATATCACATAAATGGGCTCAAGGTGAAATAGCAAATAAAATATCATATTATTATGAAAAACATATTTGCAGTGATCAACACTTTATTCAAACTATAAAGGACATTATAGTTCACTTTCTTAAATTTTCTTGACTTAAAAAGAAAAAAGAAAGAAACAAGAAATTTACCTAACCAAAAGTCATATTTGATTTACCAGTCCACACTGGAATTATATATTATTGAATATCTACTTATCTAGTCTATTGTTAGGTTGCTTTTTTTCTGTTTCTGTGGGGTTTTTTATTTGGGGCTTTCCATAGATTTCCACGGTACTCCTTAATTCCCATTGCCATAAGTTAATTAATTAATTAATCAATTAATGGATTTGGAAGGAGAGTATCTTTGAAATTTTTCAGAGTACTATGATTTCAAACATAAACAAAAGCTATAAGTGTTATTGTTTCAATCTGATGTTGATGCCATGTCATTCTAACTATAATTAAGGATGGACATTATGGTCCCTAATAATATACAGAGCAATAGAAGCATCTGATGCAGTACCAGGATGCTATAATGAGATCCTGGTGCAATTGAAATCAAAATCTTGCAAATAATTCATCACACTTTACCCTGGTGACACATACTTATGGCTTGCAGGTGCACTATCTCTTTCCTGAATCTTTTTTTAAATTAATCTAGGACAAGGTAAATCTTTGTATGTATTTCAGTTCATATTATACATATAAATCACAGAAAAATGTTTCCAGATGAAAACAATATTTATGGTGTGTCATCTGTTTAGAAACTGGATGTGGGATTTGACGGGAAGAAAGCCTATACAAAGAATAGTGAAATATTCTTATACAAAGAATGTAATGCTGGCTAGTGTGCAGAAGGGAATTTCACCATGGTTAAAGTAATAATCACCTTTGGTATTAATCCTGGGAGGTGGAAATAAGCTTTCATACCTGGCATATAACAAAGATATGATGATCCAAATCGATGACACTGAACAAGGGAGTATTTTTCCCATACAATGGAAATGTACTAGAAACAGTATCAAGTATGAAATGTACAGATTATATTCACCTCAAATTATGTTAATTTGTATTTTATGTGGAAAGAGTAAACACTAATTAACAGTGTTATAGTCTCTCTAGAAATGGGTTAGTTTTCTCAATGAGAATTAAAAACTCCAATAGAATAATAGCCCTCACAAAGACAAATCTTACTGAGTTTCAATTCAATAAATCACCCAACACCGGTTAGGAGATATTGGAGATACTGAAATAAACGGGGAGTTTGGAAAGTGATTATAAAAATGACTATGTTAGCCATACTAGATATAATTCATGTGTGCACATGTGTGTGCATATGAGGTGGTACACACACACACACACACACACACACACACACACACACATATGTGTATGTATGTGTGTGTGCATGTGAATATCACGGAGCATGTGTTTAAGTCTGAGACTAACCTGAGCAATCTATGGGTTGTTGTTGATCCTAAAGAACTCAGGTCATGAGCCTTTAAGTAACGTGCCCCATCTGCTTCACCAAATTATGCTATTTCTTTTAAAATCATTTTTCCTATTTATAATAAAAACTTTACAATTTGTATATCATTTTATTACTTTCATAAATTAAAGTGCCTGACAATAAAGAATATTAAGCAGTTAGTCCAAGTCCACAGGAATTGAATGAATCGCCAACTCTTTTCAGTTCGGGAATCTGAGATTTATAGCTTTAATAGCTAATGTCTATTTTAAACTATTCAAAATGGGTTTTCTAAGGAAGTTTACAAATTATGAGACCTTTGGGGTTAAAATAAAGTGATTTTGGATCCAGATGAGGACTTAATTAGTGGACTTCAGTTGATATATGAATAAAAATGTCTCCAAATGAAATGTCAAGGAAGAAAATAACACAGAATTAAAGAATTTCAGAAATTGTTACTGTATATGAGAGAGTGCATGTGTATGTGTATACATATAATATAACAAAGAAGAAAAAAGGAGAAGCACTTGAAATAATAGCATCTGATAACTTTCCAAAATTAATGATTGTCATTAAATATTACTATAAAAATTTTATCTTTGAGTTTGTTTATATACGGTATTACGTTGATGGATTTCCGAATATTAAACCATCTCTTTCTCAGCCAGTTCATCCTTTGTATAGAGAAAGGCCATCGATTTGTTTGAGTTAATTCTATATCCAGCTACTGCACTAAAGCTGTTTATCAGGTTTAGGAGAGAGGGGGAACAAAAGAGAACAAAAGAGAAAGACAGAAACGGAGAAGAGAAAGATCATCTTCATGAAAATAATCAATGTCATTTTTTTCTTTTTCCAATTTTTATTATGTATTTTCTTCATTTACATTTCAAATGCTATCCCGAAAGTCCCCTATACCCTCCCCTCTCCCCCCTACTCCCCTACTCCCACTTCTTAAAGGGGAAATTTTGTTCTACTTGTTCTTGTATACTTATAAATACTCAAAAATTAATGTTATTAACTACAGGGTAAGAAATTATTATAAAGCTGAGGACATGCTTTGGCAAAGAACTGTGACATGTTTTGGATCTGGCCTTCCTGTCTCAAGCTTATTTGGACAGGACAGAAGTGCAGGTTAAAACACTAAATTACAGAGAAGCAATAAATAAAGGAACAAAAAGTAACAAAAACAAAACAAACAACAACAATAACAAAGGACTTGATATGTGCTCCCTAGTGGAGGAGTTTGAGAAAGGACTGAAGGAGCTGAAGGGTTTGCCACCCATAGGAACAACAACAATATCAACCAACCAGAACGCGCAGAGCTCCCAGGGACTAAACCAGTAACCAAAGAGTTCTCATGGAGGGACCCATGGCCCCACCCATATATTTAGCTGAGGGTGGCCTTGTCTGGCATCAATAGGAGGAGAAGCCCTTGGTCCTGTGTTGGTGTTGGCTCAATCCCCAGTGTAGGGGAATGGCAGGGTGGTGGGAGTGGGTGGATGGGAGATGGAGCAGGGGGAGGGAGGATGAGAGAGAGGGCTTCTGAAGGGGAAACCAAGAAAGGGGATAACATTTGAAATGTAAATATATGAAAAATATCCAATGAAAACAAACAAACAAACAAACAAAAGTACTGAATTACAATATGCTGGGTTGGCCTGAACTTTTTTGAAGGAAAAGGAGTGGATGTGGGAGAGAGGACCGATGGAGGGAAAGAGGCTGGAGGAAAGCAGGGAGGGAACTCTATAGTCAGAAAGCAAGATAAGAGAGAATAAATTTAAAAATTAAAATAAACCACACAATGGAAAAATAAACAATCAAATGACTGTGCTACATGTCTGATCTCTTGTTTTTACACTTTACTGTCTCAAGTCCATCTCGGATGCCACATCCAGGACTTGCCTAACTTCTGTGATTGGTACAGTTGTTGCATGTTGCCTAGGATGTAGCACGGACACCTCCGAGGAAGGAGGGTACCAAATCGTCTTCCTGATCTCCATGAATTATGCGGATTGTATAGTTTTTCTGGATTACACATGTTTTAGGGAAGTTTTCACATTTGCCACGAATTATGCGGATTGTATAGTTTTCCTGGATTACACATGTTTTAGGGAAGTTTTCACATTTGCCACGAATTATGCGGATTGTATAGTTTTTCTGGATTACACATGTTTTAGGGAAGTTTTCACATTTGCCATGTGGTATTGTGCTCGCAAAGTAAAGTGTATCTTGTCTACATCTCCTCGTTTCAGTTTTGCATTTTCCGATGCATGTGTGCACCTTACACAACTAGGGAGTAATTAGTGCAATTAGGGAGACTTCTTCATTTGCCAGGATTTTCACTCAAACTTGGCCCCCACAGGCTAACCCATACAATTTTTAGCTTTACCTGCAAAATAATGATTTTTGTGACCGGTAAGCAGTAAATGTTTTCAGCCTCTCTGCTAAATTTGCCAGCAGATAATAAGGAAATGTCACAGACTTGAACATCATTAAACTTATATTTGAGATCCCTTTTGGAATCTGTCACCTTTCCTCCTGCAATGTGCTCGTGCTTCTTCTGTTGTGCTTCATAAATTTTTATGACCGCTCTACTTGGAAATGCGTATTTTTTTTTCTTACCACAGCTCTGCTGGGTACCTTCTAGCAGTAATAAAACTCTTGTCGCTTTACATTGCGGCTACTTTTAGAGTAAGGCTTACTGGCTTCACTCCGCAGCATATTAAATAAAATAATCAATATGTTCAGCCTGGAAAATTAAATGCAGCGTTAGTACAGCTACCAAGTTATGGTGCTTTGTGCCTAGAACAGATGGCCTTGCAAGAGGTTTGCTGGCTTTCTCAAGTGAGTATTTTTTTTTTTTCTGTTTTGTGTATATTTTAGTTTGAGTCAATAATGTTAATAGTAGAGGTGACCATATTAATGAAATAAATCAACAAGAATGAGTTTTACAAAATCCATTTAGAGATTCTCGAAAAATAGAGTATTATAAGTTATAAGAAAAATTAGAGAATTTTTAGTTTTTTCCTGTGCTGTAAAGTTACCAACAGAAGCAAGAGCTGGGCTTTCTGTTATCTTTCATTTGTGAACCTGGTGTGTCCTTTTCTTTATGCACTTCTGCTTCTCAATTCTTAGGGAGTTGGGTTGGGGTGTAGCTGTTATATTTTCAGACAAAGTTCTCTTAACAGGAAAGTATAACAAAACTTTATTTTTTTTTTTTTTTACTTTTATTAGATATTTTCTTCATTTACATTTCAAGTGTTATCCAGAAAGTTCCCTATATCCTCCCCCCTCCCGGCCCTGCTACCCTACCCACCCGCTCCCACCCCCTGGCCCCGGTGTTCCCCTGTATTGGGGCAAATAAATGATAGCAAGAAATGCCTTTTTAAAAATATCCTCCAAATATTAAAGTCCCTATTGAAGCTCACCCCGATCTTTCTTTCTAGGAATTGCTCATCCTTGGGGGTTAAAACAGCCAACTATTTAAAATTTTTCACATTTCTATTCATGTAATATGAAATCACTTGGCTGCAGTTCTTGCAAGGCAGTATGGAAGTGGTTCTCAAGCATTAAAGGAAATGATGGTGTAATTAATTCCAAAGGAATCTCACCACTTTAATTTCTGTTAGTTTTAGATAACTCTACATGTAGTTAACAGGATTTAAGTGTACTCAACTAATTATTTTTGAACTTTTACAAGAATCCAAGTAGACATTATGTTGGAACCTATCTATAGAGGGCCATGTAAAACACACAGGAACTTGTAATCTTAGAGGTTTACTATGATTTGAATATGCTGTGGCAGAAGCACAAATTCTGTTCTTTTACACATATGAAATTTTATTAATTATTCTTATATAAATATTTTTAGTTTATGTTTCTCTAATTTTTAATAACAGCTAATAATCATAAATTCCTATGAGCCACAGTATACCATTTTAATACAAATACAATTCATAGTGTACATTATATAATTGATCAGCAATTAACATATCTACGTGGTAAGATGTATCATTGTCTGTGTTTGTAATAATCAGAAAATATTTTCCTTGCTAACTATTTTAATGTATATAAGCACAGGGTGCCTACTGCACTGTTAACAGTATAGGCTTTTCTGAGGCAGCTGCCCCTCTGTGCTTGCATCCAAGCTGTCTTCAACCCCACAGAGGCTTTGTACATGCCTCTGGCTACCAGAAAATACCTCTAAATTATAAACACGGAATATACCTAACTGACAAGCCCAAGCATCATTTCTTGTCTAAGGATAGTAGAATGACCTCTCTGTGTTGGTTTTGTAATAAACTATTAAATATGTCACATGTAGGGGAGTTTTCCTTGAAATATACAGATGGTGTAGAGTAATGTGGACTTTAACACCTATAAAAACAATGCAGAGTTTTATGAAGAAATGAACAATAGATTATATACATAAACTAGAAAAAGAACAAATTTGAAGAGTGACAAGAGACGTAACAGGAAGCATTATATGCATATTTTGAATTTTACTTATCTTATTACTCTATTTTCAAATTTTTAATGGTTATTTTATTTATTTACATTTCAAATGGTATTCCCCTTCCCAGTGTCACCTCCACAAAACCTCTATCCAACCTTTCCTCCCCCTGCTTTCATTAGGGTGTTCCCGCACCCACTCACATCTGCCGCACCACCCTAGCAATCCCCTATGCTGGGGCATCAATCCTTCACAGGATCCAGGGCTTCCTCTCCCATTGATGCCAGATAATGCTATTCTCTGCTGCATATGCAGTAAAATATACTTGATAACAAAAGTACTTTTAATTTTAGACACTGCATCTATGTCAGGTTATTTATTTGCAAATTTTGAGCGTCATTATTTTATTTTTATTTTCTGAAAAGCCCACTTCTGAACTGATATTCTAAATCAAACATTGGAGTCAGATTGGAGCCTCACACTACTCAGTGCTCAGACTGATCAGAAGATATTTGTATAAAGAGGAGGTATGATGATTTGCATTATCTTGAAAATTTTGATACACAACACTAACAGAAGGGATTGGACATCTTACCTATTTATTGTATAAATCCAAAAACATAATGATATAATATATAATTGTTATAAAATACTATGCTCTTAAATATAATCAGTTTCTTGATACATTGAACTGTATTTTTCATGTGGCATTGTATCATTTCATGTCACTTGGAAATCATTCTGCTTTGTATTATTACTCATAAAAGTCTGGGTATAATTAACAATTCTTGTTTCATTTTTACCAAATATGATTGTGGACTCAATTTAATGAACCTTATTATGGGTTCTCTATACTTTTATTTTTCATGATTTTGGAAAACTTGTCAGCCACTGTTCCTTCCTATTACAAACTGTAGAGACCCACACAGTAATTGTCAAGCATTTTTGTTTTCATTTTGGAGATTCAGTCCCCATCTAAATAAATCCTGCAACCTTGAGAAATAGCACCAACTAATCTGATTTTGAAGTCTTTCAGTGAAAACAGACAACATAACTGTGACATTAAGATTGATCTTCAACTTTTGTTACTATAGGCCTACTCATTTTTAATTTCATATAATATCATCTCAAATACTGTAAAGACACAAAAGCGTATGTGTACACCTCTTTTTAAGCTACAAGGCAAACCAGAATCAAAGAAGAACAGTATCCTTACATCTCAAAGTCTGAAACAGGAATAAACAACTTACCCTTATACTAGAGAATATACTTCCATTGAAGTGCACATTCTGAAAGTTGTCTGGAGATTGATGAGATAAAAATTTTCGTCTAATAAGTTGAAGATGGGCAATGATAAGCCAGGAGCCAGGAAATTTCAAACTCTTTTAGATCATTCTAACTCCATCAACTAAATTACCTTTCTCAGGGGGTATTTTGAGGTCTGAAAGAAAGTGCTTACAAGAGGTCATTATGACTTTTGGCACCCATGAGTGTAGGTCTAATGTCCTGTAGAAAGTATGAGGATCTAAATGCACCACTGTGAGTGTCAAACTGGTTTGGAAGGCATTCTCCTTCAATTGACCCCTTCTGCTCCTGTCTCTTACACTCTTATCAGATGGACAGTCATCAGTGAGCAGGCTATCATTCCAGATAGCCCACTATCAAAACAAAGGTAATTGTTCAAAAAGACATTCTACTAACACTGAAAGCCTTTGAGGAGGCTTAGAACTAAAATATTAGCTGTGGCCCACTGTCTAGGGAATTATCAAATAGCACTATTGTTTTGATATGATTTCTCTTTGTTGTAATATTTCTGTGTTAACTTTAAGTATCAATACCTTTTAATGGTTTCATATTTTCTTGAACAAAAGAAGACATATATGGATTAATATTTTCATCATAAAATCAATACATGTCAAGGAAAAAAAAAACTTTCTAGGAAACATCATCTCCAGCTTATAAGGGGAAGTTTCTAGTATAATACACAAGTTAGACAATGGATGTATCTACTGTGGTATGCATGTTACACAAGGCCTAGTATCTATTATAATTTGTAATCTAGACAAAGGTTAGTATATACTAAAATATGCAAACATGACTAATTATTGTATCTATTATGATATAGAAGGAAGAAATAAATTGTATTTGAAAAATACAATAAATGAGTTCAAAATGACTGGATTCTAATCCCAGACTCTCACTACGGTTTGTAACTTATATGAATATGATATTACCTGATATTGGGGAAGAGGATCATGATTAGGGCAGTGCATTAAATGGGCAGATAATGTAAAATATAATTTTTAGCATATCAATCAAAGCTCATATGCTATTTTGTCACAACTATAGGAGTGAGTTTCTCCAAGAAAACTGAGCACTGTAGTACATTTTGGTTCTTGGGCTACTAAAAAGTCAGGTGAAGAAATGTGGGTTGTGGAGTGGTGTCTCTGTGAGGAATGGGCTAGGTCCACAGAGAAGAGGGGCCAGCAGTTTTAGAAAATGCTATGTAAGTCTCACTGTGGTTATTAGTCCTTTAATGATAAGTTTGGAGTAATTATATGTGTTTCAAAGTTGTGAGTACTGAAATCCCAACAGTGTCACTTACAATTTCTTGGGAAATAGCATAGTAGTTAAAACTCCATCTGCTCAAAAATGTCAGTGAATTTAACTCTTGCTTATCCATAGAAAATAGGCAAGGAGGAAATGTAAAGTGGTCTATTTATGGCTCACAATTGGTGAATGCTAGGAATTTGTTCCAAACCACTCTATTGGGCTTCTATTTGCAAGTCCCTGTAGGTGGTTTCTGAAAGCTAAGACTTCATCTCTCCTTGTATTCAAGTACTTTGGACTAATTAAACCAAATGATGTTCCATGCTTTCTGGACCAGTCCTGTTGTTACAAGGAAACTTTAATCCCCCAGACCTTATATCTTTGAAATTGGTAGAATTTGGTCATTATTGAATATATATCTTTATATCTTCTGAAATAAAGTTTATTATTCAGAATATACTATATTAAAACTGTTTAGTTGTTCAAATAAGTGTCACATCTGTATGTGTAAGTATGCACGTGTGTGGTTTGTGTGGTATGTTTGTGTGTGTGTGTTTGTGCATGTATGTGTGTATTTGTGTGTGAATTTCTGTGTGTGAGACATAGAGAGAAACAGAGACATAAAAAGAGACAGAAACAAGACAGAGACACAGTTGTAATTTCAGTCCACAGTGTGGTAGAAGCTCAGGACATGCTATTTCCATGTTCTTGCTTTTCAAACTAATGCAAGATTATTTTTTCTTTTTTTCTTTTTTTCTAATCTTAATTAGAAGAAACTCTACTGGACCAAGAAGTGATTGACTTATGAGTTTGTCTTTTAGATGTGTGCAATTTTGGTAATTACAGTGCAGCATCCCATGTGTGGAAATGTGTAGTCAGGAGAGCAATAGCTGGTTTGATTTGGCACATTTATTTCAGAAATTCAAAGCAAGCAAACTAAAATAATTTCAGATTTTATATGCCTGAAGATATTCTGAGAAGAGGGGTCACATTCTTATCATGTTATCAAAAGGATTCATATCCTGAAATCATTCAAAAATTAATGTAACAAATAATTTGGTTTCTGAAAATCATGAATCCTCAGAAAACATTTGATAGCAGTTTAAAAAAAAAAGGGGGGGGGGAACCTGGCGTTAAGAAATCTGAAGGATTACTCAATTTTTGTTAATATTAAACATAATTCACATAAAGCAATATGTAAATTTAAACGTTCCCTCCTAGAATTGACTTTTGGCATTTTATGAACATTTACAATAATTTATAAACACACACACACACACACACACACACACACACACACACGCATACACACTAGAGGCAACAGAGTAATACTGTGAGCAGGATACATAGTCCTCCCCAGGGAGGAGCACAATTATCCAAAACTAAATGAGTCCTGAAACTATACATAAGAGTAAAATTTACAGACTGAGCAGGTTGCAATATATGTATAGAAATCTATGCATATACATATACATTAATAAATGCAGTAACAATGGAAAAATAAGTTATGAGTTTGAAAGAGAATAAGGAGGAATGTATGGGAGAGTTTGGAAGAAGGAAAGAATGGGGAAATTATGTAATATAATCTCAAAATATAAAAGTAAAAAAATCTATAATTTAATGTTTTGTTTTATAATGTTCTTTTTAATAAGAAGCTTATTTGTATCTCAAATTGATGATTAAATTCAAATGTTTATTAGTATTTTTTATAGAAAAACATGATCCAAATGTGTGTGTGTTTGTGTGTGTGTGTGTGTGTGTGTGTGTGTGTTTGTGTGTCTGTGTGTCTGTGTGTGTGTGTGTGTGTGTACTGAGGAGGACTAAAGTGCAGTGTCTGTAGATCCTAGGAAAGCAGCTGCATTTGAAATAGATCACATCCTCAAACTTTTAGTGTATAGAGGAGCAGAAAAAAAATTTTTTTAACATAGAATGAATTAATTTTTTTTTTTTGGTATTTTCTTTATCTACATTTCAAATGCCATCCCGAAAGTATCCTATACCCTCCCCCGACCCTGCTCTCCTACCCACCCATTACTACTTCTTGGCCCTGGTGTTCCCCTGTACTGGGGCATATAAAGTTTGCAAGAACAAGGGGCCTCTCTTCCCAATGATAGCTAAATAGGCCATCTTCTGCTACATATACAGCTAGAGACACGAGCTCTGGGAGTACTGGTTAGTTCATATTGTTGTTCCACCTATAGGGTTGCAGACGCCTTTCCTCCTTGGGTACTTTCTCTAGCTCCTCCATTGGGGGCCCTGTGTTCCATCCTATAGATGACTGTGAGCATCCACTTCTGTATTTGCCAGTCAATAGCATAGCCTCACTGGAGATAGCTATGTCAGGGTCCTTTCAGCAAAATCTTGCTGGTATATGCAATAGTGTCAGGGTTTGGTGGCTGATTATGGGATGAATCCCCGGGTGGGGTTTAAAATAAACCATTTTCCAACATTTCATGACTCTTATTTGCCTTTCCATGAAATTAAAAACTGACATTGGTGTCTGTATCACATATACAGTATTGTCACATACGTTACCTGGATTATCAAACATCTGTTGAATTGCCACAAAAAAAGTTGACCAACTCTCCTACTTTATAAATCTTGAACTTACTGTTAAAGAAATCTGTTACTCCCTAGAATCCTCTATAGTCAGTCACCATACTCTAGAGGTAAAATTGAAAGAATCAAAATAACATAAACTAATACCAAATGTAGTGTTCAGAATCATGTGTTTTAAAGTCACTGTGTCTTAAAACCTTCATTCACTCTTTGTGTTTTTCATCTTATTGCCTAATTTTTCATTAGTGCATTCTAGAATATGTTAGTTCTTATCCAAAGCACAGGCTTCCCTAAGTCCTATTCACACATACTTATTTAGACTGATACCCCAGCCACTCTCCCCTGCCTTCCTGAACCGACCTTCCTATACCTCTATCCACCAAGGACTACCTTTCCATTTCTGTGTTGAATGTATCCTACACTTTTGACCCTCCCCCCTCTTTAAAACCTCTTTGTTTCTCCCATGATTTTCTTCCTACTTTTATGGCATCTACCCACATTCATTTTTCTATAAGCACACATACTCGTATATCACAAGCTAAGTGCCCTCATTTCAAAGAACTTGTGGTATTTGCAAAAACCACGGATGAAAAGAGTAAATTCTATAAAGGTCAAGGTAATTAAAGGAAGTCTAAAGTAAAGTAAAATACCTCATTATTATAAATCAAAACCAGTAATGGTAACCTGTCAGAAACAGGGTGATTACGAATCTGGAATATCGAATCTGAAGAAAATTTGATTGAGTATATTGAATAATCGGGTAAATAAGATTGGGATGTCAGCCATGTGACCCATTACCTCTCATTCAGTTCCCATATGTCTGGTTGGCTATTCCTGTGCCTATCAATTCTTCACACAGTTCCTATATCTGTGTCTGTCAGTTCTACAGTTGTCAGAAAGTTAGGGAAATAAGGTTTTCAAAATAAGGTGCATATGCTGACCAACTAGAATAACAATACCGAAGTGTAGACAATACTTAGCACTCTGCTGGCACAGATATCAAGGTACACCGTGCACAAGAATATTATCCCAGCAGTATACGTATTACATTTTCATTATTTGTTCTTGTGTTGGTGAACCTCTACTTTGGTCTCATGTCTCTGCTATTGTAGACACACCTATTAAATGTGGATTGCAAATATCTCTGTGGTAGGGTATAAGAAATGGAAAGTCACTTATAACTCTCTAGAGTTGCTATGGCTTTTGACACATTTTCTAATTCATTGTAAATGCAAATGAAATGAACTTTCCTGATAACATCTGTTTGATGTGTGTGATCATTTCTACAGAGTAGAGTCATAAGGTTTGAAATTGCAGAGATGATTAAATCCCTGGAGCACAGGATTAGCCTACTGTACAAACAGATTTTTCCAGGAGTAAGTTTCAGTGAGACACAATCCCCCTACCCCCCATGAACTAGAGAAAACTTTATTGTTTAATAATAGGTTTTTATATATTGATCACATTTCATAAAAGCTTTCTGAAAGATCAGTCTGAAAGGCAGAAAAGGCAACTGCTTACATTGCCCTGTGGGTCTCTGTTAAGTATAACAAGATCACAGAACTTTTATTGAACCACTCATACTGGTGCTATACAGAGCACTGAAATGTGAATTTCTTTCAGTCAAGATACAAACCATGTAGTCTTAAATAAAATTCTCAAAGATAGGGAACTAGTACCTCTAATATCAGAGCCCCTTTGCTGATTTACTGAAGTCAGTGATCTGTGAATGGGTGAGTGTGATAACTCAGTTTCATTTGTGGCCAGACATGAGAGGTTATATTAGCTAATTCCTTTCTACATTTTTATAAAATGATTTAAAAGTGAGTATCATATTCTCTAATTGGAAAATTAGGGGAGAAATAGTACTATGAATTGAGGTTCAGCATCAGGGTTCTCAATGAGCTTTCCTTTCTTGGGAAAAAAATCTGTAGCTCAATAAAAAGTCTAATTAACACTTATTTGATCAAATAGAGGTATTATCCTTTGAACAAAAATAGTTTAGTAACTTAACAGAAAAAAAATATTAAGGTTTTCTTTCACTATTTCACAATAGAGGATCAGAATAATCTATTAGTTATAATATAGATTAAAATAATAGTTCCACTTAATATGAATTCACCTAAAATATGTTCCCTCTCTCCCCCTCTCTCAATCTCCCACCCTCTCTCTCACACACACACATACACACAAAAAATCACACATGTGAAAACATACAAAAACACACGTGAAAACATAATGATTTTACCAATAATGTTTAACATTTTAAAAAGACTGAAATTGTTTTGCTGTCCATTAGATACTTAGTACATAAATAGATATATTTAATTTGGTTTAATATTATGGAAGGATGTATGCATCAGCCATTCCTTACAAGTCACTCGGCTATATCCAGCCTTTAATTTTGTATCAACAGCAATTTTGAGAATGATACTTCAGCACAAAAAATAAAAAAAACAAAAACATTTCCATGTAACCATACATCTGTATTAATTGCCTTTATCTTCCTATCAAATATAGTCATTCCAGGATTAGCTATAATCCATGATCTATAGATTCATTATTGCTGATAATACAATCATCTCATAAAGTAAGCACAGGGGAGCCACGTAATAAATGAAACAAAGAAAGTACATAATGGGTTTGTGTGAAATAGTCATATAAAGCTTAATATATACAAAACCATTGGAAATAGTTTGCATACTAGTATTAACCTGCTTACTTATGCTAAGGCATAATTTCCTGAATTTAACTGTTTTTATAAAAATGTATGAAATATGTGTAGCATTCAGTTTCCACAGCTATGACCACACAACTTCTGGAAGCATTACAGATGTGAATACATTGCATGTATTTGAGTGTCTTTTTTGTTTCTTTTTTTCTTATTAAATATTTTCTTAATTTACATTTCAAATGCTATCCTGAAAGTTCCCTCTACCCTCCCCCTGCCCTGGCAAATACAGAAGTGGATGTTCTTTTTGTTTCTAACTCCTGCTTCCTTCCAAACTAGTGCATGGAATAGATGTGCCAATAATGCTGTGGGGCCAGTAGCAGGGTAAGCCCTTAAAAGTGATTTCTATGACTATAGAAAAGATACCCTTCTTTACTTTTTAATGTAATTTTTATTGATCCTTTAGGAATTTAATAATGATATGAAATCCTACCTATTTCTTTATCCTTCCGTACTCACCCTCCAGCCTTGTAACTTCTCCCACAAAAAGAAAATTTAAAAAATTAAATTAAATTAAAAGTAAAGAAAAAAACTCGCTGTGGAAGCTGCAGTGTGTAATGGCATGTCATATAGTATACAATTTTCCCAAATAGTTTCACTTGCAAATATTCATTACGGTGGGTGAGTCATTAGTCTGTCTTGAGGCCTATGGACTCTGCTAAATCATAAATACTGGACCCTAATGGAGACTTCCCTCAGACACCATGCTGTTGCTCTGAGTCATGGAGATCCTGCTGCTTTGAGTCTTCATGCACTCCAGCAGCTCATAGATGCCACAGATGTTAGAGTACGTCAGCTTGCAGATCTGGATCTGGTACCTGATCTGGCCAGCCTTCCAGCACCCATGCCACCAAAGGCTGCTCTCCCATATGCTCCAGGCAAGGGACAGAGATGATGCTAAGGTCATTCATGCTATGGTACAGCAGGAATGTTCACAAAAGTTAGTGTGTATTATATCTGAAACTTCAATCAAGAAGGCCTCTATCTGTGCTTGGATATTCAGTTTACATCTTTCTTTACTCCTGAATGGAGGGAATATATCAAGCATCAAGAGAACTTAATTAGAATAATAGGATGTAATATGCCCTGCAAACAAAAGAAAAAAAAAAAGAAAAAAGAGAGGGTAAATGGTTTGTAATCAAAACAGAACATAATGAAGGGACTTTCATTGTTTTCCATGTTTGTATTTCTACTGATATTAATGTGGCTATTGATACACTTTACGGTAATATAGGTAAAGGAATGGATCTGAATGTTAGAAAGCATAGATATCCTTCCATGGTAACACCATGCTTTCAAACATTCACACCTGGGTACACAGTCTCTGATGTCTGAAACTCTTCCTGGTGATAGTCCTATATACACTTCCTAAATTCCTTCACTGTATTGGACATTAGAGGTGACAGGTGTAGTCTGGCATGATTTTCCCACCTGTAGCAGCACATGTGACCTTCAACTTTTCTATAACAGAATGGGCTCTACTCTTGCATATTTGGGACTTCCCTACTATCTGTACATGACTTCTGCAATCACCCTCACACCTCAGAACCATCTATGCACAGGCATACTCGTTCATTTCAAGTGCCTCTCTTCCCTTAGCATCTCTCTCAAAGGTGGTAAATTCTTTCTCTCACCTAACACTCCATGAATCTCTAAACACCAGGACTTCTCTGATCCTGCACTGTCCTCCCCTGCTGGTAGAGAGCAGTCTTTCTGGGATATGCACATATTTTTACTCTCTTGGTCTCAATTGCCTTGCTTATCCATCCATAGCCTCCCACCATCTACTGAATTAGTCTTATTGAGGATGCTCATAATCTCCTTCATTAAAAACTGGGTGATATTTTCTTGTTCTTGTATTACATTGGAACTGGTTGCATTAATGCATTACTCATTCATAAAGCTATTTTTCAATTTTATTTTAGATTAAATTTGTTGGTCATTTCATTTTGTGGTGTTCTTTGTTGTGTACCTCAAGATTCCACCTCCTCCTTCTCTCCTAGTTTTAAAAGTGGATCTGGTGACCACATGTTTGAAATACTCCAGGCTTCTGTGAATGTGCCACGTGGCTTCCTGCTATGCTTACTATCTGTCCATCAATGTGAGCTATCTAAAAAGAGTGCGAAATAGATGTTTTCAAATGAGGGCTGTGGAAGTTCCCTTACCAACATGTTCCTCTACTGTCTGAGGTTTTTAATCTTGGTAAATGGCATGCTCATTCACCATAATGATAATCCACAAACGTATAAGTCCCTCTTAAAGTATAAAAGAACTTATATCTGCCTCCCCTTATGATGCAAGTGTCCATGGCTGTTTCTTTAGAGTAAATGTCAAACTCTACTTCCTTTCCCTAAGGCTGCATGTTCAGTTAACTTACTTGACAATGAGATTCCTTTTCCTAACTGCCATCCTATAGCTCCAAGAGGCCTTCTGAATGCAAGTTATTTTATGAATCTTTCCTCAAAACTGCAACAGCTTAGCATATGCAAATGTAAACAATACTCTTATCCCCAAAATAACTGAAGGAAAGCAATTAAACCAGTACTTGCATATGTAGAGGAATACACATCAAAATAACAAAAAAAGGAAAAAAAAAAAAAAAAAAAAAAAAAAAAAAAAAAAAAAAAAAAAAAAAAAAAAAAAAAAAAAAAAAAAAAAAAAAAAAAAGAAGTACTCAAAATACCCACACAGATTCTCCAGCTGATGAGTAATACGTAAAGTATACACATATAGCACAAGATTATTTGGCCCTTAAAGGAATGAAACATCAATCGATGCTACAGCATCAATCGGTATAAGAGCGTTTGCTAAAGGAAGATGCCACACATAAAAATCTACCCTACCCGTGCTCTGTTCACATGAAATGTGCAGAACACCTACTGCACAGAAAGCCAAGCTCAGCTCTAGTCTTCACTTCCAACAACCCCTCTCTGTGCTGCTTCTTGGTCAGTCAGCATTTTCACTCAGATTACAGTTTGCTTTATATTATGCTACTCCAAAAATGAAATTCTTTTTTTTTTTTTAGTAATGCATGCTCACGCATGCACAAACACACACAGACACACACAGACACACACACACACACACACAAAAACATATAAAATTGATACTAAATTTTTTTATGGATAAAACTAACAAAAACTATTTTATGAAGTTATATTTCTATTGACATTTGCGAATTCTAGGGCAAAAAAAATATGTTTACAATATTGAATGACTGTAACCCAGCTATAAGTATACACAAATAAACTCACCTGATTTGTTTGAAAACAACCTGTGAAATGTTCTTGGATTCAAGCATCAATGCAAACCACTATGAAATAATGCTTTCTTTCTCACTTCCTTCTTGAAACAATTAATGTAAGTTTTAATTGGTATTGTGGGTTGTATGTTTTATCTTGAGTTATTTGGTTGACTGTGTTTTGAAGGGAAGAGGGGAGAGGGTGAACCTTGCAGAGTGGTTAAGCCTTCCAGATGCACTTCCTAGAGAAGTCTGTCTTTGTTATTGTCGTTGTCATTGTCTTCAGGAACATTATAGAAAGCTGCTTTGGGATTTTTTTTTCCTTCTTCATGACGTCAGCAGATTCTAAACAGAATCTCTTTCTGTGAATGATCACATGCAGCTGTACCCAACTCTGTCAGAAATTTCAGAAAATGGGCCCATTGGGCTTCATTTCAAAAATATTCAGGGCAGTGGCTCGTGGGCCTTTGTTAAGGCTTGCCTAGTGTTCATGGATGACTGTTTGTTCTTTTCATGCAGTATCAGGTCCACAGCAAAATAGCCTTGGTTTTCTATTTTAAAGTCAACAGGCACAAAAATATCACACCCAAAGCATTTCCAAATAAGTATCTGTTTTGTTTTCAATACTATTAAAACAAAAGGAAATTCTTTTAAATCAATCTGTTTCACCTGTTAGAACTGGTGTAGATCGAGAGGTGATGCTGGAGTGCTTTCAGGTGAACTGGAATCCACCCATAATCTCAGTAGACCCCCTTTACTACATCAGGAAAAAGCAAAGCATATATCATGTTGCAAGCAGTTTGGTTTCTCAGCAGGCAAATAGGAATCATAGCTGATCTGGAGATAAAGTCACCTCTGTTCAGCCAGGAAAGAAAAACACTTTCCGGTGAGGGGACAGAATTGAAGGATGTACAATAGCAGCCTTGGCATGAATTGATCACAGCCATTCTAGTAATGGGCAAGGAGATTGAAACCTGAATGTGAGAGAGAAATCCTATTTCTTTTTTTTTAAGAGAATAAATAATATTAAAGTATATTGTGTACATTTAAGGGATTGTCTGGGACATTTGAAGCTAGGTACATACTTATCAATTATCTATCCTTCTATCTATCTACTGATTATTCATGTTACATCATTAAATAAAACATATTAATGTAACAACAATTTCTCTTAACCATGATTCACTTTTTATAATAAGGTACTTAATTTTTTTTCTTTGTGCTACCTTGAAAGGTAATTGACAGCAGTCATGCTGATGGGTGATGGATGCCACACTGTAGTTCTATAAGGAACTTACTGTTTTTGATCAACAAATCCTCAGTGTTTCTTTTTCCACTCTCTAGCCTATGTTCAGACAAGAATGTCAATCCGTAGAGTCATAATGGAAAACAATGAAAGATCCTGGAAAGCCTAAAGGTTTAGAATTGGATTTGTCCAGCAGTCCTGTTCTAGTTAGGAATCAGAAAATCCTGACAGTAAAGTCAGGATTACCTTACCCATTATAGTGTCATTTGTATTAGCCAAAATATAGAAACAATCTGTGTCCATCAAAAGAAAGATAAGAAAATGTAGTATAATTCTGGTGAGATAGATTATTTACATATTAGCCTCTAAAAATTCCTTTACTAAGTGGAAGGAAAGAACCAAATCTCATAAATGTGTCCTTTGACTTCCATATGCATGTCATGCACTGCAAAATGAATGAATGAATAAATGAATGAATGTATATATAAATAAATAAATAATAATGAAAAAGAAAAACTAAAAAGAAAATAAAATAGACTGTACAAGTGAATCTTTCAGGCAATCATTGGAAGGTAGTTCCTATATGTAGCAAAATGAGTGAACTTAGGTTACATTATGCTAAGTGAAATAAACCAATCTCAGAAGTAAATATTCCTGTACTTCTCCATCACAAGATTTAGTGATGTTGATCTTAGAGACAGTATGCTTGCTTTGTGGGTTTTTTTACACTTGTCTTCCTCTTATGCTCCATTCCCAGGCTAGTTCACTGATTCTAATTTGCTCTTCTGTTTGGTTTCACATCCAGAGGAGAACTGTATGTATTTGGATTTGGTTGCTTTTCTATTACTCCATAGAATTGGACAGCTTGGTCTGTTTTTCCATGCTATTTTCAGGTATTTCTAAAACATAGGTTTTCTGTTTCTATTTTCGAGGTTGTGAGGTCTTTTCACAGCATTTACTGTAGAATGCTTAGAGCCTTTAGCACAACTCAGCCTGGAAATCTGAAATGTCCTCGATCTTTGTGAGACCTTTGTCAAAGTTTGTAATTTGTGCTTTCCTTGGGATGCCTAAGGTTAAGCCTCACATGCTTTCTATCCTGGTGCTATGCTATGATTCACAAAGTGATTGTGTAAATTGTCAGGCAGCCAGCAACCAACATTCCTTCCCAGTGGAGCAGAGAAGAACCATGTTAATAACAGCTATTGCTTTTGTTTGTTTTGTTTTGCTTTGCTTTGCTTTGCTTTGCTTTGCTTTGCTTTGCTTTGCTTTGTTTTGTTTTGTTTTGATTTGTTTTGTTTTTCAAGACAGGGTTTCTCTGTATAGCCCTGGCTATCCTGGAACTCACTTTGTAGACCAGGTTGGCCTCAAACTCAGAAATCTGCCTGCCTCTGCCTCCCAAGTGCTGGGATTAAAGGCATGTGGCACCACTGCCTGGCAACAGCTATTTCTTATGTCTCTTTCCTACAATTATTGATTTGCATTTGACTAAAACTTATTATATAGTTTTAATAACTTTATTTTGTTAGCTAATAGATAGTAGATGATAGATGGATGTAAGGGTCACTTTCATTCCACAGCCTTAATCACAGAACATTTGATCTTTTAAATATTGGTATCAATCTAGTTCAGTATTCTTTTTATTGGATATTTTATGTATATACATTTCAAATGTTATCCCCTTTCCCAGTTTCTCCTCCAGAAACCCTCCCTATCCCATTACCCTTCCCCTGCTTCTACTCTCTCATCCATCCAACCACTCCCACCTCACTAACCTGGCATTAACCTACACTGGGGATTGATTCTTCACAGGAAGAAGGGTCTCTCCTCCCACTGATGCCAAACAATACCATCCTGTGGTACATATGCGGGTGGAGCCATAGGTTCCTCCATGAGTACTCTTGGGCTTCTGATTTAGTCCCTGGGAGCTCTAGGGGATCTGGTTGATTTATATTGTTGTTCTTCCTATGGGGTTGCAAACTCTTTCAGCTCCTTCAGTCTTTTCCCTAATTCCTCCATTGGGGTCCCTGTGCTCAGTCCAATGGTTGACTATGAGCATCCTCTGTATTTGTCAGGCTCTGGCAGAGCTAAAACAGGCCCCTGTCAGTAAACACTTTTTGACATCCACAATAATATCTCAGTTTGATCTCTGTATGTGGGATGGATCCCCAGGTGGGATTGTCTCTAGATGGCCTTTCCTTCAGTCTCTGCTCTATATTTTGCCTCCATATTTCTTTCCTTGAGTATTTTGTTATCCCCTTCTAAGAAGGACTGAAGCATCCACACTTTGCTCTTCCTTCTTCTTGAGCTTCATGTGGTCTATGAATTATATCTCGGGTGTTTCAAGTTTTAGAGCTAATATTCGCTTATCAGTGAGTGCATACCATATATGGTGTGTGTGTGTGTGTGTGTGTGTGTGTGTGTGTGCGTGCGTGCGTGCGTGCGTGCGTGCGTGCGTGCGTGTGTGTGTGTGTGTGTGTGTGTGTGTGTGTGTGTTGGGGTTATCTCATTCCGGATAATGTTGTCTAGTTTCATCTATTTGCCTAGGAATTTCATGAAGTCATTTTTTGTTTAAGCAGAGTAGTACCCCATTGTGTAAATGTACTCCATTCTCTATCCATTCCTCTGTTAAAGGATATCTGGGTTCTTTCCAGCTTCTGGATATTATAAATAAATCTGCTATGAACATAGTGGAGCATGTGACCTTGTTATATGTTGGAGCATCTTTTGGGTTTATGCCAAGGAGTGGTATAGCTGGGTCCTCAGGAAGTACTATGTCCAATTTTCTGAGGAACTGCTTGACTGATTTCTAGACTGGTTGTATCAGCTTGCAATCCTACCAACAATGGAGGAGTGTTCCTCTTTCTCCACATTTTCACCAGCATCTGATGTCACCTGAGGGTTTTTTTTTTTTTTTTTTCGTAGCCATTTTGACTGGTGTGAGGTGGAATCTCAGGGTTATTTTGATTTGAATTTCCCTGATGAATAGGAATGTTGAACATTTCTTTAGGTGCTTCTTGGCCATTTGATATTCCTCAGTTGAGAATTCTTTGTTTAGGTCAGTACCCCAATTTTAATAGAGTTATTTGGTTCTCTAGAGTCTAACTTCTTGATTTCTTTGTATGTATTGGATATTAGCCCTCTATTAGACGTAGGATTGGTAAAGATTTTTTTCCCAATCTGCTGGTTGGTGTTTTATCCTATTGACAGTGTCGTTTGCCGTAAAAAAAAACTTTCTAAACAATCCCATAACCGCTGAAAAAAAAATAGCAGTCATTAAAAAGTCCCCCAACCAAAAAAGCCAAGGTCCAGATGGGTTTAGTGCAGAATTCTATCAGATGCTCCAAGAAGACCTAATACCAATACTCTTCACACTGTTCCACAAAAAAGAAATATAAGGAACACTACCAAATTTATTCTATAAAGTTAAAGTTACACTTATACCTAAACTAAACAAAGACCCAACAACAACAACAAAATACTCCAAACCAATTTACACTGTAAAGGGCTTAGTATATAGGAGAATGTCTTCATCAGGCTTTAAAAATAAGTACAAGGAACACCTCTCCTTCTAGTCAGCCAGCTATAAACTTCTCTGAAATGCCATAAGATTTGATCATTACTTAGAATGCATAAGACAGAATTTAGGAAAACATTTTACTTGCAGTTTGAGTTTTAAAATTATTAAAAAGGGATGTCACTCAAGGACAGCCAGATGAAAGAACTAAAGAAAGCATAAGTAACCTTCTCCATTTAAGAGAAACAGGAAGATGGGCATGGTTTTATGAAAGTATTGTGAAATATGACACATTATTTAAGAAATTTGAGCATCTATCCATTACTAGTCTAGCAGAGGGACTTGAGTTCTCAGCTTCCTAGATACTGAATGATGGCAGAACTTTAAATTATTTTTGTATTTTTATTTGCCTTAATTCATTCTCAAAGTCTTATTGTACACTATTATAGTCTAAGTATAAGCTATTATTTGAGCACTAATGCCTAAGAAATATCTTTGCATATTCAGCCCTGCGGCAGATTTTTTTTTTCAGATTTTTTTCATGATTCGTTAAATTTATAGATAAAGCCATCTGCATGCATCAATTTTTCTTATTTTCAATGTTGATAAGTATAATTATGTAGAGGGAGAGTAACATAAATAGCTGATAGACGTTAGGTTGTAATATATACCATCCAATTCGCCTGGTGATTATTCACACAGCCCACTGCTTCTTGATGGGGAGTCTTGCCTTTGTCTAGCACTTTCAAGCTTGATATTCTTCTCATCTATTAGAACTTTAGTTGCTGTATGTACTATGCAGCCAAGAATCATTGCCCTGCTTTTCCAATGCTTTTTCCATTAGTGAACCTTGTATATAGTATCCAAATGCAGATGTCAGTGCTGCTTTACTCTGCTCACTCTATGCTATCATGTGAGCGCTGTCATGATCATGTCAGTTCTTCCCAAGAGGAGAACTATATGGAACAGTTAGACATATTGAAAGAACACATTCAAAAATAGAATCCTCCTTTGTATACATTATTTTTATATTTCCTCACCAATTATTAGTATTCATTTCTTCCTACACCCAACATAAACCTCACCAGAGCTTTCTACATAGAGCAACACTATAGATGGAATTTGTTGATAGTGACCGTTTAAGTCATGCACAGGTATCCTGGAATTTACCTCCAACAAATAGGAGAAGAGACCAATCAAACTGACAGTTTTTAAGTGTCTCAAAGGGGGTATGAAGATGTGTCATGGTCTACACAAGAACACAAAAGGAGCTTTGTGAGTAGAAATTATTCACTACCTAGTTTCTGGAATTGATTTGTAGTTGTTTCTTTGGGAAAGTATCGGTTTCTAGACAACAGGAGGAATAAATGATATTACTGCCTCGTTTATCATTTTGCTTTTTAAACCAGATTTATTTTTCATTTCAGTCTTCCTCATTGTACTCCATGTTTTGTTTAACTAGATTGTCTGCTTCATTAGTTTATCTTCACCCCCTTCCTACATGATATTTGCAACTTCTACTTGACATCACATAGGCATGATGCCAGCCAGTAAAGTAGGTGTTCACTTGAATCTTTATAAACTCTGTGTGATTTCCTCAGGCAGAAAGAAAATACAGATGCCCATGGACATTGGCTTCATATAAAATGAGAGTAATATGTACCGCAAAGAGCAGTTTTTATCTGAACTCTTTTAAAGAAAAGTAAATCTATCCTGATGACAGTTTTGCATTTTTCCTTTCATCTTACTTCCTTTAGTCCTTCAGAATATGAGAGACAAAATTTGTTTTACTCAAAATTGGGAGATTGCATGCACACATATGTTGATAGATGCATCCCATTACCCTTACTCTGATGTCAGTGTTTCACTGTTTATATTTTATACACATACAGGAGTAAGACTGGTCATTGACATCTAAAAAGCAATGTGGATCTTCTCAGTCTTGAGTAGTCTGGTGTAACTCTACTGTGCATTTGGAAAATGGATATAACTCATCCTGTTGAGATAATCAATTGCTTGTACCAACCATATACAGACTAAGAACTGTTTACATATTTTTGGTGTACTTTTTAAAAAATTTATTATTAGATAATTTCTTCATTTACATTTCAAGTGTTATCTTATAAGTCCCCTATACCCTCCCCCCATTCGCCCTGCTCCCCTACCCACCCACTCCCACTACTTGGCCCTGGCATTCCCCTGTACTGGGTCATATAAACATTGTTAAGCCAACGGCCTTTCTTCCCCAATAATGGCCAACTACATATTAATGTTAATTAGTAATCTGAGCCGGGCTTGGTGGCACACACCTTTAATCCCAGCACTTGGGAGGCAGAGGCAGGCAGATTTCTGAGTTCAAGGTCAGCCTGGTCTACAAAGTGAGTTCCAGGACAGCCAGGGCTATACAGAGAAACCCTGTCTCAAAAAAAAAAAAAAAAAAAAAAAAAAAAAAAAAAAAAAAAAAAAAAAAAAAAAAAAAAAAAAAAAAAAAAAAAAAAAAAAAAAAAAAATATATATATATATATATATATATATATATATATATAAAATCAAACTGCCCCTGAATCTTTGGAGAAAAATATATTATATTAATGAGAAGATGCCATGATAATTCTGTGAATGCTACTTTTAGTAAAACACAGAGACTGATTAAAACTGAATTGCAATCATTTTATCTTTTCATCTTCTTCCAAAAAAGTAATTCTTGCAATGGAGAAATAAAATACTATACTGCAGAAATGTAAAAATATGTAGCTAAGTCAGAATACATACATATGAATGAGTACATAGGTATTTTTATGCATAACTATATAAAATCTATGTTATTATCATTGGGCATGAAATCAAAATGATTGCAGAGCATTTAGATTTAAAAAAATACACTCCTACAGTTTTGCTGAATCATCAAATGGAAGATCCTCTATAGTTATTTATCTTGTGGGATGAATTTGACAATTACTATTTTTTTATAGTAGAAACATCTGTAAACCACCTTGAACTTCTCATAGAAAGATTGTGGTCATGATTAGAGAATTCCTGGCTTCTTTTTATCCCCAGCATGAATTGATCTCTCCACATATAGTGATAGAGTGAGTTAATGTAATGAAAAGAGTTCTATTAATCAGGCAGATGGTCCTGAAAAATTGCAGAGATGGAGATGAGAATTGTTTTCAGCCTTCTTTGTTAGCTGAATTTTATAATTCTATATTTGTTATGATAAGTTGATGTTTATTGACACCATATGTTAATATTAGGAAAACACAGGATGGCTTGGTATTTACTTGATATACTGCTCACTGAACTTCACAGTGAGCTAAATGATTTTAAATAACCCAACATAAGCTACCCATGTGTGGATTTTTAGGAACAATGCTAAATTACAGAAGTTTGACTTACTATGTGGAGGTATATATTTTTATGGAGAACACATACTAGAAATTTTATTTTGGTACTAGATGGTAAGAGCTGTCCTCAGTGAATATACTGTGTATGGCTGCTTATATATCAGTGTGTGTGTGTGTGTGTGTGTGTGTGTGTGTACAGAAAGAGAGAGAGAGAGGGAGAGAGAGAGAGAGAGAGAGAGATCTTTACTTTCCCTACTCTTTCCTATTTTACTACTAGTTTCTCCATCCATAATACTTATATAAATATATTATCATGAACGACATACAGGAAATGTGATTACTTCTAAATATTATAAAATTAGAAAATACTTAGCATGGAGTATTTATGAGAAATTGCTTTGTAAATCTGGGAATTATAATAATGGGTGAGGAAGAAAATGTAGAAGGAGGATAATAGAATATTGATAGATTATTTTGTGAATCTACAGTCTTAGAAGTCTCCTGATAAATAATGTATCCATTATGTACATATCTATTGTTTTTAAGAAGCCCTGTGTGTAGTACCAGTATCTTATAAACAACAGAAATGCATCTGTTACACTGTAGAACTAAAGGGACTTGATATAAAGGTCAATTTAGACCATACAGATTTTATTAAAGAAACAGGTATAGACAAGAATGGCAGGAACATTTCCAGATAACACAATGCTGGGCTTATTTGTTGAATTTTTAGTTTAGATTTCCCATATGCTACAGGATATCCATGCACACATGAACACCCAGATTTAGCTGCTTCATTATCCTCATTTACTTTGTTTTAGAATTGTAATTTGCTAAAGGACATATAACTAATTACATAGTGGAGTTTTAAGACTAATTCACATCTGTTCAGCTCCAAAGACTAGACTTACATCTGTGTAAATAAGATGATACGAAATTAATGTAGGTGGTGGCATTGTAAATGCTTTATGTGAATCCTCATTGTGCAACACTTTTACAGCCCTGAGGTAGCGACACAGACACAGGTAGGTAGTTTATCCTTTTTTTTTTTTTAGATATTTTTTAGATATCTTTATTAGATATTTTCTTCATTTACATTTCAAATGTTATCCAGAAATTTTCCCTTACCCTCCCGCATCCCCGCCCTGCTCCCCTACCCACCCCCTCCCACATATTGGCCCTGGCGTTCCCCTGTACTGGGGCATATAAAGTCTGTATGACCAAGGGGCCTCTCCTCCCAATGATGGCCAACTAGGCCATCTTCTTCCATATGTGCAGCTAGAGACATGAGCACAGGGGGAACTAGTTAGTTCATGTTATTCTTCCACCTATAGGGTTGAAGACCCCTTCCGCTCCTTGGGTACTTTCTCTAGCTCCTTCCTTGGGAGTCCTGTGTTCCATCTAATAGCTGACTGTGAGCAACCACTTCCATGTTTGCCAGGCACTGGTATAGCCTCCCATGAGACAGGTATATCAGGTCCCTTTCAGCATTATCTTGCTGGCATATGCTATAGTGTTTATTTTGGTGGCTGATTATGGGAAGGATCGCTGGAAGCTGCAGTCACTGGTTGGTCCATCCTTTTGATTCAGCTTCACACATGATCTCTGTAACTCCTTCAGTGTGTGCTTTGTTCTTAATTCTAGGAAGGGGCAAAGAGACCACATTTTGAACTTCATTCTTCTTGAGATTCATGTGTTTAATAAATTGTATCTTGGGTAGTCTAGGCTTCTGGGCTAGTATCCACATATCAGNATCAGGTTTAGGAGTTCTCTGGTGGAGTTTTTGGGGTCACTTATATATACTATCATATCATCTGCAAATAGCGATAATTTGAGTTCTTCCTTTCCAATTTGTATCCCCTTGACCTCCTTTTGTTGTCGAATCGCTCTGGCTAGGACTTCAAGTACTATATTGAATAGGTAGGGAGAAAGTGGGCAGCCTTGTCTGGTCCGTGATTTTAGAGGGATTGCTTCCAGCTTCTCTCCATTTAGTTTGATGTTGGCCACTGGTTTGCTGTAGATTGCTTTTATCATGTTTAGGTAAGGGCTTTGAATTCCTGATTTTTCCAAGACCTTTATCATGAATGGGTGTTGGGTTTTGTCAAATGCTTTCTCAGCATCTAAGGAGATGATCATGTGGTTTTTATCTTTGAGTTTGTTTATATAGTGTATTATGTGTTTATCCTTGAGTGTCTGTGCTAGGAAAAGAATCTCTGCCAAGTCATTGTCCCTCTGTATGCAAGGGCCATGCAGGAAGTTAGTTCAGTGTCTACAAATGTAGTAGGATGCGGCGATCTGAAAATAGAGATCACACACACACACACACACACACACACACACACACACACTGAACAATTAAGTGCTGCTCATAGGTTGGCATGGAAAGCAAGAGAATAACAGAAAACAGAAAATTAGCAAGAGGTAGTGAAAGAAGGAGATTTGGAGAAATATAGGGAAATCAAGTTGCATGTGCCATTAGAATTTTAGTGTTCTATTTTGCATATTCATTTTGGGAGATGTCAAAATATTAGTTTTGAAAGTTTGTCTGTTTATTTGGTAATTAACTTTCAGAACAAGGTATGCTTTAGAAACATCTACCCTTTTCTATAAGTTGATGCTCAGCAGGTAGTAACACCTAAGACGAACTCATGCTTTTATGACATAGCTAAAAATACTTGGTCATAAAGGTTAAGATTGGTGATTTAATTATTAATTTTTAAAAATATTTTTTAAATTCTTTATTCCTCTAAATGTCTTATATATTTTTAAAACTACTGTATTTTAAATGAAAGCATTAGTTTCCCTGAGAGACTTTTAAGGTTATTTGAGAAAAAAATGTGATATACATGTGTGTGTGTGTGTGTGTGTGTGTGTGTGTGTGTGTGTGTGTGTGTGTGTTTGGGTGTGTGCGTTTGTGTTTCTTTCTCAATAGTTATTTTTTCACTACAATCATTTACAATTTGAGGTAAATGGGGATGACATCACTACATATTTAGTTGAGCATTTCCCTTGAACATAGCAATGATATTTTGAATTGCCACACAAATTTAAAGAGTTGATAAACTATGTAACAATTTCTTTTCTCTTCCATGCTGTAAATTTACCTAGGAATTAAAACAGTCAGAGATTTAATTAATCATTTGGAAAGTATGAAATTTAGGACTGGGATATTTCACTGTATTAGCTTAGCAGGTTGAGTAGTCCAAGGTTTAAGCTACTTTCAATATGATAGAATTACAATATTTAATAGAAACACATGGAGTTTTCAATAATATACTCATTTGCCTTAGTTAAGGTGCAGCATAATGATCATCTTAGTTATCTTGTCTCAAAAGAGAGAAACTACTGAATGTGTGATCTTTTATTTACTTGTCAGTATATTTCTTTTGTTTTAAATAAATCTCAATTGCTATAACAAAACTCCTGGATTCCCATCAATAGAAGTTGGTCCATTACTCCAGGATGTAATTTGGAGTTAGCTTGGTAGTCCAATGACTGCAGCTTATTGAGTAGTCTGTGAAAACTTATGTTACACACACTGACAGTTTCAACTTTCATGGAAGCCTTTTCTTGTTATCCCTCAAGCTTCAGAGATTGAATGGATTAGCACTTTCAAATTTCATGACAGGTGAAGGCAGGGCATCATAGACTTTTACTATATTGTATAGACACTCCTTGCTCAGTACGAACTTTATTTTTTTTTTTAAAGAATAATAGAGAAGCATGATTTTCTTACGTTTTAGAATATGGCATATTTTAACAAAAAATTAAAAATCAGTTTATTAAGAATTTTAATTGTTTGTGAATGTCTTATCTACTATTTCTACTTTTAGCTATTTTCTGTTTCATTGATTTTTACATGTATATTATGCCTTCAGATTAGCATGTTGAAGTGTGTGTATGTTTGTGTGTTTCTTATACTTACTCTTCTTTCTTTCTTTCTTTCTTTCTTTCTTTCTTTCTTTCTTTCTTTCTTTCTTTCTTTTATAGTCCAGATTTCAGTCCCCTCCTTGTCCACCCTCCAACTGTTCTACATTCCATACCTCCTCCCATCCTCCTTGTCTCCTCAAGGATGTCCTCATGCCCTACCCCCAACCCTACCAGACCTCTAAACTCCCTCGGATCTCCAGTCTCTTAAGGGTTAGGTGCATGTTTTCTGACTAAACACAGATCCAGCAGTCCTTGGCTATATATGTGTTGAGGGCCTCATATCAGCTGGTGTATGGTGCCTGGTGAGTGGTCCAGTGTTTGAGAGATCTCAGGAGTCCAGGTTAATTGAGACTGCTAGTCCTCTTACAGGGTCACCCTCTACCTCAGCTTCTTCCAGCTTTTTCCTAATTCAATCACAGGGGCCAGCAGCTTCTGTCCATGGGTTGGGTGCAAATATCTGCACTGACTCCTTCAGCAGCTTCTTAGATCTTTAGGAGGACAGTCTTGATAGGTCATTTTTTTGTGAGTGCTCCATAGCCTCAGGAATAATGTCAGGCCTTGGGGCCTCTCCTTGGGCTGGATCCAACTATGGGCCTCACTAGACCTTGTTTTCCTCAGGCTCCTCTCCATTTTCATCCCTGCAACTCCTTCAGACAGGAACAATTATGGGTCAATTTTGACTGTGGGATGGCAACCCCCTCTCTCACTTGATGCCCTGACTTTCTGCTAGAGGTAGGCTAAACAAGTTCCCTCTCCCTCATGTAGGGCATCTTGTCTAAGGTCACTCCTTTTGATTCCTGAGAGTCTTTCACCTTAGGAGATATTCAGAGAGTCTTTCAAGTCTCTGGTACATTCTGGAGGGTTCCCCCAACCTCCTACCTCCCAAGGTTGCCTGATTCCATTCTTTCTGCTGGCCATCAGGGCTTCAGTCCTTTCCCCCCACCCAATGCCACATCATTGTGGTACCACATCAAATCTCTCCCCATTTACACTTTCCCTCCCCCCCCCACATTGTGACTGCTTTCTTCTTCCACCCAAGTGCAACTGAGGCATGTCCACTTAGGTTCTTCAGCTTGTTGATCTTTTTGAGCTCTGTGGACTGTGGACTATGTCTTGGGTACTCTGTACCTTTTTTTTTTTTTTTTTTTTTTTTTTTTTTTTTTTCCTTTTTTTTTTTTTTTTTTTTTTTTTTTTTTTTTTCCTTTTTTTTTCCCCTTTGCTTGTTTGCTTTAAAAAAAGAGAGAGAGAAGAGAGAGAGAGAGAGAGAGAGAGAATAAGAACAAAGCCATGGAGTTGGGTGAGTGGAGAGTTGAGGATGATCTAGGAGTAATTAACAGAGGGTAAACTCTGGTCAGAATATATTATATGAGAGTATTTCATTTTTAAAAAAGACAGAAATTTTAACTTAATTTTGACCTGGCAATGTGCTTTATAAAATAAAAAGGAGGCAAAGGAAAGGCCAATCCTTAAGGATAAATCTTTGGTTTCCTCTTGTAGTAATCAAGCTAGATAACTGCCTATGTGATGTGACACTTTCAATGTCAACATCTAGCTCTAACAATAGCAGCCATGTTCATTACAGCATCCTCCTGGGTAGAAATAGGAAAAGAAACTAGTTAAGATCAGCTTATGCGGTTTTGTGTTTTGTAGGAGATGTTGACATCATGGATTGAAAGAGCTGTTATTTATTTTGAGTCATTATTCATCCATCACTAGTTCCTACTAATGAGGAATTTGCAGTGCCTCAACCAACAGGAAATCAATTCCATTCTGGAATAATTAGTAAAGTAGGTTTGGAGACAGCTGTGAATATAAGTAGAGTACCTCACTAGGTCATAATAATGGACATCCAAGACTGACTAATCAAAGTCTAATTTTACTACTGACCTGAAAGAGAAAATATATTAAAAATCCCTGAATCCTCTTTTTTGTTACTGTCTGTGTGATTAGATATCTGCTTGTCGTATTTATGATTTGTTTCATGTTTCAATTGTGTCTGGGATAGCTGTATAATGTTAAGGAGTTGTGTGACTTTCCTAGAAGACAGGAATAAACAAACATATATTCACCTGAGACAAGTAACTGACAACAAATCTACAAAACTATCCTACTCTACCCTGCTTTGGTAAACTGATGAATGGTTGCTTAAACAGGTATCTGTGAGGGTTTACTTAGAGGCAGGGCAATGCAAAAGCAAACACATTGCTGAAATGTCCCTGAAGAGCATGGGTGATGGTCAACAAAGCAATATGACTGGAGCTGCCTACTTAACTCATTGGCATCTTCACCTGGGACACTTCTATCCCTTCACAGTATTTTCCACTTGCTTCCAGAACCTTGGCAAGGAATTACCGTTGTTTTTTTACATAGTCATTTTATATCCCATTCACTCCCCACCTCCTGGTCACCCACAATCCTTCCCCCATTGCTCCTTCCTTTCTCTTTTGAGTGGGTGTTCCACACTAGTAATACCTCTGTTTTCTCACTTCAAGCCTCTGTGAGGCTAGGGCTTTTCTTTCCCATTAAGGCCAGATAAGGCAGCCCAGCTATAAGAACATATCTCACATCTAGGCAACAGCTTTTGGGATAGATCCTGCTCCAGTTGTTTGGATACACATGGAGACTTAAGTTGTACATCTGTTACGTATGTGTAGGTAGGCCTAGGTTCAAACCCTGTACATTCTTTGGTTGGTGGTTCAGACTCTGAGATCCCCAAAGGTCCAAGTTAGTTGACTCTGTTGATTTTCCTGTAGATTTCCTATCCCCTTCGGGTCTTAATCCTTCTTCCTATTCTTCCATAGGAGTTCCCAAGCTCTATCCACTAATTGTCCATGACTTTCTGTATTTATCTGAGTCAGCTCACACATTCCCTTGGTCTCTGCTCTATCCCCTATACCTGCATTTCTTGTAGACAGGATAAAATTTTAATTGAAGGTTTTGTGAGTTGATTGGTGTTTCTATCACTCCACTAGAGTGCCTGCCTTGCTATGGGAGATGGCCTCTTTTGGTTCCATTGATCCTTGGGAACTTCCCATATACCAGATCTCTCTTTCATTCTCATTTTCTCTCTCTCTCTCTCTCTCTCTCTCTCTCTCTCTCTCTCTCTCTCTCTCTCTCTGGAGATGCCCCCTACTTCATCACCACAGTCAGTTGCAGATTTCCATTCATTCTCACGGCCATCTGGCTATCCATCTTCTCCTCCCCATCCCTGATCCTGAACACAAACAAGCATTCCCCTTCCCATATCCTCTCCCACCTAATTCCCTCCTTTCATCTTCTTCTTATGACTATTGTATTCTGCCTTCTAAGTGTGATTCAATCACCCACTGTTAGAACCCAACCATGGCTGTCCTTTTTTTGTGCTTCCTCTTGAGGCAGCAGAGGGGAATGAGAGCCAGCAGGACAAAGACTTGGTCTTGAAAGACATTTATGATTGCTGGTTAATAATAAAAAGTTTACCTATCTTAAATCTAAGTCATTTTGCTGCTGGTCTGACCTGCCTGTCTTGATTTGTCCTGAGGCCAGATACTGCAGTCTCTGGCATTTAGTACCTCATCATAAAATAGCAGGGGATTAAGTAAAGTAGCTGTTGTTTACTTCCTCAGAAACTGCAGGGCTATAATCCACAGGCTACTAGTTGAAGTTGCAGGAAGATAAAAGGACACTTTTAAAAGTAGTTTTAGCCTTTATTTCTAAGTTTTTCAGTTCTCAAAAAAGTTTCTACAAAAGCTCTCCTCCAAAAAAATTCTCTCTTTTCAGAACTTTTCAGTTCTCGAGAAAGTTCATTAAGGAAGTTCTCTCTTGTTCTCTAAAAACTTCTCTGCTCTCTTCTCCTAATCCTGCTCTTTCCTCCTTTTGATGTAATTATCATCAATCATCATGCTTTTACTTTCAATGTCTTTATTCCCAATCGTCTTTACTTCTAAGTTCTTCTTGAGTTCAGTTCTAAAAGTTCTCTCTACCTCTCTCTCTCTCTCTCTCTCTCTCTCTCTCTCTCTCTCTCTTTAGAACTTATAAACCTTTTAGAATACATGATCACATGGTAAAAAGTTCACCAGAAGTTTACATATAAATTTACATCATGAATTGAATAGGAAGTTTACAACAGAGAGTATTTACATGCATATTCAAAAGTAATTATCTGGCTAAACATTCATTATCTGTCACAAGTTCAACAGGTTCATTAAAACTTAAACACCATAATTTTGTGACTAAGATATTAGTGAAGTTTTGTATAGATAATCTCACTCAATATTTTATCTTCTGTCATTATACCTATAGTAAATTGTTAGTTCCTTTTTTATGACCTTTGGTTAATGGTGTTACAACCTCTTGGAATGTGCTCTAAGTTGTAGATTCCTGCTTGCTATCTCAGAAGCAATTAACAGGTGATACTTGAAGATTAGCAGAGCTCTCATTGTGGGTTTTAATTATCAGAGAGGACTTAATAGCAGTCATATTTATAAAAGAACTTAGTAATTATTAATGTAATTTTAGGAATTCTTATAGGATCATCATTAAGAATTAAGAAATCATCTATTTGTCTATATAGCATCACTACAAGACAGTGTATCCTCATTATTCTGCAGAAATTTGCTCAAAAGTGTTGGCTAATAATACCTAGTGATAGATAGTTAGATAGATAGATAGATAGATAGATAGATAGATAGATAGATAGATAGAAATAGAGATATATTTAACAATAAGAGAAATTGCATATTAATAGCAGGACTCTCCTAAAATGAAATTCTTCTCAGCCTTATCTAGAGAAGCAAATCTGTCATTACTTTGACATTCCATGGTGCAACCATCTCAGCAACATTACCTACTAGTTTTTAGCTTCTCCTTGATGGCCCCAGGCAACTCTCACTTGTGCCTTCATTCTTGATTAGCTCCTTTGGTCCTGTGGATTATAGCATGGGTATCCTGTATTTTAAGTCTAATATCTACTTTCACGTGAGTACATTCCATTCGTGGTTTTTGGGGACTATGTTACCTCACTTAATATGATGGTCTCAAGATTCCTCCATTTGCCTGCCAAAGCACTATTCAGCTATAAGCTTCCTGAGTCTTACAATAAAACAGTCTCTGACCAAAAAAAAAAAAAAAAAGTTATTAGGCTGGGCGTGATGGCGCAAGCCTTTAATCCTAGCACTCCTGAGGAAGAGGCAGGCAGATTTCTGAGTTTGAGGCCAGCCTGGTCTACAGAGTGAGTTCCAGGACAGCTAGGGCTACACAGAGAAACCCTGTCTCGAAAAACCAAAAAAAAAAAAAAAAAAAAAAGAATTGCTATTAGATTGTTTAACTTTGGGGAAAAACAAAACAAAAACAAACAAACAAACAAAAACACTTTAGATCCCAACAGCCTAAAGGAGACCATTGGAATAAAAACTCAGGAAAGATATGGGATTTCAACTCTACCAAAGTAAAGGTCCAAGTTAAAGGAGAATTGTCTAGATTTACTTCCTAAATTTTCAATACTAGAGCAAAAATGCAAGTTTAGTTTTGTTTCAAGACAAGGAATGTTCCTTATCAAGATTGTGTTCAGGATTTAATAAATTCTTCAGAGATGAAGCCATGTTGATGAAAGAATGTCTTCCTGCCATTTTAGATTTTCTAATTGTCCACCTCTCTTCTTTGTTGCTCTCTGATACAAAAATACAGGAGCTGTGATGTTGATGTATCCATTGTGGCTTGGTTCCTCAAACTTTTGATATCTGAATCATCTCAAATTGGAGTTTTCTCTGATGGTCTCTGGTGGGATCACAGGCTTCTTTGTTAAGTGCTAGCTCATCTCATGTATGGCTACAGTGCTTGGCAAACACAGAAGTGGATGCTCACAGTCAGCTATTAGATGGAACACAGGGTGCCCAAGGGAGGAACTAGAGAAAGTACCCACGGAGTTGAAGGGGTCTCCAACACTATAGGTAGAAGAACAATATGAACTAACTAGTAACCCCAGAGCTCATATCTCTAGCTGCATATATAGAAGAAGATGGCCAAGTTGGCCATCATTGGGAAGAGAGGTCCCTTGGTCTTACAAATTTTATATGCCCCAATACAGGGAAATGCCAGGGCCAAGAAGTGGGAGTGGGCAGGTAGAGGAACAGGGCCAGGGGATGGGGGAGGGTATAGGGGACTTTCGGGATAACATTTGAAATGTAAATGAAGAAAATATTTAATAAAAATTGGGAAAAAAGAAGTGCTAGCTCCTATTATATAGATAAGATTTACAATGTAGTAAACAATTAAAGTCTTGTGTGACAAAGTATCAGTTATAATTTCTTTACTTCATTAACCATGATTAGGCTTCCAGTACCAGGAATGATCTTCTTCCTGCTGAGTGGGCTTTAAGTTCAAATTTGCGAGGGTAGGGTTACTAATATCTGGCTTTAGTTCACTGTGGTCTGATAGTATACACGGAATTATTTCAATTTATTCTATTTATTAAGGTTTGACATGCTGGGAGTGGTGGCACACACCTTTAATCCCAGCACTCAGGAGGCAGAGGCAGGCAGATTTCTGAGTTCAAGGCCAGCCTGGTCTACAAAGTGAGTTCCAGGACAGCCAGGGCTATACAGAGAAACCCTGTCTCGAACCCCCCCCCCCAAATAAAAGGTTTGACTTGCTTTGCGATACATACTGTGATTTTTTTTTCTTTTATATATATTTTTTCTTTCTTTATATACATTTTATATGCTATCCCAAAAGTTCCCTATACCCTCCCCCCATCCTGCTCCCCTACCCGCCCACTCCCACTTCTTGGCCCTGGCATTCCCCTTTACTGGGGCATATAAAATTTGCAAGAACAAGAGGCCTTTCTTCCCAATGATGGCCAAATAGACCATCTTCTGCTACATATGCAGCTAAACACACAAGCTCTGGGGGTACTTACTGATTAGTTCATATTGTTGTTCCACCTATAGGGATGCAGACCCCTTCAGCTCCTGGGTACCTTCTCTAGCCTCTAGCTGAGTTTGTTCTATGAGATTGCAAGCTTTAAGATCGAGTACATAAATATGTACAATGGCTATGTCTTCCTAATGAATTGGCAATATACATAGCCTCTTCACCTCTTCAGACTAATTTTGGTTTAAAACCCATTTTACCAAATATAAGGATTCACAGGCCAGTTTGTTAGTTTGACTTCCAAGCTTTGGCTTTCAGTTTATGGATGTCTTTTCTAGTGCCGTGGTTCTTGCAGTTAATCTATGAGTAACATTTTCCTGCTCAGTCTACTACTTTAGATTCATCTTTTCATTGATGAGTTGAGGCCCTTTACATTTAAGGTCAACATTCAGAAAGCTTTGCTCTTACTGTTTTCTTGTTTGTTGTTCTCTCTAATTGCTCGTCAGTTCTTTGCTTTCTTTCCTGCTGTAGTTACATGTCTGCTGTTGTGCACAATGGGAAGGATTCCAATTCTCTTCCATAATTTTGTTTCTTTTATGAACTCATCAGGTTCATAAAAGAACTCTTGGAACTCCAGTCTTCAGTTCATGTATCAAATTTGGCTCTTGGGATCCCCTGTCACTGTATGCTCTCCTGCTCATGCCTCTACCTTCAGTTTTTTCTAAAAACTATTGATGAGTTACATTCTATAGTTTTTTCATCAAAAGTGGTTTCACATTATTAAATCTAAAACAAAACAAACAAAAATCAGGTTGACAAGTTGGTAGAATAAAATTTAACTGGTTTAGATATACTTTTCCTTAATTATGGTTAAGATGTATGAGTGTGTGTGTTTCTGTGTGTGTGTGTGTGTGTGTGTGTGTGTGTGTGTGTTTAGGTGCTGAAAAACTTTGTTTATTGTTCTTGTTTCTCTCAAGTCTTACTAATGTTATAATCTGTTAAAAGTGGATTTATTTTTGTCTTGCATTTTTGTAAAAAATTTTACTTATGTAAATTTAAATTTTTGATGATACTTATTTTAATTGGATGCTTTCAACACAAAGCTTTAATTTGTTTAATTATTTCAGGGCAACAAGACAAAATGAATCTATTGACACAGTACACAAATAATGGATTCACTAATTTTATTCAAATATAAATATTAAAGATACCCAGCACATGCGTATATGATACTGTGCATTTGGACAATTAATAATGGATTGAACTATCTTTAAATCTACAGCTAGTTGCTCTTCACTAAATATAATTTTCTAGGGGAACTAATACTTTAGATCTATGTAACAAGTTTTAAATATAAAAATTTTAGAAAAATAAAGCAATATTGAAATTAGTCTATACTATTAATGTTACATGTTTGAAAGTAATAGTAAATGGGGAGAAGCTAAGACAGTGAAATAATTTTCTTTCCTTTATCTTTTATTTAAAATATATTTTTCTCATATTATATATTCTTATTACAATTTCTTTTCCCTTTCTTATTCCAAGTTCCTCTCCATTATAACACAAATAGGGTTCTATGGAATAATAACACAATATAATAAGATAATACTAACATTGATATTGGATAACACAGACAAACAGAAATAAAATGGACAAAGAGAAGCAAAAATAGGCTTACTTGATTGCACACTCATGAAACTTATAAAAATTATAAACAATAAACCATAATATTTCAGCAGAATATTTAAATATATTTATAACTAAACTCCAAATTAAGAGGAAAATATCAAAAAAAGGAGAGCCTGACAGGACATTTTGAGACAAGGATCCTCCAGTCATGCTTTTAATTTCATTTTCTACTGGCTACCTCCTACTGCCACACATGCAGCATATGCTTAATCGTTTATTTCCCTAGTAAGACTCTCTTGGATGAAAGTTTCCATTTGTAAATGGTTATCAATTGGTAATTCTTTCTGGGTTACAGATGAGGACATTTGTCTACTTATTTCCACTCAACTCTATAACCTCAAATGCTGCAAAACACTGCTGACACTGTGTATGTTACTTCAGTCTCTATGAGTTCACAACTGTGTTGATCACATAGATTTAGAGTGCATTGGTTCCTGGGTATCCTCTATCCCATTTGGTTCTTCTCCAAGTTTCTTTGAAAACTGAGGAATGCTTTTGATAGAGATATTCCTTTTGGGGTTGAGTGTTCAAAGATCTCACACTCTCTTATCATGTCTAGCTATGCATATGTGCATTTGGTCCCTGCTACTATAGGGGGAAGCATCTCTCATGATGGCTAATCAGCACATAGATCTATGAGTATAGACAGAAGTTATTTGGAGTTGTTTTATTGCTACATTTTTGTTTGTTGCTTGGTTTTAGCCTAGATCCCTGGACAATCTAGTCTCAGGTCCTTGGTCAACCAAGCAGTTTCAAGTATGGGTTCATTCTCATAGAATGGACCTTCAGTCAAATCTGATATTATGCCCACAAACTTTGTGCCACTATTGTATTACCATATCTTGCAGGAAGGACACCATTGGAGAACAACAGGTTTTTGGCTGGTTTGGTCTATAGGGTTCTCCTTTGCATGCATAGTGCATTACAGTACCAAAGACACTAGCATATGTGTGAATGGTATATGCAAGCACCAGCTCAAATAGTTCAGTGAATTGTTTACAAATTATCTTTAGCCAAAGGGCATGGCTGTCATTTTTGGAGAGCAACCTTTATTCATGTCAACAGGCCTGGTTGTTTACCGAATCCCATGGGACCACTTTAGCCAACAACTCAATCATATGTTGGGTATTTCTGGTACTAGAAGTTTCATTTGGTAACAATAGGTGTCCAGTTGGGATTCTGTCTCTATCACTGTTTGATGATTTCACTTAGATATTTTTATGTATGTATTATTTTAAGGAGCTTCTACTGTGTTAGATTTCATTCCTACTCCTCAAATGACCCTTAATTTTAGTTGTTTATTCCTAGAACCTAGAAAATTAAATATTTTCATATAGCTTTAGTTACTTGAGAGTTCTACGCATGGTCTTTCATCCTACTGTCCTGGTCACTCATCTCTGGAAGCACTGTCCTGCTCCACACCCACCAAATTGGTCCAATTCTCATGACAATGAGTCAAAGCAATGCTGTTGACACTGAAGCAGGTTAAACCTATGACAGATCAGTTTCTTAAAGTAAAATAAGACTTTCCCCTGTAGCTATCACTTTCTAATAGCATCAAAACTAAAGATGGGGGCCCATATCCACATCTACCTCTACTTCCCAAAAGATAGTATAAATGAGCAAACATTTGTTAAACATGAAATATTGTATCTCTATTAACTATCTACAGTTACTTTAAATGTGTATCCCTGAATCGAGCACTCACCTTTCTAGATTCACATCTGCATAATTAATGTTACAGTTTTAATATCAGTCATGGAGCCACATATTTATGAAAGAAGCAAATGTCAACTATCATTTTTAGCAGTTGTATTTGGAACATTCTCTTGTATCAATTACCTGAAATTGGATGAAAAGTAAGATTAATAGATGGTGCAAAAGATCACACACAAAAAACTATTGTGAGGGGCTAGAGAGGTGGCTTCAGGGCTAAGAGCACCTAGTCTTCTTACAGAGCTGCAGAGTCTGGTTCTTAGCACCTGAGTGGTGGCTTACAACATTCTTTAATTCCAGTTTCTGGGATCCTATATCCCCTTCTGACTTCATAGACACCAGGAATATGCATGGTATATTTACATAAATACAGGCAAAGCACAATCACATGCACATATATAATATATTTCCTAAACATTAAAAACATTATGAATTTTAATTGTCATTTAGTCAAAAATACAATATCTAAAATATTTTCTGTTATAACTGTAAAGATTTCACTCCTCTTTTCTATAATTACATTTTCCCTGTCAAGACCTAGAATTAACTGAGATTGTACTCAGATACAATCTACTTTCTCTTAACTCCAATATTTCTGAGAGTATCCTTTATAGCTTACTCTTTGTTCTCTGTTAAATTAATTATAATATATTCATTGACTACGTGTGCCTACATAGACTATTCTAAACCTATGGGTCATTAGAGAACAAATCCTACTTGAAGATGAACATTTATCTCATCTGCATAGGAACCTGTAGATGTCTACTTGGATTGCCTTACTAACTCATGCTTGGTTTGTGTATATCCAAAAAGGATATACATGTTTTAACATCAGATAATCAGCTTCAATTGATTGCAATAATTGCTTTCATGCTTTTGAAATAAATAATGAAGAATAGGCTCTCTATAATAGACATGTAGTATTCATATGACTGTGTGTGTTTGTGTATCAATATCCAATGTATTAGGGCCTTCCGGTATTAATTTGTTTTTATTTTCTAGCAGCCTTTTTTCCTTGCCTCATCATTGCATCTTGAATTATTAATGATGGACAAAATATGTCTCTGAATTCCTAAATTTTAGAATAAGGTCAATTTGATTTGTTTTTTTTCTGATAAAAGTTCTCTTAGGACTGTGTTTACAAGATACTGCTGACCATGCCAAAGCATGATTATCAGTTTAGTAGTTACAGCAGTGCACATTTTTAACTTCCCAATCTCTTAAAATACAAAGAAAGGATGTTAAGCTGCAAAACTTCCATTTTTAGTAGGCAAAATAAATTCGGGCAGGCTCTGAAGAAGGGAAGGATGTTGGTACAGATGTGGACTACAGATGTTAGTGTTGAAAAGAAGAAAAATGACATGGAGAGAAAATAATGCCTCTTTGAACCCACATTGTTAGCAAATCAAGCACTGGGTGCAATCAACAGAGATTTTAGTGTTTTACATGGAAATGATGATTCCTACTTTCCTGGACGTGTGTCAAGGGTTCCATATTTTTGTTTTACTGACTATTTCCCTTTGCAAGGATTCACCAGGGCTGGCATTCATAGTCATGTGTCACTGGGTAGAATTGTCCTGAATGGTATCAGGACCAGTGTACTTGCCCTGCTATGTGTCACCAATTTATTATGATTGAGTGCTGGTTCCCAAAGTTCATCCATCTAAGGTAGTACAATTTCTAACTATGATTTAAAAGACATGTGGCACATGGGCTGAAAAGAAGACATCTATATTTGAATACTGTGCTCTACTCTTTTACCTACATTTATACTTACCTGAAAACAAGATGCCATTTAAAAATATTACCTATCTATAATGACAATGTCCAATAATTGAAAACATATTCTATTGCCGTTATCTTTGCAAACAAGGATAAAATAGATAGGTAATAAATGTTCATTTATCTTTTTACAATGAATTCTTAAATCAATATATTTATCTGCCTTGAAATTCTTTTTATGAAGATTAAATATAATTAAATATATGCATCATATTTTTAAAAAATATTTATATAAAACTTATATCTTACCACAGTTTTTCATTTTCAGCAGGAAAACCATAAATTCTTATTTACAACTATAATTTGTTTTATTTTAATAATAGCTCTAAATTTATGAGACTTCATCTATTTTAAGTGTAATTCTCCACTTTCCACCTAGGAAAACTTCAAAACTTATGGAATTTTTTTTTTAATTCAGACCAGGAAATATTGCTAATAGATGCTTTCTATTCAGAATGCTTTTCTTTAATTTATTCATTTAACAAATATTCATTTAGTACCTTTAATTTGCCAAGCACTGTATTGGGAACTAGAACAATGAATAAATTAGACAAAGCCCATGAGTTCTTGGATGTTATAGTACAAGTGAGGAAGGTAGGAAACGGCAGCAAATCATGAATTATTGAAATAGAGTATCCAGAGGTGACAGGGAGGGTTGTTTTGACAGGTTCTGGAGAATATATCTGAAACAGAACTTGAAAGAACTGAGAGTGCTTTGCTTCAAATGGGCTTACAAGATGCAAAAGAAAGAGAAGAGCTTGATTGTTCAAGGAACTAAGAAGATGCCAAGGCTGTAGTATATGAGGCTGGAGAGCGTTTCCAAATATCCATGGCCTGGGGTCTTTAAGAGCAGGCTAGAAGAATGAATAAGTAATCTTCTTTTATAAAATAGATAACTTTTTCTGGATTGTAATGAAAGCAATGATTATCATACAAAAATGACTGTTGGACATTATAGAATTTTTGAGGCAGTGTAGCTACCTGTTAGTTTAGCTACTTTTATTCACTATAATTTGTCTGTAAAGACTTCTTTGGGGTTTTAACTAGGCAACTCATACTCAGAGTAAAGACATCAAGTTTTGTGAAGGATAGATTATGAGATGAGTCCTTTTTTGCTTGTATATATGTGGTATTTGCTTAGGTATTTATGAGAAATATAATTGTACAAGTGAAGTAGATGATAGAGTCATGGAGATGTTAGTACAAAGAAAAATTGGGGTTCTTATCTGAATCACCTGCAATGTTTGACCTTTTATTTCTCTTTCTCCTTCATATTCTGCCTCATTCATTATTTTAATTGTATGTGTGTGTGTGTGTGTGTGTGTGTGTGTGTGTGTGAGTGTGTACATGTGAGGGCTCTATTGTATGTATCATGCAAAGAAGCACAGGGGAAGTATTTTTAAAGTAAAACTTTAAGGAACAAAAAAGCATCAGGATTTAATTATGGAACCTATGCATCATCATATAAGAGTACATCTTATCAGAAAGCATGGTCACACAATTTGATAACTTGCTTTGGGCTATCATTCACATTACTACTCTCCCAATTTTCTAGCAAACTCAGATATCTCTCTGAAATCCTTTGCATATTCTTTTACAACTCTAAATTGATCTTTATATAAACTGTAGTCTCAAATTTTAACCACCTTATATAGTGATGAATCATATTTTACAATACATGCCACAACTCATTTCCAGGTTAAAAACCCATCTATTCTTTCATATGCCTATTGTAAACTATTGAACTCCTAAACCAAGTACATGTGAATCACCCTTTAAACTTCATCTTTGCAGATCAATCTAATTAAAGATATCTATAAAATATTGCTTGCTCAAATGTTGTAAATCTTTATAGAATTGTTTTCCCCTTTACATTGCACACTCTGAATCTGTGACCTTAAAATTCCATGTCTCTACTGTATTATTTCATATCACCACTTCCTAAAGCTCTGACCTTGACTTTTGTCTTCCTCCTCCTCAGTGACAAAGACATCTGAGTTTTTGTTCTCTCTGTGTTCTACTAAAGGACAAGACAGAAACCATCTTTAGAAGATACAACAGGTTTCTGCTCTCCTCCAAAGCCATTCACTGCATTCATTTCTCAAGCTCAGAAAATTCTGAATGTTGCACAATATCTGTGTCAGTTACTTTTCTGTCTAGTTTTCTAATCATTTCTGTAGGATCTTATCTGATTCCATTTGTAGCTATGGATGATGTCTCTGGATTTTACTTTTATAAAGTTAAATACACCATCTTCAGAGCACACCAACCTTGTGTTCTTCCTTTTGGTGGCTCCCAGCTCTCCAAATGCCAATGTCTGTTGGATAAGATATTTTGTAAGACCTATGTAAAATAGCAACTCCAGCCCAAATTCTTAAATATTTTTCTTCCATTCAGTTTTGTCTAGAGCCCCAATATTTGGGAACAATTTACATTTAGTTGTCAGTTGCTTAGAATTACTCTGAATGGATGTGTTTGCTTTACTCTTGCATCCTCCAACATGAAATAGGGACCGTTATGTAACAGTGGCAGAAAAAGCAACTGAAAAACTGCAGAAGATAATCCATAGAGATTGTGCTTTCTGTATGGTGAACAATCTCACTCTACTCTTGCACCCTTTAATTTTGTTCTTATATTTCTTTTTGCCCTTCTGCATGGAGCCACAGCTTGACAACAGCTTATATGTTCATCTCTTCTATCTCCACACTGGTAATATTTTCTGTGAATACTGCAAAGCATTTTAGCCTAAACAAACAAACAAACAAACAAACAACTCTTGTACACAGGTGCCCTTATTTATTAGCAGAATCCTTGTTGATAATTATGAGAACACTTTAAAACTTATTTAAAATTCACACCTCCATAGGATTCATGTGGGCAAAATGTTTCTGCAAATATCTGTATCAATAGTAAATAAGATGCCACTGAAGATTCTAATGGCTCTTTCCTCAACTCTCTCCTGTTTGTCTTTGGTGGCTGCTAGAATGCAAAAGCTTCACAAGAGCATTGGCTCTTGGCTAGTGTTCTCTCACTATCTAGAAATTCTAAAGAAAATTTGTAGAAATAAGCTTGCATTCTCATTTTTAAGTGGGAATCAAACATTATTTGCTCTATGTTCCATTTTTACTCTTGCTTGGAGAACCTCAAATAGTAATAGTGGATATAAATGATTCAGCTAAAAAGAATGATTTTCATTTTCCGAAGCTTAAAAAAAAAATTACAAAGCCATTATTTCAGAAGAAACTTTTCATGTATGTAAATATAATTGAGCAGAAGAATTGTAAGCTAATGTGTTGATCTTATGTGGTGAGAAGATTAACAAAGGTGAATGGAATTTCTCAAAATTGTAAATTAACACTGTGTTATTAATCTTCATAAATATCACACCAAGAGCTCCCATTAGGTAGAGAGGGAGGCAGTGACAAATGATTAAGACAAGCAATAGGGTACATAAATTATAAACGTTTCCAGGAAGCAGCAGCTGACTTCTTTTAAACCAAGAAAGGACAAATAAAAAGACAACTCAATATTCTTCAAACTCTATTGCTGAATTCAAGATTTATTTTTCATTGTTTTCTTAAATGAAAGCTTATCCCTTTTCTATAAATAATATATTTAAATATATATTTAAGATAATACCGTGGATCTACAAACAGGAGATGGTTCTGAACTTAAAGACACATTGTAACAATACCTTTCAAAATTGTGGGCTTGGACAAGAGAAGGGATGTTACATATTTCTTTTTCAGTGTCACTATTAGTAACAACCTATTGTATGCATTATTATACACAACCCTTACAGTGTGATTTATTTGGTATTGAGTTGGGTTGTTTTTCCATTGTTTTTTAAAGCAAAATTAATAAACTTGTAAGCACCAATACACTAGAGTATTTTTCACAGTGAAAGTATCTCTAAAAGACATAACATTTTGGCTGCAAAATTAGGACATAGGTGCTATAGTGACAATAGGAAGATAACTATGTTATTTATATTTTCCAATATTTAATGAAGCCCCAATACCTGAGATTATTTACATAACAGAGTCATAAAACATTTAGGTGGATTTTCTTTTTTAAAAAAGAAGAACTCTTTCTCACAGGCTGCTTGTACTCAAATGTAAAAAGTTTAGCTGAGGTAACTCACAGGGAGTGCATGGCAGAGAAATATGTTTTATTCATGGGCCAGGCTGCTCTTTCCCAGCGATGCAAATAAAACTGCATGTGAAGGAACAGCTGCTCTCAGAGCCAGTGTGTGTTTGTGGAGGGAGCACAGCTGGAGCTATATGCAGAGCATTATCTTCTGTGAATCAAATAGACCAGGAAGATGCTTAGTAATACATATGTAATTCCACTGCCTCTGAAAGCCCAGCTCATTCTCCCTCTCTTATTCCCAATACCCATTTAAAGCTATGCCCTCTCAAAGAGGGGAGGGGGGCTACGAAGCTACATAACGATGTTATGGAATTGCAACATGAAGTTTTCTAAAACTACAAGCTGTATTTCCTCCCCTATCTCTTACCATCACCTTCACTGTCCTCTCTTTGTTTGATCCTCAGAGCTTCCTTAGCACCTCCCAGGTTTCCCCTTGGCCCAAGGTTCTGCAGACAGTGTGATTAACAGGTGAGGTCAGTAATAATGAAAATGAAGGTCTAGTGACTGAATTCTATCTTTCAAGTTCATTCTCACATCTACAAGGAGATGTTTTAAATGAAGGGTGATTTGAAATTGCTTAAATAAAAAATGGCAGAAGAAGCAATGAGGGAGAAGAAGGAGAGGATGAAGAAGAGAAGGGAAAGAAGGTGAGAGAGAGGAAGCGAAGTGATTAATTTCAGTCTCTACATTCATTTCAGCAGATGGAAGGGACAGTGTGCAATTATAGCTGTGAGTGCTGATTTGCACAGAATATAAGTAGCTTGAATAAAGCTTGGCAGATAAGGCTGTAGAGCTGGCTCTGTGGTTAAGGCCACTTGCTGTTCTTGCAGAGGACCTAGGTTCAGTTCTCAGTACTCAAACATTAACAAACAGCCTGTAATTCCAATTCCAGGGAGCAAGACATCCTCTTCTGCATCCTGTGAGCACTCTTCATATGTATGGCATACAAACTGCATATGCTTTGTCCTGGGTTGACCTTGAACTCAGAGATTTGTTTGTCTCTGTCTTCTAGGATTAAAGGCATGTACTTTTGTGTGGGCCTAAACTTTTCATGGCCACTATACCTCAAGATTTCCATGTCAAGACCTGTGTCTTCCAGCCTTAAAATCTGGATCACAGCTGTGCCCTCCGTTTCTGGATTCATTCCCAATGTAGTCAAGTTGACAACCAGTAATAGCCATCACAGTAATCATCAGGATATAAATTAATGAATTTGACAGCATTAAAGGAAGCTAAGTATCTTGTTATACCTGTGTTTGGTGAGGAAATCAAGTTATTCCTGAGACTTATAAACAAGTCAAGTGTGAATGCTATTTCTATAACTTATTGACTCTGCCTTTTCTAATTCCTTTTCTAATTCCTCCTTAATTACATTTTTAGAATAACAAACTACTTATCGTTTTGGTTTACATATTCCCTCTGTGTACATATTACTGCCTTTAATTAGATTAGTGTCAAGTATCATTGGTTGCAGAGGCTTCTATGTCTGAAAGCTGGCATTACAGATATCAGACTTAACCTATTGATTTCCTATGTAACTCTTATAAAGAGAACTTTATCTTTATCTTAAGAACAATTTAACATGTCAGATGCTATGTATAACATAGACAAGCTTATGCCTAGATGAATCACTGTGAATTGCTTAAGACAAACCTAGCATATTTCTCATAGAAGTTATTATTTGTCTCAAGAATCACAAGTAAAATCATATTTACCCATTGGATAATGAAATATTTGAAATTGTATTTCAATTAACAATTATTACTTGCTAAAACTTGTGCTATTCACACTCTTAACCTCTGTATTGAAATTATTGAGCTTCCAACCTAAAGAAACTTTACCTTGATAAACATGTATCTAAAACTTATTTCTATGATTATTTCTATAATTAAATTTTAACTGAAGTATAGAAGTTATGGAAATTCTACAAGAAGATTAGTAGCCATTAAAACTGTTATTTACCAAATGTGATGACTCTTAGCAATTTGTATCCTGTAAAAAGATTCTATTATTTACTTAATAATAATCTGAACAGAATAAAAGCTTAGAGCAGTACCATGGTTAGATTATATGCAAGAAAATACAAGGAAATACATTCAAGGGAACTTAAGAAATAAGTAATGTGTAAAAGACAATTCAGGACTCATTTTTTTTTCAGAGCTAAGAGGAATATATGGACTGTTCTGTGTTTATAATACTTATTTACGTTTTTCTTAATTTTCCATATGTTCTTTCTTTCTATTCAGATAACTGCAGTTTTTAAACAGACATATAAACATAATTATCAGTGTGTAAGAAGAGTATGAGAGCAACTTAACCATCAAGTTATTTGCAATGGCTAATAGAATTTTATCCTTAGAAGAATGTGGGTGGATTCACATTCCATGCAACTATTCAAATTATTTCTGAGTTTTTATGAAGAAATATTTAATATCCTCACCTGTTGTTGACCAACATTGTAACTTTGCATTTACTCCAAGATTATTTCAGGTGTTATGTAAAGTATCTACCCATGGACTTAAAAAGCAGACAGACAATGAAAGAGATGGCGTATTATGGCTTTCTTTTGTTGTTCTAATTTTTGGTTTTCTTGGTTGGTTGTTCATTTGACTGCTTTGTTTTGACAAAATAGGACTGTGAGATATTTATATTCTGTACTTTAGCTTCCAATTACCCATGGAAGGATATATTATAAAGGAAAAAAAAAGAGCAATAGTTTAGACTATTGATTCCAGATGAAAATCTTAAAGAACCACCAGAGAGAGTTTCCAAAAAGATGTAAAAGACTGCTAATGAACTAAGATAGCCAAAGTATACTGACTGAAGTTATTTAATTCCAATTTACTGAAAATGAGGTATAGATTAGCAATTAGGTGTTTGCTAGAGACTTTTAAAATCACTCAAAGATCAAACTGCAGTTCATGAAGCACCCCCCAGTTAGATGATTTAGCAAATCTGGTTTATATGTATAGAGGTGCTGTCAGGCGTAAACTACAGTTAACATAAGCATTAAAGAAATAATCTCTGAACTCTACAAAATTACAGATTACATGAAGGGAGATGGACATGCATGAACCAGTGCCTCTGCGCTGCATTAAAGTGCAGGTGTAAGAATGAGAATAGGCGTTATAGAAAATGAAAAGTTCAAACTGAGTGTGATCAATCTCCTCATCTACCAGTTTTATGTTATCTACCTCAATGTTAATAAAGCATAGAAAATGGAAAGCTTATTGCTATTTTTGTCTTAGAGTCTCCAAGCATGTTTCTAGTATTTTTATGAGAGGAATTTGAACATTTTATACCAAATACCTTAGTGATCATTTAAAAATTTTCAAGCAATAGGCATGTAGCTGACTTCATGGCATGAAAATGAGTATACCAGTCTTGTGCTTGCTTCCAGACACTGTGATTATATGATGACTATGATGTGGCATTAGCTCCACAGAGAGTTAAAGCAGCTCACTGTACATCCTGAAGACATACAGTAGCAGCTTCCTGGGACGCAATTATAATCTTTCTTCTGGACATACAGAAGAGAATTTCAGTTAAGCAAATGCCTGTAATGATTTAAGCAGGTGCACTTTCTTATGCTGTAGTAATTGAGAAGCAATAACGTGGCTGTCCATTTTTTAGCTTTTATTTAAAACCATGGCACGAAGGGGTATTTCTAGGATTCTTGTACATGTACAACCCTCTAACTTATGAGAATTGATAATGTCAACATTAACTGTGTCTCATCCTGCTACATGTTTAGAGATATCTGTCCTAATTTTAAGGCACCATACTTAGCATACAAAATATACAAATGCCCTAAGGTGACAATGACACTCTGACTTCTTTTTAGAGGACATTTTTGTATTCCTTTGTCATTTTTTTTTTCTTTTTCTTTTTCTTCAAGTACACTTCTGGCCTCCTGGCAGATCTGTTCCTCCAGGATCTGCCCAGTATTTTCTAGTATCATGAAAGTCCTAACAATAGCCCAATGGCTTAAAACTTCAATTACCCTTAGTTTACCTTAGAATCTTCTAATGTGATTATGCAGAGCCTTGAGGCTTTTTTTTTTCTTATTGTAGCCTATAGCTCAGATGGCCATTGTATCTGAGCCTCCTGCTAGTCACTAAGAGTTGTATGTTTGACCCTTTAATTTTTATATAGTTAAGATGTATGTTTTGTGGCCTACCTTAAGAAATGAAGAACATTTAATCTAAACTATATAACATGACTGGTTGTTTCCTAAGTAAAGTTAGTGAGGGCATTGCCTAATGAACTGGTATTTGAAGACACAGTGTGATACCAGGAAAAGAAAGAACTGTTTTGTTTCAGTAGAGCTTATCCACTGGGGGGAAAATGTTTCAGTGAAAGGGATGGAAATAAAAATAAAAACACAAGTAGAATGCGTGGAAATCAAATAGAAGGTGAGGCAGGAAATATAAGAACAACACATGTCTTTGAAATGTTTGAATTCATGTAGCAAATGTTCACTGTTCTAACCACTGTAAAAAGAAAAAAAAAAAATTAGATTTCCCCGTAATTCTCAAAAGTGCCCACAGGGCTGCAGCTTCATGAATGCTCCTCTCTTTCTTTTCCTCTCAATATTACATCCTTTGCACATTTAAGCCATGACCAATGATAACCAATAACAATCTCTGTCAGTCATTTTTACCTATCTACCTTTTGTAATAAAAATGCCAAGCTTCACAACTGAGATTCCTTTAAAGTTCACATTCTTTTTTTCCCCTTATTTTTTTTCACCTAAAGGGCAGTGTAGACTGAAAGAAATTTTGAAATATACCTCGATAAAAAATTTAAATGTTGAAAGGATTTTAACAGATGAGATTCTTACAAGCTTCTAATGTGCCATGATACACATATGCAAAATATTTATAAAGTTTATGGCAGCTCATCGGAACACCTATATAAATATATAAATTATGTTTGAAATCCTTCTTTTTGTCTGAAAGAACACTGTGATTAATTATCCTCTATTAACACTCTCTTCTGGCTAGTTTGACTTAATCAGTCTTGAATACTTTTTTCACTATTCCTATCAGGAAACACCTCTCATCTCTGAAAATCAAACTTCCATTGATAAGTGTTATTTATGAATTAGACTCATTTAGAATGAATGGTACAAGCACTCCCACACTCATAAGTTAAGCTTTGCTGCCTATATTCCCCAGGTCGTTACCCAAGTGTAAATACCAATATGTCCATACTGATATGAGTGATTAAATAAATTAATAAATGGAGAGGTGGAAAAAATGTCTCATCAGACAAACATGCTTGCCACGAAGCTTCAGTTAAACCCAAGGGATCCACACTGTGGAAGGAGAGAGCTGACTACTGCAGGTTTCCTCTGTTCACTACAGGTATGACATGGCATGCACATATTTTCTCCACACCCGCAAAATAGACAAAGAGACACCAATTAAAGTGAATGAATAGAAAAGATATGATTTTTCTACATGAAATAAGTATTCAAGTCGTTATTCCTCTATTAGGGAGTGCCTACTTTCTGTAGTCTCACTTATGGAAAAAGGCATTTGAGAAGGGATAACTGTAGTAAGAATATTTGAAATTTAACATCAAGTGAACAAAATAGACACTCACTTTCCTAAAACCTGTCTACAGCTCCTTCGTCAAGTACGCCATTTCACTATCTCCTCTTTCATTAATGCTTGGATATTGTCGGGCTTGTTATTGCAGAGGACTGACACATGCAGTCATAGATTCTGTGTGTAAGTACACTGTCCAGCAACCACTGTTAATGCTGAGTCTTAAAACCTTTTGTTCCCTCAGATGCAAGGAGTCATTAATCTTAGGAGAAGAGGATATGATAGATCTTCCTATTTAGGAATGAGAAATCCATAGTCATTTATTCTCGGAATATTGACCAGATGGAAATCTCTGTTAGTGACCATATGCTGAAAAACAAAATGTGTCTCTAATGAAGGTTGAGGGTTGCACTAATGTAATAGAATTGAGGTAAATACTTAAGGAGCAGTTTAATACCATGTCCTTTTTAGCAAAATAATAGTATTGGGTTTTGCCCTAAGGCTCATGACATAAAGCAGCAATGGCTTCTTTACACAGTTTAATGGTATGAGTTTTGTCTTATTAGCCTGGCCTAAATCTAATGAGAAAGAAACTGATTGCTTCTATAAGAATCATGACACCATCTCACCACTGGGTGTGGGGTGTTTCAATCAGACTGCAGCCGCTGTGAATGGTCCATGTTTATTGAACTTTGCAAGGAGCAATGGCATTGCTCACGATTTACTAATTCTTGCACATGCTTGTCTCAAAACAAGTAAGAAATCTATGCATAGAGTATAGTTTTTAATAGCTGCATAGTACTCTATTGTGTAAATATACCACATATTCTGTATCCATTACTCTTTTGTGGGACATCTGGGTTCTTTCCAGATTCTGGCTATTATAAAGAAGGCTGCTATGAACATAGTAGAGCATGTATCCTAATTACATGTTGAAGTATCTTTTGGCTATATGCCCAGGAGTGGTATTACTGGATCTTCTGGTAGAACTATGTCCAATTTTCTGAGGAACTGCCACATTGATTTCCAGTGTGGTTGTACCAGCTTGCAGTCCCACTGTCAATGGAGGAGTGTTCCTCTTTCTCCACATCCTTGCCAGCATCTGCTGTCACCTGAGTTTTTGGTCTTAGCCATTCTGACTGGTGTAATGTGGAATCTCAAGGTTGTTTTAATTTGTATTTCCATGATAATTAAGGATGTTGGACGTTTTTTAAGTGCTTTTCAGTCATTGGGTATTATTCAGTTGAGAATTTTTTTTAACTCTGTACCCCATTTTTAATAGGGTTGTTTGGTTTTCTTGGGTCCAACTTCTTAAGTTGTTTTTATATATTGGATATTAGCCCCCTATTTTATTTAAGATTGGAAAAGATATTTTCCCAATCTGTTGGTTGCCTTTTAGTCTTATTGACAGTTTCCTTTGCCTTACAGAAGCTTTGCAGTTTTATGAGGCCCTACGCAGCTATTAAAAACAATTAATTTATAAAATAGCCAGAAGCTGGAAAGAACCCACATGTCCCTCAACAGAGGAATGGATACAGAAAATGTGGTACATTTACACAATGGAGTACTACTCAGCTATTAAAAACAATGAAGTTATGAAATTCCTAGGCAAATGGATGGATCTGCAGGGTATCATCCTGAGTGAGGTAACCCAATCACAAAGGAACTCACATAACATGTACTCACTGCTAAGTGGATATTAGCCCAGAAACTCTGATTACCCAAGATACAATTTGTAAATCACATGAAACTCAAGAAGAATGAAGACCAAAGTGTGGACACTTTGCCCCTTCTTAGATTTAGGAACAAAGCACACATTGAAGGAGTCGCAGATCAAATGTGGAGCTAAGACAAAAGGATGGACCAACAAGTGACTGCTGCAGCTGGGGACCTATCCCATAATCAGCCACCAAATGCAGACAATATTGCATACACCAGCAAGATATTGCTGAAAGGGCCCTGATAGAGCTGTCTCATGTGAGGCTATGCCAGTGCCTGGCAAACACAGAAGTGAATGCTCCCAGTCAGCTATTAGATGGAACACAGGGTTCCCAATAGAGGAGCTAGAGAAAGTACCCAAGGAGCTGAGGGGTCTCCAACCCTATAGGTTGAAGAACAATATGAACTAACCAACATCCCCAGAGCTTGTGTCTCTAGCTGCATATGTAGAAGATGGCCTAGTTGGTCATCATGGGAAGAGAAGCCGCTTGGTCATGCAAACCTTATATCCCCCAGTACAGGGGAATGCAGGGTCATGATGTAGGAATGGGTGGGTAGGGGAGTTGGGCAGGGGATGGGGGAGGATATAGGGGACTTTCAGGATAGCATTTGAAATGTAAATGAAGAAAATATCTAATAACAATTTTAAAAAAGAAAAAATGAATTTATAAAATTCTTAGAAAAATGGATGGATCTGGAGGATATCATCCTAAGTGAGGTATCCAAATCACAAAGGAACATACATGATATGTACTCACTGATAAGTGGATATTAGCCCAGAAGCTTAGAATCCTTCTTAGAAGGTGGAACAAAATATCCATGGAAGGAGTTACAGAGACAAAGGTCTGAGTAGAGACTGAAAGAACGACCAGCCAGAGACTGCCCCACTTGGGGATCCATCCCATAAACAACAACCAAACTCAGACACTATGGCTGATTCCAACAAGAGCTTGCTGACAGGAGCCTGATATAGCTGTCTCTTGAGAGGATCTGTCAGTGCCTGGCAAATACAGAAGTGGATGCTCACAATCATCCATTGGACAGAGCATAGGGTCCCTAATGAAGGAGCTAGAGAAAGTACCCAAAAAGCTGAAGGGGTTTGAAGTCCCATAGGAGGAACATCAATATGAACTAACCAGTATCCCAAGAGCTCCTTGGAAGTAAACCACCAATCAAAGGAAACACATGGTGGAACTTTGTCTCTAACTGTATATGTAGCAGAGGATGGCCTAGTCAATCAACAATGGGAAGAGAGGCCCTAGGTCCTGGGAAGGTTCTATGCCCCAGTATAGGGGAATGCCAGGGCCAAGAAGTGGGAGTGGATGGGTTGGTGAGCAGCAGGATGGTGGAGGGGATAGGGGATTTTCAGAGGGGAAACTAGGAAAGGGGATAACATTTGAAATGTAAAGAAAATATCTAAAAAAAAAAAAAAGAAGCGTATGGTTATAATTTTCATCAGTACAAAACAACTTTAACATTTCACTCAGTGTTATAGGAAATAGGATTCACATTAAAGATAGCCAGATCCTGTTTAATCTATCTAGATCTTAAAAGAAACATGACCCACTGATTCTTAACCTCAAATACCCTTCATGTATAAAATTTCTGATTCCTTAATTAGTCTATGTAGAAATTTCTTTGAAAAATTATTGAAGGAGAAAATGGAGCTCTGAAACTAAGATTGTGATCCACTTAAGCCCAGAAATAATATTACTAGTAGAGCCCATATCCAAGAAAAACAATTGATTTGTCTTATAATTTTAATTTTTTTGAGGTTATATCAGTCTTGCTTTGCCTTCCCTCCTTGTCAATCCTGCCATATGCTTCTCCTTTCTCTCTTTCAAGTTCATCACCTCCTTTTTCATTAGGTGCACACACACACACACACACACACACACAGTACAACATACTTAGCCTGTATGACATGACTGTTTTCAGACATGGTCATAATTAACAGAGGTCTGCTTTCCTGAGGGAAGACTATTTCTGTGCCTCTCGGCAGTACTTAGTTGGGTTTTGTTCTTTGAGTAGGGTAGAGACTTCAGGAGTTTTCACTTATCCCTTATCAGCATGTCTGTTGTTGCCCTTGCTCAGTTCATCTTTAGGCAGTCATGCTGATGGGACTTTACACTTGTATCTTCTGACACTGCTGAGTGACACAATCTCATAGCAAATTTTCTGTTCCTTTTGCGATTAATAATCTTTCTCCTCCCTCCTTTGAAATAATCTCTGAGCTTTAGATGCAGGAGTTTTATTGTGGATGTATCTTTTGGAAACAAGCTTCATATCTCTCTTGTTTTGTTTTGTTTTGTTTTGTTTTGTTTTTTGTTCTTTTTGGTTGGTTGTGGTTTTCTATAATGGGTTCTGTCTGTCACTAGGAGAAGTTTCCTTGATGAAGAGTGATTATTACACTTTGCTGTGGGTATAAGAATGAATATTTATAATGTTGTTTGGCATTACACTGTTTTATTTAAGTAGCAGTTAGAAGTTCTTTCCTAACAACCATGACTTCACTAGTCCCAGGTAGTTAGCTAGGTTTCCAGTATCAGGTATGATTTCCCTCTTGTTGAATGGATCTTGAGTCCACTTGAAAGCTGTTGGTTAATACTATGATCTGCATGCCACTACTGAACCCTTGGATTGCTGAATGTGGTTCTGCTTCACAGACATAATATCAGGGTAGGCTTGTTGGTTGCTTCCCTCCTTTGGAAGCATGAATAATGACTTCGGATATCATGAATGCTAGTCATCTGGGAGGAAACTTTCAGGTCAGATCCATTTCAGCAGCCTCTGTGCTCTATTTCTGAGATGTGTAGTGTCTCTGGGAATGAGGACTTACCTTCCACAGCTATGATCAAAGGGCAGCCAAGGACAATAGCAATGGAAATAATTTATAATGCCTTGGGAATTTCTTTGACAACCTTACCCAACAACTCTATAAAGAGGTTTTCATGACTACTATTGAAGATTTTGTTAGCTGATCTTTGGTTCTTAGAGAAATCATTGTTAGCCCATATGGGCAATTTTAACGTAACCTTTGTATATATGTGTGTGTGTTTATATGTGTGTTTATATGTGTGTTTATATGCTGATTCACTTCTTTGTATTATAGGTATTTTTAGTTATATAGTTAATAGGATTCTTTTTTTTTTAATTCCTGTGAATCAGAATAATCAAGTTTGCTAAAGACATCTAAATAGCAGCTTATTCAATATGTCTTTTCCAGTAAATGGTCTACACTGAATATGCCAATAGGTCCACTCAGTATTCTGGTGCCCCCATGTCCATTTTACTAAGTCATCTGTGGCAACTTTCCATGAGCTATGAGCCCATGTCAGGAATCAGCCCCTGGGTTTCTGCCGGTCTCTAGCCTTCTGCATTTTGGGCTCATACAATTTATCTTGATTTCCTAGGCAGGAGAGAAGTTAATTTTTTTTTCTTTTATATTCTAGACTTTTCGGCTTCCCAGCATTTCCATGTCTTCTGAGTTTCTTCTATTTTCTGTCTTTCAGCAAGTAAGCCACATTTCTGAATTAGGTGCACACCTCCTCCCTGAAGAATTTTTGAACAAGTTCCTAGATACAGTAAGCCAGTGGCTTCCTGAAATCGTATTCACATGAAGTACTGCTTAGCAGTGAAAGATGGCCTGCTTCTAAGATTCTTGCACATTCATCATACCTACAACATAACTGTTTGAAAGTAAAGTTGCAGAAACTGTTCTATTCACCATTTACACATCTTTCTATACAATCATTTTATAGTTGAGGTGAAGTACAAAAGACAAGAAAGAAGAAAGATAAAAGTAGCCTTAAATGTTTTCCTTTAGTGAAACACTGATATGAAGCTGGTCTACCAACACGCACATTTCCTCATCTTGAGCATGCTTTCACCAGAGAATGGGTTAAAAATAAGTAAAAGAAAATTGATTATTTGGATGGGTCTCAGATGACTCTGAGAATTGAAATTTATAGAGAGAAATGTTAAATGTGGTTCTTGAGAATATTTCACAATCCTCTTACTCGGTTCTCGAGTGCTCAGAATGAATCCTAAAGCACAATATGTCTGGATGGAGATGAGCTGTATTTGAGGGACAAAAGCTTATAACACCATCTTTAATGGCTACTAATTATTTAAAAAACTGATATACCTTCCTTCTGCCAGTCCCTTCATTTCCATGTGTTTTGCTATGTGAGACAGCATCAAAGATTAATCAATGGAGCAAGGACAATTTATCTCAGGCTACACCATGGAAAAATGGCACTCTCTTCTCGAATAGGCATTTATTTCCAAACATGATAGATTTATCAACAATGAGCAACTTCGTGTAGTTTTATAAGGAGCAGAAATATCAATCTCTCCTGAGTCCAGGGGTCAGAGCACTCCCTGGAGACAGCCTTTCCTTTGGCAGGTAGACAGAGGGCTGTGGAACAGCCCTACCTCCTGGGTGCAGATGGAGTCAGGAAGCCCCTGTCCCAGCTGTTCTGCATCCTTTGCTCTCCTGGCTTGTCCCTCTTTAGATAGTCACTGGAGAGAAAATTGTGAACACTCCTCCATTGTGGGTGAGATTGGTAGCTGGTAAAATCACTTTGGAAATAAGTTTGGCAGTTCCTCAGAAAATTGGACATAGTACTACCTGAGGACCCAGCAATATCACTTCTGGGCAGATGCTCCAACATGTAATGAGGACACATGTTCCACTATGTTCATAGCAGCCTTATTTATAATAACCAGAATGTGGAAAGAACCCAGATGTCCCTCAACAGAGGAATGGATACAGAAAATGTGGTACATTTACACAATGGAGTACTTCTCAGCTATTAAAAACAATGAATTCAAAAACAAAACAAAACAAAACAAAATAAAACAAAAAAACAATGAATTCATGAAATTTTTAGGCAAATGGATGATGGATCTGGAGATATCATCCTGAATGAGATAACCCAATCACAAAAGAATGCACACTCACTGATAAATGGATATTAGCCCAGAAGCACGGAATACTCACGATACAATTCACAAACCACATGAAGCTCAAGAAGAAGGAAGTCCAAAGTGTAGATACTTCAATCGTTCTTAGAAGGGGGAACAAAATACCCATGGAAGCAGTGACAGATACATAAGGTGGAACAGAGACTGAGGGAATAACCATCCAGAGACTGCCCCACCTGGGGATCCATCCCACAAACAATCACTAAACCCAGACACTATTATGGATGCCAACAAGTGCTTGCTTACAGCCTGAGATGGCTGTCTCCTGAAAGGCTCTGCCAGTGCCTGACAAACACAGAAGTGGATGCTCACAGCCATCTATTGGACAGAGCACAGGGTCATCAATGAAGGAGCTAGAGAAAGGACTCAAAGAGCTGAAGGGGTTTGCAGTCCCATAGGAGGAATAACAATATGAACTAACCAGTACCCCCAGAGCTCCTAGGAACTAAACCACCAACCATAGAGTACTCATGGTGGGACTCATGAATCCAGTTGCATATGTAGCAGAGGATGGCCTAGTCAGTCATCAATGGGAGGAGAGGCACTTGGTCCTATGAAGGCTCTATGCTCCAGTGTAGGAGAATGTCAGGGCCAGGAAGCAGGAGTGGGCTGGCTGGTGATCAGGAGGTGGCTGGAGGGGATAGGGTGTTTTGGGGGGAAGACTAGGAAAGGGGATAATATTTGAAATGTAAATAAAAAATATCTAATAAAAAATAACAAACAGAAATAAAGACCATTCATAAACTAAATGAAAATTCAATATTATAGATGCACATATAAAAATACATCCCCATACAAACAATAAAATATCATTATATGCATCATATATGTAAATAAAATGTATATATGTGTATATACATTATTTACTTTCCTTACTATTCTTTTGTTAATTGCAATTTGAAATTCAGTTTCACATATACTTACTTAATCTGTATAACATTAACAAATGAGAACTGGGAACTATTTTCTAAAAGAATAAAAGTTAACCAAAGAATATGGTAAGAAATAAATGCTCTCACCAAATTACAGTAAATATGTATTTATTGTTTTATTAAAGAACAGAAATATTGTTAAATTAGTTAATCAAGTTTGGAGCTGGAGAGATTGATCAACAGTTAAGAAAATGGACTGCACTTCTGGAACACTTGGTTTTCATTCCTACTGCACACATAGAGGCTCACAAGCATTTGCAGCCTCAGTCCCAGGTATCTTTACAGGTATCAGGCACACACATGGTGCACATCACTATGCAGGCAAAATACTCACAAACAAACAAAAAAATAATAATAAAATTTGAAAAACAACTTAATCAAGAAAAGCATGAAAATGAGTATTAATTTTAATTGTACAACTATCTGTATTCATAAATATGAAAATGTATGCAGTTTTAATTAATTTTGATAGCATTAACTTATAGGGCACAAATATTTAAAAAGTTAGTACTTTAAAAGATTTTATATTTTTATATAGTTTTATAGACTTTAAAGTTCATATATTATAATCTTCTAAGGTTTCCTGTTTATATACATCTTTTCCTATGATGTTTTAGTAATTACCAATAAGTACTGTCCCTCTCTCCCTCCCAAATCACAATTAGACATTTTTAAGAACCCAAGAACACAGAGATAATTGACATTTGATATCAAAGAACATTTCTGTCTGAACAAATACATTGAGTTACTTAAACTAACTATACCAAACTAAATATTTGTGAATTCTTTTGTCCTAGTCTGGACTTAGCAGTTCATGCTGACTACTTGCCGAAAGCTGACAGACCATGAATAGAAAACAAACTGAACTGTGTGGCTTTGAGGGCTAGTGGTGTACGGGCTGCAAACTACACAAGTTCAGGAAGGCACCTTCATTTAATATTATTGCCAGAATTAGTCAGCCATTAAATAAAACTTTCCCAAAATCCTGGTATCTCCTTCTATTCTTTTATTTTTAATTAAAGCTACAGAGAATCATTGATTGAAATGTCTTTTATCCTCTTACTGTTTAAAAAAAAATTACCTCAGTCTTTTATACTCCTTCTTAATCATGGATGCAAATAAAATTCAAAGTGTAATCAGCAGCTGCTGAAAGAGAGCACTGAGCAAACTGGGTTGCCATGGAAACCATGAAGTCAGTCCTTGACCAGGCAAAGAATAATACCTGGGGTGTGTGTGTGTGTGTGTGTGTGTGTGTGTGTGTGTGTGTGATAGGAATGAGCAGAACAACAATTTACAAAGGACAACTAAAAATATCTCAAGGTCCCCATCACCAAATTGCTCATCTTTAGATATTTAAGTTAAAGCTGAAGGAGTGAATTCAGCTATTACATTTATATCATATCAGACTGATCTACATTTGAGGCAGGAGAGTCCTATCGTTCATGGTGTTACAAGTATGAAAATGGTCTGATTAGACCAGAACTGAACACAATAAATATTGAAAGCGTCACTTTGCAAACAAATAAACAATTAGCATAATTATCTGGCTTATTATTGCTGTCATTATCCTTGCCTTCCCTTTTCCAAAAAAACATTAGAGCATTCTAATTTTATTTTCTCCTGGGAAAAAATTCTCTCCTGCTCTAAGCTGCTGGGGGAAAACAGTGAAAGGCTGTATCTAAAGGTCAGCCCACTGAGGGATTTTCAGCAGTGAGTAAACACATACAGAAGAAGAAGTACTTCCCCTCAGTATTGTTCAACACAAATATAGATTTAAACTGACAGGTGCAGGGTTTGATTGTCTTAACTGCTCACATGCAATGGTCATGACAGGTAATTTGATTACAATCAAACTATTACAAATAAAGATTAAACTAAAGCCCATGAATAAATCTTAATCAATATAAAAAATAAAAGTAGCTCAATGTTGCAGCTTGAAGTTTTGTTCTAGATTGTCAAAACCTTTGACGAAAACATGTTTCTGATTAATAAGAAATAAAGATGTCGCTTTTATTGGCAGAGAGTCAGTTTGGGACCCATGGCCTAGTTGTGTGCCTTTGACCAAGCCCAAGGGCAAGGTGCTGCTTTTCCTTCCAAGGGTCCTGTTGCTGAGAATGGAGCCCCCTGTTCCTTGTTTTTCTATGCATTTCATCTCAAGCCTGGATGCCGCTGCTTTCTGCCAGGTGTTTTCCTTATCAACTGCACAAGACAGGTCAATGTGATTCTGCCAGATTTCCAGCTGAGGAAACATAAGCAGAAACAGTTCAGTGACTTGTCTGAGATGGCTGAACAAGTTATTGACAGGGGAGAAATTAGAATTTACTCAGAACAGAGTGACTTTGTACTGATTCAGTGAATTTGCAATGGAGTTCGGAAATGGCGAGAAGGTTCCTAATTGGAGGTAGTAAGAGAGAGCAACAGCACTGTCTTCTAGTGATGCTACGCATTGAGTCTCAGGGGACAGAAGAAGTAGAGATGAATGTGCTTACCTCTGGAGGCAAACGTTCCTTCTGCTCATTTGCCTATTTTGGGAGGCAGTTTTTCTGCTCACAGCTGTGCTTTACAATTGGAGAGTTGCTCTTCCTCATCTGTCTCTAGCAGTCGTTGCTGGCATCCAGTATACTTCCTGGTCATCTCCGAAATCATGGAAACCACACTTGTGCTCCTCCGCTATATTTTGAAACAATCTTAAAAATAAAGCACTCATTTATCATTCACCTAGAACAGGAATTATTCTATCTGAGTTTATAAGAGAAGTTCTCAGCTTGTAGCTCACCAGCCCATTGGAGCTGAGTGATTCCTTCACCGGGGCCGCACACTAGATATATGCATAGCAGATATTTATATTATACTACATAACTAGAAAAATTACAGTTATGAAGTAGAAATGAAGTAATTTTATGATTGGAGGTCACCACAGCATTAGAACTGTATTAAAGTATAGCAGTATTTGAAGGGTTGAGAACCACTGGTTTATTGTACACTAAGATTATCTTTATATGCATTTTATAAAGTTAGACTTACTGAGTTAATTCTTATCAATGGCACAAGGTAACAATGATGGTGTGCTACTTTCATGTTTAATAGAAAAATAAAAGAATAAAGTAGAGAATAAAGGGAAGAGAGAAAAGCTAAATACACATGAAACCAATGAGATAGGACTGGCAAGATGGTTTCCAGGGAAAAGGCACTTGCCACCAATCCTGCCAATCTGAAGTTCATTCTTGGATACAGTTACAGGCAAAACATAGTCTACTGCCACAAGTTATCCTGTAACCCTCACACATTCACAGAATTCACAGGAATTGACAGGAATTCACTTTCAGACAATGAAAATACACACACACACACACACACACACACACACACAGAATTTGGATGATAATGTTAAGTAAAGGATTCTACATATTTCTGATAGCTTCTTATTTGTAAAATGCATGTTCCTTTGGGACTTCATCTTTATGTTAAAATCCTAAAAGAAAATTAAGAACTTTAAAAATTACTGCAAGAAGAAACTTGATAAGCTGAATTCCTTCTTTGGATAATGCATAATCTTCCATGTACCTGCTTTATGGACAAAGCAACAGTTGCTAACATATTTAAATAACTCTAACTGGTAAATATTGGGATTGGCCAACAATGGCATGACTTTTAGTGTTTTAGTTACTATATCTGTGAATCCACTTTCTCCTACCTTTTCCTCATCAGTAATCCAGAGGAATACCAGGGCTGCTCGTCCATTCCGAAGGGATCCATCTCTTTCTCATCTGCAGTGTCCTTTCAGTACCCTTGGGAGTCTATCTTTCTTCCTGTTATTCAGATGACAACTGCCACACAAGGTCACAAAGCCCACAATCTTCTTAGCAGTGTAGTAAATAGGTCTGAAGACTGTGACTGTCTCCACTGTTGTTCAGTAATTTCATTACCCTATTATTGAGAGCAGTCAATTGAAGGGTTCTCAGGTTGTTCTTGAGCATAGCAATTTCAGGCTTTCCCAAGATTCTGTGTCAAAAACACAAGAATCTGAGCCCAGTGATATGTATAGTAGCTACTCATTTAAGCAGCATTAAAGTAAAAACCAAAACAAAAAACAAACAAACAAAAAAAAATCCCAAAACAAAGCAAAAAAATCCTACTTGTTTATATCACCATTTTAAAAATCCACTTTTGGGTGCACACATTTATTATAATAAATGGCATCTTTTCTTTTTCTGAATATTTAATTTTTTTAGCAACATAGACTTATCCAAATTATATTTATTAGAAAACAATGTGAATTAATGAGTGTTTAGCCTTTCAGCGTAGATCTAGGCCTATATATATATTAAAAGGTTATATTCTGAGACAATATGGACATAGAATTGTTTTGTGTATTAAAGAGAATGTTTAATTGGCAAGCGAAACAAAGGTAAGTAACTGAAATACTAGAGGTCTATTATGCTGGAACACATCAATTCTCAGAAGTGTTACAGAATGGCCAGTACATGAGAGTCAGGAAAAAAATGTCCTTCTGGAAAGAGGGGTAACACCCATTCTTACAGAGCTCCTCTTAGCAATATGGTGAGTCGTGTGCCTAACACAGTCAACCTCTGCAGCTTATGAAAGTTTCCAAGCTTATTCCATTCACTCTATAAGTTTCATCTTGTTGGACAAGACCAAATTGTTACTAGAGTTCCAGAGGTCTCATGGCCCATTTTGACATTTTAATTTTCCATATTTTATATTACAGAGAATAAAAGTTTGTAATAGATATGGCACTGTATATTTAAGTTTAAATCTGTAACATGTTCATTTATTGTACTGTTATGACTAATGACTAATGTTTTCTTCACTGTGAACTAATTTTAACAATTACTTTGGCAGATTTAGATATAAACTTTTAAAGTAACTTTGTAAAAGTCTACATCGAAATAACAATCAACATTCCTTTCAAACCTGGAAGAAGGTGTAGTTAGAAATCAAGCTCTTCATAAAAGACGAAGGGCTGTAAGAAATTTTAAAATCCAGGATCGTCTCAAGACAGGAACAAGGGTGTTTTTGTACTGAAACATGAATACTTAAAATTTAAGTAAATGTGCTTCTTTTTCTCCTAAATGCTCTCATTTTAGTCTCTTTTACACACATTGTGTGATGATCAGTTTGCTTGTAGCATAAAATTAAGCCAATGCCACTCACTGATGCCGACATATCCATTAAGCAAGACAGATCCACTAGGCTTTCTTCTGTGGTAACTCACCATTAGCTCTTAATAGATACTACCAACATTTGCTTATGTAGCAGATGATTAACATATGCTTTATTTTTCCTCTTGTTACCCATTCTGCCAATTTGAAAAAGAGTCTGGAAACTACAACAGACTGTTTCCCATGAAGCTGGCATCTGCAGTGCGCAGGCCCTACCTCTCTCAACATTTCACAGCTGTGCCATGGTTGGTGGTGATTAAACAGGGCTGGTGTTATAATTCTGTGCCATTGGGATCTTCCACAGTCATGCAGAAAAAGAAAAATTCACCTTAAAGTTAACTATGAATTTCATATCTAGCCCAATTTAAAACTGGGCATGAAATATCTCATATTTTCTCTATGTTTAGAAAAGTATAATGCACTTTGTAACACAATCTGGTAGCCTTGATGATACATTCAGAATATAAAATCATTTTATTAAATAAAATAATTTGTATTGGTCTCAAGTAGTAAGCAAACAATAATCACAGATGTACATTCTGTGTAGTAAAATGTTAAGTTTGTTTTAGTGTATTAAAAAAGACAAATGCCATGACTATTTTCTGAAACTAGCTTTTAGCTCTAAGGTGTTGCAAAGATGTATCACAATATATGAGGGTATGAAAATCTCATCTCTTTTATGCTCTTCTGCTATACACCAATCACCTTTGTAATCACTCTCCTAAATTACAACATGTTGTATTTTTTTTCATCCTAACTGACTTAATGATACCATCGTCTTCTGAATTCAACAATGTCCTACATAGGTTTATGTGTGCTGCAGTGACATCTTTACATTTCAAAGCATATCACAGGGACAAAAAATTGTTATAAACCGTGATGCAAAACAAAGTTTACCAAGTCTACCCCTAAGCCAGAAAGAAAAAAGTATTTTGAAACAAAAAAGCAGCATATGTTTGAGACATTGATGTGGGTTGATAGAAGTGATATTTACACACTAATTGCTTTCCATTAGCAGCTAAGAGGTACCTGACCATCGGGACTTATTGGTAATGTTAGGGATGCAAAAAAGAAACATGCTGATTAAGTATTTGATTTTAAACCTCCTGTTCTCAAAAAAAAAAAAAAATAGTGTAGAACACAATCAGAAAGTGCATTATTAAAACAGGAATATAAATGCATGAAAATGAATTGCACTTCGATGCTGAGTGAGCTAATAAATAAATAAATAAATAAATAATCAAATGGCAGAGTAGCTCATCTCAAAATTCTCATGTGCCTGAAAAGACTCCTCTGAATAGGTCTTCCTGAAATTTCAAGTACAGTGAGATAGGAGCCTGGATCTACCACCCCCATCCCTTACTACCCATTTCCAGTTACAAATCCTGTGTTCATTCTTAGTGTATCATTAGTGGGATTATACGTTTTTCATAAGCTTTATCATTTAGGATACTGAAATAGGACTTAAAAACTGCTGATGCCAGCCAGAATTAGCATACAGTTTACAATGAAATATGAAAACTCAAGAATACATAAACATATCTAAGTAATCTTACTGAGAAGCACACGAAGAGCAGGAAGCAAAGAGGATTTGGTTTTAGAGCTCTATATTATTTTTCGAGAGAACACTGTAGGTTTAAGCTCATTAGTGTGAGCTGACAAGAGAAACCATACCACTATTGATGACATTAATTTCAGCAAATACACAAGTGAGAAACACAGGCATGCAAAGACGCCTGGAGAAGATAGTTTAATCTTGTAAGAACTACATTTGTGCTTGATGAATATGTATGTAGCATTGACCTCAAGCTATTGGGTAAATTGCTTTTCTAGGGTCAAATATGGACATAGTGATGAATTATGGGTCTCATTACCCCCTGATTCATCCACAGTTTTCCATCTACAGCAGTGAAGGCTACTGGGTTCACAAATGCTTAAACTGAAGTATTCAGTACTATAAGATAATTAAAATTATGAATTTACCTTACTTAAAACTTTTCCAGCTAGAATATAAATGTACTTCATGTTTCTAAAAATAAAAACAAGTTTCTAGGCTTATATACTCTCCATGAATTGATATATCTTAAGTAAGAATATTATTCAGAGCCCCATATGGAGCGCATATCTATAATCTCAGCACAGAGGAGACTGAAACAGAAGGATACTGAGAGTTCAAGACCCTCCTGAAAAGCACAATTAATTCCAGATCTGTCTGGATGATGGTATGGTATTCTGCCTCAACAATAAAATTTAAAACAACATATTTGGTTTCATGAAATATTAAAGAAGAGGTGAAGAATGTACATGCAAACAGGATGTTATTATATGAGACACAGCAGTATTTAGCTGGAGTAAGTTGGTATGACTATCCAGGAAATCACAAAAATAACAATTGTAACAAGTATGTATATATTTGAATATTAGTGATTATTTAGCAGCATTAACCATACAAATGACTGATCTTTAATAATTACAGGATTTATACTCCATATGCACACATCATAATACATCAATTTTAACATGAGTGATAATACTATACGCTATTATTGTTTACTTGAAAAAACACCTCAACACACTAAGGATTTGATTAGATGCCATAAATTGGCTATTACTAAGTAAGAAAACACACTTTCATAGGAACAAGGGCATTGTGTTCCAGCTGAAGAAGGACACAGGTGTTCAGGGTAGGTAAAAAAGAGTTAATCATCAGCATCCTTTGATCAGTAATGATTCAGGAAGCTGTTGTTGTGGTCTCACGACAACAACTCATTAAGCTTAAGTGTGTTCTGGGAGGAACCAAGTATGTTTCAGCCTTGAAGGTGTGAAGTGAAACAAAGAGAAGAGTAGTTGGGAAGGCATTCTTGATCCCAGTGCCTGGAAGCTGTTAATTCTTCTCTATTCAATCTTGTTTGTATCTCACGAATATGGCATCCTGAAGCACAGTCACTGAACCCATCAAGCTTTTACTTTTTGCTAAAAATGGGCGGGTTCTTAGTTGGCTATTAGTCAATTCATCCTGCCTCTCTATTTTTAGCAAATAAATTACACTGGAAATTGATATACGGATCATGTTGGATTTTTTTCTGTCTTTTTTTTTTTTTTTTTTTTTTTTTTTTTTTTTTTTTTTTTTTTTTGTTATATTCCACAGGCAATTTTATTTTTAGAGTCATTTCAACCCAGAAAACAATGCTATCAGTATATTTTGGTGGTGCTCACATGCTGACTTGAAGTGTTTTCAAGTAGTTTTTACTTGAAATAGTACATGAAGTTGAAACTTTTATACTACTAACAATTATATTCATAATCTAATAGCAATAGTAATTCTAGGTAGCTCTGTCTCTAGCACTATGAGCATGATGTATCATAAGGGGAGTCCTTTCATATCAGATACTATCTTTCTGAACATTTGCAGATCAGTGCAGTGAATAACTCTAGGGATTTGGTATCACAGTAAAGTGATCCCATTCTTTGAATTTTTCTCAGTGAATATTTTTATGGACATGTCTTCAAGAAAGTTTATTTTTATCCTATTTATTTATATTTACTATTTTCCTACTAATTTACTTTTAGAATCTAGGAATATTTAAAACATCAATATGTGTCTTATTTGGATTTAGAATAGTTCAACTAATGAGAAGTACTGGATTTGTTGATAAAATACGGACTTCATGGTGGATATTAATCCCCTATCAGATTTAGGATTGGTAAAAATCCTTTCCCAATCTGTTGGTGGCCTTTTTGTCTTGCTGACTGTGTCTTTTGCCTTACAGAAACTTTGTAATTTCATAAGGTCCCATTTGTCAATTCTTGATCTGACCGCACAGGCCATTGCTGTTCTGTTTAGGAATCTTTCCCCTGTGCCATCCCATAATCAGTCATTAAACTCAGACACTATGGCATAGGACAGCTAGTGCCTACTTAAGGGACCCTAATATAGCTGTCTTGTACAGAACTGGATGCTCATAATCATCTATAAGAGGGAACACAGGGCCCACAATGGAGAAGCTAGAGATAGAACCCCAGGAGCTGAAGGGGTCTGCAACCCTAGAAGAGGATCAACAATATGAACTAACCAGAACCCCCAGAACTCGTGTCTCTAGCTCCATATGTAGCAGAAGATGGCCTAGTCGGTCATCATTGGGAAGAGAAGCCCCTTGGTACTGCAATCTTTATATGCCCCAATACAGGGGAACGCCAGGGCCAAGAAGTGGGAGTGGGTGGACAGAGGAGCAGGGAGGGAGGAGGGGGGAGGGGACTTTTAGGATAGCAATTGAAATGTAAATTAAGAAAATATCTAATAAAAAAATAACAGGGACTTCAAAAAGTTACTCTTCTTTTGGATTTATCTTCCAAATCTAAAAAGTTCTATTTTATAATTATTTTTCTAACAAGAGCATACTTATTTTTTTAATAATCATTAAAAATATGCAATTTTAAAAATTAATAGGATGAAAATTTAAAATAACCATTTAAACTAAAGGTAATTAATTTATAAAACTGTATTTAAATGTCACAATAAAATGTATGCATTAGTTGGCTTAGTTAAATTAGTAACTTACTTTACCCAATGAATTTGGTTCAAGTTAAGAGTGTTGAAGTAGCTAAAATATAGAAAATATTAGTATGAAGATACTAAGAGTGTCCTTCAGAAAATAGTGTATTCGGTCTGTCTCACATTAAATAACCAACCATTTCCCTAGTTTTGTCCACAGAGTAGACAGATGTCATCTTTGGGATGTCACCAAAACACTGTAATTTATGTTTGATGAGGGGCACGTATGCATAATGTAAATGTATCAATGTGATTACTGCAGGGAACACCTCTTTCATTCTCTCTCACCTATGGAACATAGAGATAGCAGTAAGGAAAATAGGAAAAGCATCTTAGTCTAGTGAGAAGGAACAAGAGTATTCAAGATCTTCCAACTTCCACTAATGACCCAAAATAAAGGCAAGGTGTTTAGATAGATGAGCCTTCAGACTAAAGTGGGATTTCTGAGATTTAGCAGGCATGCCTCTAGAAGGGGACATCTGTTGCCTTGTTATCCAATTAAACAGGTTGTTTGCCTTAGAGAATGTTTACAGAACCTCTAGCACCACTGGTCATTGCCCATAGTAATTCTCCTAGTCCTATATAGCCTTAATATACTTTTCTCTCTCTTTTAAAAAAAATATATTTCTCTCATATATTATATTTCATTACAACTGTAGATTCCCTCCCTTCCCTCCTACCAATTTCTCCCACATACATATATCCTTGATCCCAGATAACCTCTGTCTCAACCTCTCCTCAGAAAAGAGGTGGCTTGCCAGAGATATCAACCAAATATGGCATAACAAGCTAAAATAAGACCAAGCACATATTATCACAATCAAGGCTTGCTGATGTAACCTTAATAGTGGGTAAATGGTCTCAAAGACAGGAAAGGGGGTCAAGAACAGTCCCCTCTACCACTGTTAGGAATCTGACAAAAATACCAAGCTACACACCAGTAGCATATGCACAGAGGACCTAAGACAGACCTATATAGTCTCGCTGAACACTATGAATCCAATAGAAATACAGTCTAGGTCAGTTGTGTCTATGGGTCATTTTCTTGTGGTATTCTTTTTTTTTTTTTCCAACTTTTATTAGATAATTTTTTCATTTACATTTCAAGTGTTATCCAGAAAGTTCCCTATACCCTGCCCCCTCCCAGCCCTGCTCCCCTACCCACCCGCTCCCACATCTTGGCCCTGGCGTTCCCCTGTACTGGGGCATATAAAGTCTGCATGACCAAGGGGCCTCTCTTCCCAATGATGGCCAACTAGGCCATCCTCTTCTATATATGCAGCTAGAGACATGAGCTCAGGGGGTACTAGTTAGTTCATGTTATTCTTCCCCTTCAATCATTCCTCCCTATCTTCACCAGTATTCCTAGAACTCCAGCTAATATTTGGCTGTGGGACTCTGCATCTCCTACTATCACCTGATTCAAGTCTCTCTGATGAGGATTATGTAGGTCAGAGCCCTGATATTCAAACACAGCCTGTGAAAATAAAATAAAATAATAAAATAATAAAATAAAATAATAAAATAATAAAATAATAATAAAATAAAATAATAAAATAAAATAAAACTTGTCTTTGTATATAAACTTAAGTACAGTTATTTTTAGTGTAATGGCCTGGCGATTGGTTTGGGGCACTTTAGTAGTGTGGATGTAGCAAGTATGAATTTGGTTAGCACTCTCCCTCCTGCAAGAATACAGTGGGAAATGAAGGGACGCACTGTGTGATGCAAGATAGTCTCAGTGCTTTTTGTGTGTTGTCTGAATAGACTGTTTTGAATAAAGAGTACCTTCAGAAGGTACTTCTAATCTCTTGTTTTCATAGTTTTGGATAAAAACACATTACTGAATCTGTAACACTGTGATACTTATATTTTATATATTTTTGATATCATTTGCTGTCTTTCTAGAGGATACAGGTTTGATTTCCAGCATGTACATGATAGCTCTGAACTCCAGGTTCAGAGGATATAATGCTATCTTCTGGTCTTCTTGGGCACTGGGCATATACAAGGTATATAAACTTATGCAGATAAATCATCTATAGATATAAAACAATAATTCAAAATATCTTTCCTCTATTAAAATTGAGATCAATAGATGTATGTGTTTAATCATGGCAAGTGATGTATTTGGTATACAGAGTTTGTTTTACCATGAAATGCTGCCGTTTATTGGCAAACTTCTATGTGTCTATAATTAAACATTTTAGTCTCTCCAGTTAATAAGGTTAGCAGCAGCTTCTGTCCCCTGGGCCCTGTCAATTTGAAGCCACCTTCCTGTGGGCTGTCAAAACTATGTTGACATAATTTGCTTAATTGTGAAAATACAGACAAGGTGCTTCAAACATAAAGGAAAGAGAATTCGTTCTCATCCCCCTTCATTTCTTCCCGCTTGTATGGATAGCAGATGCCCTGTGCCCAGTTGTATTCCTACTGAACAGTGTGAGTGAATAGAAGCAAATGCTAATTTGTATTTCCCGTTCAAAGATCTACACATCTAAATAAATATATTTACTCCTAAAAGACACATACTTAAAATACCCATGTGAACGTCTACAGAACGATTTGATATTATAATAAAAAGTGGTAATATTTATGTTAATTGGCTTGATCTGTGACTGCACAGAGAAAAAGGCAACAGATTGATTTTTTTGTACACCATGTGGCTTTTGAACAGACATATTTTGACCCAACTAAGCATCTACAACATGTGTGAGTGCTTCTCTTCTTCTGTTTTTAATTATTTGAGTTTTAGAGATTGTATTTTGAACATATTCAGTCCTTTCTCCCCACTCCTAAAAGATCCACCCCTAGTTCATAGCCACCTGTTTCTACATTTTGTTGTTGTTATTGTTGTTGTTGTTGTTGCTATTGTTGTTGTTGTTAACTACTGAGGATAGCTAGTGCTGGCTATATATACACTCGAAGATGTGTGGCCATCCACTACAGGTAAACCTAACTGGGGTCATTCTTTTACAGAAAAGCCAGATTCCTCCTCTCCTAGAAGCTAGCATTAAACAACAATTTTTAGATAGTCATGAGGCTTGCTAACCACCTACCCTGTCCATTATGGGATCATGTCTGGTTTGGACTTCTGTAGTTTTTTGGTGGTGCTACTACAATTGCTCTGAAGTTATGTATGTAAGTTCCATGCTGTGTCCTGAAAACGCTTTTTAATTTCTGGTAGTCATTCAAAACCTTTGGCTCTTAAAATCTTTCTGTCTCATCTTTGCAAATTTTCCTTCAGTTTTTTTTTTTTTTTTTTTTTTTTTTGAGGGGCTGTGATACAGATGCTGACACCTCATTTAGGTGTACGCACTCTGTAGTCATTTATTCTCTGTAAAATGTCTCATTGGGGTTTCCGTGTTAATTGACAAAAGACAGCTTATCTGATGACATGCAAGAGATGCACTGAGGTATAGTTAACAATAAGTCAAGAGGAGTTGGTTTAATTCTATGTCCCTTTAGCAAGGTAATAGTAATGACGTCACTGCTGGAATCTCTGAGCTTTCTAGTCTAGCTAGTCACAGGTTCTGGACACTCATAACTCTTCTAGATACTGAATCTATACTGTAAAGCAGATATTAAATAGAATCAGAAAGCTGTTCTTTACTCCCATAACATTCACACTATTTTGGTACAAGTGGACATTACCCGCCGAATTGGTTTTATTATAGTCCACAGGGGTCTCAAATAAGTAAGATTGATGCTTAATTTTGTCTTATTGCAATACACTCAGTGCCAGTTGAGAAGATGCTTTCATGTCAAGGACCAGTTTGACTTCTTCATATTCTACAACTCCTTGTATGTAGTGTCTTCAACAATAGGGTTTAATATTCAAGTTTAAATAGTCAATCAAACACATGGGAATAGCACAAAACCCACAAATGCTTAGAAAAAAAGCCTAAGAAAAGGCACAACAAACAGGTATAGAGAAAGAAACTTGTCTGTACACACAGGAATCCCCTAACAAATCTTATTTTTAGAGTAATCTTGACTTAAAGTTCTTTCATAAGACAGCATTCACGTTGTGTACACCAAAATTTAATATTAATGCTATTGCATAGGACAGCAAGTGTTTACTGAAGGGACCCTGATATAGCTGACTCCCACAGAAGTGGATGCTCACAGTCATCCATAAGAGGGAGCACGGGGCCCACATTGGAGAAGCTAGAGATAGAACCCCAGGAGCTGAAGGGGTCTGCAACCCTAGAAGAGAAACAATAATATGAACTGACCAGAACCCCCAGAACTCATGTCTCTAGCTCCATGTATAGCAGAAGATGGCCTAGTCAGCCATCATTGGGAGGAGAGGCACCTTGGTAGTGCAATCTTTATATGCCCCAATACAGGGGAACGCCAGGGCCAAGAAGTGGGAGTGGGTGGACAGAGGAGCAGGGAGGGAGGAGGGGGGAGGGGACTTTCAGGATAGCAATTGAAATGTAAATTAAGAAAAGATCTAATAAAAAATTGAAAAAAAAAAGAAATAAAGCAATAAAATTTAAAAAAAGAGAAATTTAAAATATACTTAATTTCCAAGATTAATAATGAAACACACAAGCACAATATTTCATCAGTAAAAACTTTTTCTTCGCTGGGTGTGGTGGCATACACCTTTAATCCCAGCACTCAGGAGGCAGAGGCAAGCAGATTTCTGAGTTCGAGGCCAGCCTGGACTACAAAGTGAGTTCCAGGGCAGCCAGGGCTACACAGAGAAATCCTGTGTCAAAAAAAAACAAAACAAAAAACAAAAAACAAAAACAAAAAAAACTTTTTCTTTGATAGTGAAAATATCACTGGAATGTTTGTCATATGTGAAGGAAATATTTTGTACCAGTTACAATCTCTGAATAATAGGAACCCAACACTATGATACACCTTTGACTTTAATTCTTGATAATTTTGACTCTAATCTTTAGAATCATAGTAAAGAAAGTGCTATAAAGATTGTTGAGACAGGATCTAGTTTTCAAAGAAATGTTAGTGCTTGTGTTAATTGGTCATGTTGAAATTACTTTGTTTCTTCCACAGTATTTAATGTAATTGTCTTGATTGTACACTTTCTAATTGTGTTAGTATGTTGAAACCTGGCATGTATGTTATGCTGGTCTATCCACCAGTTTTTGTTTTATTGCCTGCGAATATTATAGGACCGTGGTATACTGATAAAAGATTGCAGGTACTGGAAGAAGTGAGTCAGGCTTTAAGCAGAAACAAAAAATTAGTGGGCTTCATTATTGCTGGTATAGCAGGTTTAAGTTAACAGCTAAGCTAGCACCACTGCTGCAATTGCTTTGACACAAGAAGTTTAGACAGCTACCTTTGTTAATCATTTAGCAAAAAGTGTTATACTAATACTCTGAGTATTCAGGAGGATTTAGACAAGCTATTCAAATTATTAGATAGAAGGTTCAGTGCTTAAGAATAGGAAGCCATCTTGATTGTCATGCTGTATACCAATGGATTTGTGTTACTTCTAAAATTTACAATGATAGCCACTATAGTTGGGAAAGGGTTCAAAGACACTTGCAGGCAGTTTGGCATATAATCCCAACACCTCTCTGGATATTTTAACTTTGAATAGTGAGATTAAGAATTAAAGAAGCTGCTCTTCTGAGCTTTGCTGAAGACACTGGTAGGATTATCCATGGCCTGAAGTCAGTATTTATATCCTGGTCAAGCTTCAAGAATGGCATATATAGCTTGATCATGCTAGCCCTTCTTATCCTAGGAATACTCTTATTCCTGCCCATCGTGTTAAAGCTTGCCTTTAACAGCATCTACATGTTAGTGGCCCAAGTACATGGCTTGAAACTATGAATGAACCCCCAAACAGAGTTATTGATTTAACAGGCTGGCAAGACAAGGACGGGTAAGATTCTGCACAAGGGCCTTGCCAACCTAAGACAGAGGCATGTGCCAGCAGGCCATGTTTGTTTATAACAAACAATAAAAGGCCATATTTGTTCATATAATACAAACAAGCTGTGCATGTCTTGAGGATAGGTAAGGAAGGCATTCTTGTCAGAACAACCTAAGATAGGCTCAGCCTTGTTTATTAAATAAAAAAGGGGAAAATATGGAAAGCCTTTTGGGGTACCACTTGGCAGGAGTCTGACTTTGGCTAAGGACAAAGAAGTGGGCTTCAGAAAGGAATCTAACATTGGCCTATGACAAGGAAGTAAGCTCAGGCAGGAATCTGACATTTGGGCAAGACTGTGATACAGAAATAGGATAAGGTAGGGATTTTAGTCTTAGGGTGGAACTAGGCTTCGGGCAAGATTTTTGGGCTTGGATGAGGAAGTGGTCTCAAATATTTCAGTCATTATGATAAGCCCTTTGTAACAACTCTCAGGAGTAATCTCAGGACTTCCCTGGCTGCTTTGTTAGTAGTTCCTTATCATAATCTGCTTTGTCCCTTATTGTACTGCTTGCCCAAATTACTTGCATGTAATTAAAGTAGTATAAGAAGTGGGTTGGAAAATAAAAATTGGCCTTCAGTCTCAGAATTGACGGGGGTCACACTAAAAAAAAAAAATCTATATTCCAATTTATATTTTAAAATCAGACATTTAAGTAATCTCAGAGTTGATTCAGTGTGTTGAATTTTGCAAAGGAGAAAACCGGGACTTTTTTTCTGCAAAATGGTTTTTTAATCACATAAACAGGAAATTTCAATATCAGCACTATGTATTAAGGTTGAATTTTTAAAATTGTGTTCTGTGTGTGTGTGCTCTTGAATATGCATGTTCAGGCCAGAGCATAACTCTAGGTAACATTGCTCAGGCACCATAAAGCTAGGAACCCAGCAACTGCAAGGCATCCACAAGTTTTGTCCTTCCTTGCTCTGAAATGAAAAAAATGTGCCGCCTTTCCTCCAGTTTAAGAAGCAGTGGGCATGAGTCAGGTGTTCAAGCTTGTGAAGCATACACTTTAGTTTTTGACTTGTTCCTCAATGCCACAAAAGATAGGTTTCACTTAATATTATTATCAGCTAGATTATTATTATCTTTACAAGAATAGAGTAAAATTCTACATATATACCAATAAAACAATTTCGTTGAACGGAGATTATCATGAACAGAGTATCAGTTCCACTGATCATGCTGCTTTTTGCAGTGCACAGTCCACTTGGTAGAGCAAAGGTTATTCTGCTTCAAGGCCTTTTAGCTTACAGCAGAAAGGGTGGCTTTCTCTCACCCTTTTGGCTTTGAAGAACACAGTCTTTTTGACAGAAGAAAGTGAAAATTAAAAATTCAACATGTGAGAAGTATTTGAAATTATAAAACCTCATTTTGTCTTGAATTAAAAGAGACTAGTATTAAGTTGTGATTGTTTGCATGCACATATTATAACTAATATAATAGATATGACCCGAACACAGCAGCACCTATGTGAGCACATTTTTTGATGGATATCAGTAAGTAATGATACCCAAAATATGCTAACTTGATAATACAATAAATATTAGATACTTTACTCAGGATAAACATTGTGTATTCATTTCTCCAAAGTCCTTGGGAGTTTCATTTTCCTCCTATTTTAAATTGTCATCAATATGTTTACATTTACAGAGTGAAATATAAAGCCTTTCCCGAGCTTGAGAAAAATGATAGCCAATTACTACTACAAAAAAAAAAAAAAGAATGAAAATAAAAATATTCACATCATAAATCATTGTGTTCTTCTTTGTGAATAAATATGATTTTACTTATATAGTTTTATATTCTTAAAACCCATGAAAGGATGGGTTTTATACATATAGAGAAGCTTATCTTTTTCCAATATTTTAGAATTTCTAAGCTATTCTATTTCTATGACCTGCATTTTCCAGATGAATAAACTGATAAAGGCAGATACTATTGTGGCTGGTCTTTCCCTGAATATTAGAAAATCTTCCCATGCATAATTGCCATTTTATTCATTGATCATATACTACAAATCCTAAGGATGTTTCCTTAATTAGATACATTCACTTTCACCCAGTGTTCGATAATATCAGAAGATTAAGTCATCTAAATAGTATTTTTATACTTAATATTAAATGTATGGTATATATGTAATTGGATACACTATATACTTTAATACATTAAAAGCATGACATTATTATTTTGAGGACCTAGTTCATATGGAAGAGTACTTTTCTGGCATGCATCAAGCCTTGGGTTCATCCCATCACTTGGGAGAATGTCTCAGGCAAATTAAAAATACATAACCATTCTTTTCTACATAGTAAAATGTGAGGCCATTGTGGGCTACATGACACTGTGGCTTCCAAAAAAGAAGTAAAGAAAGTGTTATAATGCTATTATACAATTATGAATACAGAGTAATATCAATAATAATAATAGTAATAATATAGTAATAATAATAATATTCTCTAATTTTCTTCAAGCTTTTTTTTTTGTTTTGAAATACTAGAGTAAGATCCATCATGATGCTTTGAGCTTTTAACATGAATACTATTATAATTTTATATAAACAATATTAATTTCTAGAAATAGTATTATTTTGTATCAGAACTCACTACCAACTTGTCAGATATGCTACTTAAATTCAAAACCCCAGATTCTACAGATTGTACATTTTTTTTCACTTTACGTAATGCCTTCCCCACAATATTTCCTTGCAAATCAGGCAGCTTCTCTGATAGACAAACAAAAAGAACAAAGCAGGTGATATTATAGAGTTGAATCAAGTAATACACACCCAATGGGTGACAATCACTGTATTAGCCTAAACTTGCAGCTTCCATTTTCCTGAAAAAGAAACTTTTGTCACATCCCAAATTTTAATTTAAATGACATGATTGACATAATTTTCCAATATATTTATCTCACATCCTTGAGTGATTGGTGTTACTCCTCTTAAAAAAAAGTAACACATATGTAAAGGTATTTCATGCTAATGACTCAGTAAAATTTGTTTTTCATGTTTGTTCTCATTAACTTAATTTTAACTGTAATGAGTCAATTGCATAGTAAGCTTATGGTAAGTTAATTTGTTCTTGTGTCTACCAAAAATTTTTAATTTGTTTTATTTTATTAAAATGGAAATGATACTCTAAACCTAATTTAATGTTTAAGAATGATTAAAAGAGACATTTTCGGCTGAGGGTATAGTCCTTGATTAGTCGGATGAGTTCTAGTAGACCCATCCAAGAATATTTGGGTAACTGCATCAAATCATTCTTCATAGATGCATAGTCTGTGTGTGCACATGATGAAAGAGGCTCATCATGCTTTTTTTAAAAAAGAGAATTCTAATTACACTAAGGTCATCTCATTAAGTTGTGAGAATCTTCCCTTCCAATGTAATCATTTCCCAAAGCCTAAATATCTACTATCACCATGAGGATTCGATGCAAACATGAATTATAGGGAACACATCCATTTGGACTGACATAGTTTTATCTCAGACGGTAAAAGGAGGACCAGTCTAGGTTTTTTGCTTGTTTTGTATTGTTTTCTATTTTTTTCTTGAACAGTTTTCTATCTTTGTCCTCTTAGGGTGTTATTTTCATTACTTCTCACTTACCAAATCAAACTCCCTTCAAAGTATATCTTAGATATTCACTCAGCAAACCTTTCTTACACATCATCTGTTAACTTTAAAGTGGTACTGTGTTAGTCGCTGTTCTCATTTTTGGGACATCTCTGACATAACTGAGGTAGGATGTATTTTGCATCACAGTTTCAGAAGGTTGGTACTGTGCTTCATTGGCTTCATGTACTTGGGGTGAATACACATCAGGTGTGTGAAAGGTGACATACCTTACATCATAGCAGACAGGAAGTGGAATATGAGGAGCTACTGGGGACCAGGGAAGACCTTCAACATGCATCCTTAGTGACTACCTCCTCGAGCTAGGACATACCACCTAATGATTTCACAGCCTCCCAGTATATCAAAACATAGCATTCAATACTGGTGATTGTAGATTAGTGGTTCTCAACCTTCCTAAGGCTTTTTAACCCTTTAATACAGTTTATCATGTTGTGGTGCCTCCAACCATAGAATTATTTCTGTTGCTACTCTATAACCATAACTTTGCTACTGTTATGAAATATAATGCGAATATATAATATGCAGGATATCTGCTATGCACCCCCAGTGGGGTCTCAACCCACAGGTTGAGTACCACTGTTTTAGAGGGTGTTTTACTTTCATACCATGAGGGGTACTCACTCTTCTGGCCACACTTAACAGACAATCCCCTTGTTTTATGTCTCCTCGGTCAATTTAAGTCACATTAATGTAAGTTACACAGCACAGAGCTTACTTGAATGTGTGTGATATTCACATATTTAGCTACATTTCTTCTAAGTAAATACATTATAGTTCAAGAGCCTCAGGTAAAAGAGTAGAGTCAAATAAATAATGACACCATAAGTTAAATAGAGTTTAGTCTTTGATAGTGAACTGTTAAACCCATGAAATTTCTAGGACAGAATGGCCGAGGTTTACTTCATATGTGTCTGAGGTGCCAATGGAACCATAAAATTTAGAGATGTAGTTGCAAAAATCTCGAATACTTTATGTTATTAGTACTGCAAATAAAATGTTTCTTTGCAGGAGTAACTTCTATTATTAAAACAAAGTTCCTGCATACAACTTTGGAAAGCATTCCAACTGATAAATCACAGTAGATGCTGGCTTGTGAAATACATGAAGTGAAACTACAGGAAAAAGAGTTTTACCCTGAGAGAGAGAGAGACAGAGAGACAGAGACAGAGAGATTATAAGGCACATAGGCCTTCCTCCCTAGTGAAACAAAAGTGCTACGTACACTGTACTGAACGACATAAGGAAACTGCAATGTGGAGACAGATGGCATGGGACAATGGAGAATATATCCAAGTGCCTTTCATGTTACTTGACACGTGATTATGAATGTGCAGAGATAGAGGTGAGGGATTTATTATCGGTAAGTGAGTGCTCCTTTCTGCTGCCAACTTAACTTCATTAAGGTAAAGTAACTAATTAAAGACTGAGGACAAAAAATTATAATCACCTTACAAAGCATTGAGACAAATATAGTACATTATAATAGTTAGGAGTTTGGATAGCTCCCAAAAATTACATCAAACTGGAATAGATATTTTAAAAGAACAAAATAAAACATAAAAAGCCTAATTCAATATCACTGAAAGCATATATTTTCTTTTTTTATTTTCTTCATTTACATTTCAAATGCTATCCCGGAAGTGCCCTATACCCTCCCTTCGCGTTCTCTCCAACCCACCCACTCACACTTCCTGGCCGTGGCATTCCCCTGTACTGGGGCATATAAAGTTTGCAAGACCAAGGGGCCTCTCTTCACAATGATGGTCGACTAGGCCATCTTCTGCTACATATGCATCTAGAGACACGAGCTCTGGGTGTACTGGTTAGTTCATATTGTTGTTCCTCCTATAGTGTTGCAGAATCCTTTAGCTTCTTGGGTACTTTCTCTAGCTCCTCCTTTGGGGGCCCTGTGTTCCATCCAATAGATGACTGTGAGCATCCACTTCTGTATTTGCCAGGCACTGGCATAGCCTCACAAGATATAAACAGACATCAAACCCAGACACTATTGCATATGCCAGCAAGATTTTGCCAACAGGACCCTGATATAGCTGTCTCTTTTGAAGCATATATTTTCCAATGAGATTTAAAAAATAAAATAAAATCCCAGGCACTTTAAAAAAATAAATGAATGCTTACAAATGGTAGCAGGTTTGCTGATACACTGTAACTGCAAAAGCTTCCAAGGAGTACCAAGCATGCAACAATGAATCTTGTGCTTTAATGCATTGTTGAGGATAATGCATTGACACTTTTAAGACACTGAGGTCTTCTGTAGGCAAAACACATGAAAGTGAAAGCAGCAGAGAGTTTCCCTGCTCAGCTTGCCTATGTTAATCCTATTACTACTGAATACCACTGCTCCCAAGTAGAGTACACTGGGAATACCACACACCAGCTTGCTGTGAATGGATTCTTTTCACCTACTTGTGCTTACATGGAACTGAGCAGGACTAGGTCAGGAGGGAATCTGGTGTTAGGTAAGATATAACAGCAGGCTACTCAAGTTGGGGCTAAAGCTCCTAAGGGTTCTCCATTTGGTGAGGCAACAAAGGAAAGAGAAAAACTTAGGAAGAAGTACTGCTCAGAAGAAGAAACTCTACCATAGTCAGTCCACTCTGAAATCCAATCTGAATTCAACTGGAACAGTCTGAAGAATGAGATGAACCCAATGATCACAGTGGAAGCAGATGAATCCTTTGACGAAACTGACACACCTGAAGAAGAGGGGGAGATGCACCAGTCTCCTCCACTTACATGACTTGTGCAGACTTTACAGCAAGCAATATGAAATCACAAGCCACACACCAGGGCCAAACTAGGCAGTACTTTGTCAATATGTGAAGGTATAGGAAAAATGAGGCACAAAAGCCAAAATCTCCACCTTCACAGGCTGAACCTGCTTGACTGGGTCAGCAGGGATCCTCAACCCTTATTTTACAGGGCTGGGAGACAGGAATGTGTACATACATATACACAAGGGGAGCTGTGAGGAAGTAAAAGCTCCTTTTTATGGTTTAAAAGAACTGCTTTTTTCCATACTCAGGCATGTTGTTTCTGCAAGTGAAGTGAAACAGTCTGGGCCCCTACTAGGGGTTGTTACCCACTTGTCCTTACTCAGTTCCTCATGACCTGAGGCTATCATCCATCAGAAGGAAGACAAAAAAATGTATACTTATTCACTTGCTATACATTTGCATTAGCAAAAATGTACAGGACTAGAGAGATGATTCAGTGGTTATGAGCAGTTGGCAGCACATACAGGGGGCAGGAATTGGTTCCCAGTATTCACATGGCAGCTCATACCTGTCTAACTCCAGTGCAAGGAGTTTTTGTGCCTTCTGGCCTGCATAGGCACCACACATGCACACAACGCGCATCCATGCAGGCAAAACAACACTCACCTACCTAACTTAAAATAAAAACAAACTTTTTTTTTAAAAGGACTAAACAGAGGGACATTTAAATAATTCCTAATTACTGAAATAATTCAAACTAAATTCAAACTCAAGAAAGGAAATTACAAAGATCAGAACAAAAGTCAATGAACAAGAACAAAAAGTAAACCAGAAAATCAATGAAATCAAATGTGTTTTCTTTGAGAAAATTGATAAATTGCTAAACGATTAGGCAAATTGATTAGGACCAAAGAGTTATGTAAATTACGACAGGGAATGTTAAATCCCATAATGTAAGCAATTTTGACAATGTAGATCAAAAGGGAAAGTTCTTTAAGGTGTGCAATCTACCAAAGCTCAGCCAAGAGGAAATAGACTAGCTATCCCCAAAACCACCTTAAATAAAACTTTCTGGTTATAAAGTCTAGGTTCAAAAAGTTTCATTGGTGAATTCTAGCTAGCATATAACTCACACATGGCCTTAAGTAAATGCATGCATACATACACACACACACACACACACACACACACGCACACACATCCACGCATGCACACACAAGCATGGACACATAGACAAACATGCCACATCAGCACTTGTGAAAAATAGAGAGCATACATTTGAGAGAGAGTGGAGAAGTGACTCATGGAAACAGTTGCCAGAAGGGAAAGAGGCAAACAAGAATTGTATTTCAATTTAAGAAAATAGTTTTGTGGGTGGGCAGGGGAGTAGGGAGGGGGGAGGGGGGAGGGGACTTTTGGAATAGCATGTGAAATGTAAATTAAGAAAATATCTAATAAAAAATTAGAAAAAAAGAAAATAGTTTTGTTTTGTTTTGTTTTATCTTTTTACAATTATTTATTAGATATTTTCTTAATTTACATTTCAAATGCTATCCCGAAAGTTCCCTCCCCCCTCCCCTACCCTGCTTCCCTGCCCACCTACTCCTACTTCTTGGCTCTGGCATTCCCCTATATTGGGGCATATAAAGATTGCAATACCAAGGGACCTCTCCTGCCAATGATGGCCGACTAGGCCATCTTCTGCTATATATGGAGCTAGAGACACGAGTTCTGGGGGTTCTGGTTAGTTCATATTGTTGTTCCTCTTCTAGGGTTGCAGACCCATTCAGCTCCTGGGGTTCTATCTCTAGCTTCTCCATTGTGGGCCCTGTGTTCCATCATATAGATGACTGAGCATCCACTTATGTATGAGACAGCTATATCAGGGTCCCTTCAGTAAACACTGCTGTCCTATGCAATAGTGTCTGAGTTTAGTGACTGATTATGGGATGGATCCCCCGGTGGGGTAGTCTCTGTATGGTCCATCCTTTTGTCTTAGCTCTAAACTTTGTCTCTGTAACTTCTTTCATGGGTATTTTGTTTCCTATTCAAAGGAGGAATGAAGTATCCATGCGCTGGTCTTCCTTCTTGATTTTCTTGTGTTTTGCAAATTGTATCTTGGGTATTCTAAGTTTCTGGGCTAATATCAATTTATCAGTGAGCACATATTCAATGACTTCTTTTGTGATTGGGTTACTTCACTAAGAATTATATCCTCCAGATACATCCATTTGACCAAGAACTTCATAAATTCATTTTTAATAGCAGAATAGTACTCCATATGGTATGTTTTTAAAAACATACATATACAATCTACTTAGGCAATGTAAGCAAGACCTGAAAATGGTAATGCCTACATATATGCTAACCTGTAAGAGAGAAATAAAATGAGGATGCAAACCTAAAAATAAACAAACAACAATAAAAACACCCTCAGAGAAGCAGGGGGAGAGAGGATGGGATACGTGATAACATTTGAAAAGTAAATAAAGAAAATATAAGTAAAATAAAAATAAGTAAAAGCAAAACAAAACAATACTACAAGCAACGTAAGAATACTGGCAGTGGGAGAAAAGATTTTCCCAAATAAACATCCCTCTAATTGCTTATCCGGAAACAAGTGGCTAATCCCCAAATCATATATGAGAAATAGTATCAACATTAATTCTAGTAAAAACTTCCAGTATCATGAGTTATGAGAAAACTAGTTTCAGAAATAAAACTTCTTTACCATTAAAAAGGCTATGATCAAAATACCTGACAAGAGTTTTTTTGTCAAATAAGGGAAAAAACTAAACAAACAAAAGAATAAAACATACAATTAAAGCGATCTACACTACATTTATTCAATATTGGCTTCTTTGTAACAGCCAGTCCGGTAAGACATGAAAAGGAAAATAAAACAAAAGAACCAAAAACTATGAGTGTATCACTCAAAAAGGAAAATAAATCTGTTGTTAGTTGAAAACAACACTACTGCATATTCAGAAAATCCTACAGAATCTACAAACATGGCAGCTAGTATCCATGCGACTAAGTCATAATAGAATGCCACAGTATGCCAACTTAAGTTCTTCTGTATTGTAAAAGGAAAAATAGACATCAAAAGTGCAATTTGCAATCAGTATAAATGTATAAAGTACTGTGTAATATATTTGAAAAATAAAATTCAAATCTACAACCTTCAACATCATAAAATACCACTTAAAATTTGTTTTAAGAGAAAAATAAATGAAGATACTATGAAGAGTTTGGTTTTAAGTCAGAAGATCTTGGACAGTTAATGTGTCAAAACCACTTACATATATGGGCTACAGAATTGGTAGTATACAATAGAGATCACATCATAGCAGCACAATGTGTAGAGTCATGAGAAGTCATGGCAAGGAGATGTGGGTGTGTATACATAGGGAAGTCTTGGAAGAACCTCATGTATCATAAGATTGTGGGCTCTTTCCAAGCTATTGACAGTTATTTGGTTTTGATTTTGAAGTAGGATTAGATTTCTAGAAGAACCCTCCATATTCCTCACTGAGATTCTTTTAATGCTAATTTCCACACAGTTATAGTTAAATTATGGTGATCAATCTGTTAATGTGGTGTATACTGTTCACTGAATTATATTGTTCATGGTTCATTAGCTTTTTACCTATAATTTCTATCCTCTCCTATTCCTGCTGGGGTACCACATTTTATTTGTCTGACATTCATCCTTAGTCTTCTTCAGTTACAATAGTGTCTCTACCTTTTGTTGAAGAGCTTTCACAACGTTGGAATGATGTAATGATTTGGGGGGGGGGTGACTAGTAAGCTGAGAACTGTTCAATCATATTAGCTTGGCAAGTTTTATCAATTGCATTAATAGTTATGAGACTGGATGAAGAAACGGAAGGACATTTCAAGGAAAGAATATTTTCAGGTACAAGTACCAGTTAGTGTTAAGCACATTTATATGGAGAGGCAGGTGGATGAAAGATGACAATAAAGGTGACCTTTGTGTTTTAATGTTACTGTACAAAGATGGCTACAGTTGAAAAAGCAAACTGGACAGGTTACTAGTTATATTATTTCAAATATATAAACTTAAATACATTTTTCCCTTGAGACAGAGCACCACATATCAGGGCTAATAAACTCCCTAATTAGCTAAACCTAAATTTGAACCTCTGAACCTCTTGTTCTGAGCCTCCCAACTGCTGGTGTCTCAGAACTTTACTACGATGCCTGAGTTTCTGGGCTGAAGGCTGAACACAAGGCTTTTCAGATACATGGCAAGCATTCTATTAACCTAGCTACACCTGAAGCTCTAAAGCAATGTAGATTTTAGAGGATTATTTAGTATATATTTTCACAGAATATAATTTGTTAAAACATATAGTCATATATTTGAGAAACAACTTTGAAACCGATGAATTCCTTAATATAAAGATTAACAATTTTTTATCATTCTAAAATTCACTTTTGACATATATGGTATATTTGCTTGTATGTGTGTTTGTGCATTCAGAGTCACACCTATATACAGCTATATGTACACATGTGTAAGCATACAAGTGGATGGCAGAGGCTGATGACCAGTGACTTTTGCTGTGGCTTTCAACCTTATTTGCTAGGCAGGACCTCATACTGAAGCCAGAACTCACAGCTCTAACTAGCCTATCTAGCCAGCTTGTCTTGGAGACACTTTCTCTGAGTATTCAGATCACAGCAAGCAGCTTTTATGTGCAGCTAAAGATCCAAGCACTGGTCTTTGTACCTATTTGACAAACAAGGCATACTGTTTAAATCAGAAGAAATATATCTACCTATTCAACATCTAGAATTTCTTCATCATTAAAAACATGCAAAACCCATTCTTATAGCTTTATTTTATTTTTTATTTTTACTTACTCCTTTACATGTTACTCACTGCCCCCTCCCATTTTACCCCTTCCTACACTCTTTCCTTCTATCCTCCTCCTTTTCTTCTCAAAGTAGATGGGAGGTCCCCTGAGTATTCCTCTATCCTGACAAATCAACTCTCTGCAAGGCTAGGCACATCCTCTCCCACTAAAGCCAGACAAGGCAGCCCATCTAGAAGAACATACCCCATGTACAACTTTTGGAAAAGCCTCCACTCCAATTGTAGCTTTTGAGATACCCCCTTTAAATGTGTGGGGGAAGGCCTAGGTCCAGCCCGTGTATGTTCTATGGCTAGTGGTTCAGTCTCTGAGAGCCCAAGGATCCAGGTTAGTTGATTATGTTGGTCTTCCTCTAGAGTTCCTATTCCCTTCAGAGTTGCAATCCTTCCTCCTACTCTTCAATAATAACCCCCATCCACTGTTTGGCTGTGGGTTTCTGCATCAGTCTGAGCCAGCTCCTGAATGGAGCCTCTCAGAGGAAACAATGCTGTACTCATGTCTATAAAAATTACAGAGTATCACTAATAGTGTTAGGTATTGCTGCTTGCCCTTGGGGTGAATAACAGGTTGGGCTGGTTTTTGGTTGAACATTTCCTCAGTCTCTGTCCATCCCCTGTGCATACACTTCTAGTAAACAGGAGAAATTTGGGTTTGAACCTTTTGTGGATTTGTTGATGTCCCTATTGCTCCACTAGGGTATCCAGTTTTATGTTGAGGTCCTTGATCCACTGGGACTTGAGTTTCATGCAAGGGGATGTTTGGATGTATTTTCATTCTTCTACTTGTAGATACACAGCTAGTCTCACACTATTTGCTGAACATGCATACAGTCTTATATTGTATGGTTTTGGCTTCTTTGACAAAAATCAAGTGTCCATACGTGTGTGGGTTTATTTCTGAGTCTCTGATTTGATTGCATTGATCAGCCTGTGTGATTGTGTACCAATACCATGCAGGTTTTATCAGTATTGCTCTGTAGTACAGCTTGAAGTCAGGGATGGTGATTCTTCCCAAAGTTCTTTTATTTTTCAGAATTGTTTCGGCTATCCTGGGTGTTTTGTTGAAGTTGAAAATTGCTCTTTCAAGGTCTCTAAAAAATTGTGTTGGAATTATGATTGTGTTGGATTGCATTGAATCTGTTAATTGCTTTTGGAAAGATGGCCATTTTTACTATGTTAACCTTAATAATCCATGAGCATGGGAAATCTTTTCATCTTCTGATATCATCTTCAATTTTCGTCTTCAGGGACTTGAAGTTCTTGTAATACAGATCTTTCACTTGCTTGGTTAGAGTTACACCAATATATTTTATATTAATTTGTGACTATTGTGATGAGTGTTTTTCCCTAATTTTCTTCTCAGTTTATTGTTTGTATAAAGGAGGGCTTCTGATTTCTTTGAGTTAATTTTGTAACCAGCCACTATACTGAACGTATTTATCAGCTGTAAGAGACCTATGGAAGAATTTTTGGGGTCACTTATGTATACTATCATTTTATCCACAAACAGCAATACTTTAACTTCTTCCTTTCAAATTTGTATCTCTTTGATCTCCTCTAGATTTCTTATTGCTCTGGCTAGAGCTTCAAGTACTATATAGAATAGATACAGAGAGAGTGGGCAGCTTTGCTTTATCCCTGATTGTAGTGGAATTGTTTTATATTTCTCTCCATTTAGTTAGATGTTGGCTTATTAACTTGTATATTGTTTTAATTATGATTGGTTATATGCTTTACATCACTGATCTCTCATATGCTTTTAACCTGAAAGGGTTATAGATTTTGTCAAAGGCATTTTCAGTATCTAATGAGATGATCATTTGATTTTTTTTCTTTCAGTTTGTTTATATGATGGATTACATATTTGCATCTTCATAAATTGAACCATCCCTGAATTCCTGGGATGAAGCCTACTTGATCATGATGGATGATATTTTTGATGTGTTTCTTGATTTAGTTTGCAAGTGTTTTATTGAATATTTTTACATCTATGTTCATATTGGAAATCATTCTAAAGTTCTGTGTCTTTGTTGAGTCTTTCGGTGGTTTAAATATCAGGGTGACTGTGGCTTTATAGATGAGTTGGGGAGTGTTCCTTATGTTTCTATTTTGTGGAATAGTTTGAGGTATATTGGTATTGGCTCTACTTTTTTTTTTCTTTTTTGAATTTTTTCTTAGGTATTTTCTTCATTTACGTTTCAAATGATATCCCGAAAGTACCCTATACCCTCCTCCCACCCTGCTCCCCTAGCCACCCACTCCCACTTCTTGGCCTTGGGGTTCCCCTGTACTGGGGCATATAAAGTTTGCAAGACGAAGGGGTCTCCCTTCCCAATGTGGTCAACTAGGCCCTCTTCTGCTATATATGCAGCTAGAGACACAAGCTCTGGGGGTTCTGGTTAGTTCATATTGTTGTTCCAACTATAGGGTTGCAGACCCCTTCAGCTCCTTGGGTACTTTCTCTAGCTCCTCCATTGGGGGCCCTATGTTCCATCCAATAGCTGACTGTGAGCATCCACTTCTGTGTTTGCCAGGCACTGGCATAGCCTCACAAGAGACAACTTTATCAGAGTCCTTTCAGCAAAATCTTGCTGGCATATGCAATAGTGTCTGTGTTTGGTAGCTGAGTGATCCCAGGGTACAGAAGTCTCTGGATGGTCCATCGTTTCATCTCAGCTCTTGGCTCTACTTTTAAAGAAACTTCTGGTAAAAATTTTGCACTAAGACCATCTGGCTCTGAAATTTTTGGTTGGAAGATGTTTAATGATTGCTTCTATTGCTTTAAGGGTATTGGGACTGTTTAAATAGTTTACTTGATCTTAATTTAATTTTGGCAAGTGCTAACTGTCTAGACAATTGTCCATTTTGTTAAGAATTTCCAATTATGAAGAGTGCAGACTTTTGAAGTAAGACCTAATGCTTCTTTGAATTTCTTCAATGTCAGTGGTTATGTCTCCCTTTTCATCTCTGATTTTGTTTATGTGGATGCTGTCCCTCTGTTTTGGTTAGTTTGGCTAAGGGTTTGTCTATCTTGCTTTCTTTGATTCCTTACATTGTTTTCTTTGTTTCTAACTGATTTCAGTCCTGATTTTATCTGCTGCCTTCTACTCCTCCTTGGTGCACTTGCTTATTTTTTTTTCCTAGAGCTTTCAGATGTATTTTTAAATTGCTCGCATGAGATAGAGGCACTCATCTATTAGTTTTATTACTTCTCCTTTTAGATTTTTTTTTTTCTGGATAACTTGTCAGTTGTTGAGGGGTGTGTGTGTGTGTGTTTGTGTGTGTGTGTGTGTTGAAGTCTTCCACTATTAATGATGTTTGTGTTTCAATGTGCTGTTTAAACTTTAGCAATGTTTCTTTTACAAATGTGAGTGTCATTGTGTTTGGGGCATAGATGTTAAGAACTGAGATCTCATCTTGGTAGATTTTTCTTTTGATGAGTATGAATGTTAGGTCTTTTCATGGTATACCAAATTTCCTGGATGTTTTGTGTCAGGAACATTTTTAGATTTTACATTTTCTTTGACTGATGTATCAATGTCTTCTACTGTATCTTCTAGACCTAAGATTCTCTCTTCTGCCTCCTGTACTCTGCCAGCTGAAACTCTTATATGAGTGTAGGGCAGGGAGGGTTTTGCTTGAGACAAGCTGATCCTTTTTAGTTCTAGTTGCTGCAGGAAAAAGGCTTTGTAACCTATACAAAGTATGTACCAAAACCAAATAAAGAAAAAAGGATCACTAAAGACAGATACTCTACTCATACACAACAGGAAAAAGGGTAAAAAAAGATTTATGCAATTACTCCTTTGAATTGTTTATAAACATCTTTTATAATGTTTAGTTAAAACTGTATGAAAATCAGTATTAGTTGATGAATTTACATTTCTTCACTTAAAAGTTTATTGTCACTCTTTCTTTTTAATAACTGTAGTCTGTTTTAGTGTTAATTTCATTGGCTTTTGGACAAACATTTGGAGGGCACCAATAATCTTTTGAGATACTGTTTGTGTATTGGAAATCAAATTAAAATTTTAAATATGAAATTCAGCCAAATACTCTCTTTCATAATGTAAGGCAGTCTAGGTAAAATAACCCATAGTAAGTGACTCTTGAGAACAAGAGGCTAAAAGCAACTAAAAAACACCACCCGTAGGTAATATGATCTTATCAAAAGGCCAGCAACTGAAAGATATGCATTTAATTGGTATCTGATGATTATTGAACAGAGAAAACAGAAGTGAGGAACCCTAAAGTTCAGTCTTTCATAATCTATAGTCTTTCATTTGTTGCCCTAACAATAATTATTGGACAAATTTATAAAAGTAGTCACTTCTCATTATTGTGGAAGCTGAGAAGTTCAAAATCAAGATCCTAAAATGGAGAGTGGTTTTTTCTTGTCATCTGATAGAAAACGGATACCAAGAAAGGAGGACAAGAGAGGACAGAAGTACCAAATCCATTCTTTTAGAATGATTAATTTTCAACATTAATTCTTTTCTGAAAATAAAATTTCATGAAACTATTGGGTACCCTAAGATCCCACCTCTAACAATACTGAAATTGGGACTAAGTTTCTACATGCATTGTATATCTTACTTTTCCTCCCCCTTTTTATTATTAGATATTTTCTTTATTTATATTTCAAATGTTATCCCCTTTATGGTTTCCCCTCTGAAAACCCATTATCACATCCCCCCTCATCCTGCTCATGAATCCACCTACTCCCACCTCCCTGTCCTGGCATTCCCCTACACTGGGACATTGAGCTTTCACAGGACCAAGGGCCTCTCCTCCCATTGATGTCAGACAAGGCCATCCTCTGCTACCAGAGATCCCAGGAACTAAAACACCAACCAAAGAGTACATGTTACGTTTAACATCATCTTATCCACTAAGGGGGAAAAAAACCCAAGGTACATAGCTTTAGAAATAGAAACAATAGTGTATGTGAACGTCATTTGACTGAAATATAGAATTAAGCAGTTCTTTTTTGTTTGTTTTTTGTTTTGTTTTGTTTTTGTTTTTGTTTTTGTTTTGTTTTTGGAGACAGGGTTTCTCTGGGTAGCCCTGACTGTCCTGGAACTCACTTTGTAGACCAGGCTGGCCTTGAACTCAGAAATCCTCCTGCCTCTGCCTCCCGAGTGCTGGGATTAAAGGCGTACACCACCATGCCCAGCTAAGCAGTTCATTTTTTTATAACTGCTTGTGTCCAAAAGTAACAAAGTGTTGCTGATTGCAAATGCTGTTATAAAAATAATTTCTACAAGGTGTGCTCTTTCAGCAACTAGAACATGCTGCAAGCATCTCTGATGTAAAATCATAAACAGGTGGCATTATAAACCAAGAAGCTGTTGCATATGGTCTGGGTATATTGATGTAAATGGTAGGTAGTCACATACATAAAAATCAGAGACAGAAGGACAAGTGAGGACAGAGGTACCAAATCCATTTTATTTAGAATGATTAATTTTCAACCTTAATTCATTTCTGAAGAAAAAATTTCATGAAACTATTGGGTACCCTAAGATCCCACCTCCAACAATATCAAAATTGAGATTAATTTTCTACATGCATTGCAAACTTTATATGCCCCAATACAGGGGAACACCAGGGCCAAGAAGTCCGAGTGGGTGGGTAGAGGAGCAGGGGGAGGGGTATAGAGAACTTTTAGGATAGCATTTGAAATGTAAATTTAAAAAAATATCTAATAAAAAAAGTGAAAAAAAGTTCCTACATGCATTGTACATCTTATTTTTTATCCTTTTTATTAGATATTTTATTTATTTACATTTGAAATGTAAATAAAGAAATGTATCAGGGAAAGGAATATGCCTCTGAGAAGTCCTTGGCTTCAATGTGGAGACACACAGAGGCTCCTATGACCTTCCCAACCCAGTTCCCTTCCACTTTCTCATGTGCTGTTAACTGAATTCTTTGGAAACACAACTAAATGATCCAGTGAGCTGTCAAGATTTGAAGTTCCTGTCAAACATAAACTCTGATCCCCATGTAAACCAATAAGTTTCTACCTTCTCAAATATTATGGTTTATATCCCATACAGTAGCCTTTATCTAGGATAAACAGACTAACAGAACAGTTAGATTCCTCTGTGTTTCAACCCCTTGAAGAGTCAACAGTAGGTTTCTCTAGAGACACAGTGTTTCATGTACCTCAATGGAACTGTTTTGGAAGCAGTGAGTTCCAATCCAATTGAGCAGGTAACCACTTTTTTTCTGGCTTTAATGAGAACACATTTGTGCTGGCTGATTTTTGTCAACTTGACACAAATTAGAGTCAGAAAGGAAGATAAGACCTCAGCTAAGGAATTGCCTGCATGAGATTGGAAAGAGGGCATGTCTGAGACACATTTATTGATTGGTTTGGGAAGGCCCAACCCTCTGTGGAAGGTATCATTCCTTAGTAACTTGGTCCTGTGCTGTATAAGAAAGTAAACAGAGCAAATCATGGAGTGTAAGCCAGTGAGCAGTGCTTTTCTCTGGTTTCTGCTTCCACACTTGAGGTCCTGCCTTGGCTGCATTTGATGATACACTGAAACCTGTAAGTAAAGTAAATTCTCCCCCAAGTCCCTTTTGGTCAATGTTTCTGACAGCAACATATAGGCAAATTAGAGCAACTGGGTTTTTTGTTTGTTTGGTTTGGTTTGTCCTAACAATATACAAACTCAAGAGACTTTTTGCCAACAGAGAATTCCATCTGTTCTCAGGCAAATATAATTCTGAAGTAACAGATGAAATAGTATCTTGTTTGCTTTCTGTGATGAAAGGTAGAAAGAGTCTTGGGCTACTACTTAGCTCCAGACTTCCTTTCATTTTGTACAGGTTTGAAATTTTATAAAAAGAAAGAACATTCAGTACTCACAGGCTGTAACTCTTCAGTCTCTCCCTGTTAAAAATTTTACAAACTGATTTTAGTGCACTTTTTTTTATTTAATGAGTCTCAGAATCTTTTTCTAGAATGGTGGCCTAGGGTGTTACCTCATCAATAAGACATAGCATAGCAGCTATAGCTGCTTTCCACTCTTCAACTGCATGATCTCTAAATTATAATTTCAACCTGATGCATTTTTCTATTGTTTGATGATCTCTATTTTGATCATGTATAGATATTTCAATTACTCCTGTTACTATGTGCAATCAGATGGTTATACTAAACAGTTACCTTAAAATAATTTATAAGTCATCTATGTGTTACACATAGAAAGAGATAAAAATAATAACAAAATGGAGACCAAATGTAGCAATACATAGATACAATATCAACACTTGGGATACAGAATCAGAAAAATCAGAAGTTCAGGGTCATCTCCCACTAAAATTTTGCCAGCCTGGAGGCTGTTTTGTGAATCCCTTTGTCTCTATGCTTTTGTAAGTCTATCACTATATTAGGAAACTAGTTGAAGAGAATATGGGAGGAGTTAGGAAACAATGTCATTAGAATATAAAAGAAAATTAAATAAAACTATATTTAACAAAGAAGATAGCAGGCTGAGCAAGGCATGGAGAACAATCCAAACAGTGGTGATCACCCATGCCTTCTGCTTCAATACCTGATTCTAGGACCCTGTCTTGTGTTCCTGCCCTGAGTTTTCTCATTAATGGACTACCAAGTAAAAGCATTAGACGAAATAAACCCTTTACCTTACCTAACATATGAAGTAACACATTTTGAAGATGTGCATGATTAACATGTAACTTTGTAAATCTATGTTTCTAAAGACTGAAACCAAATAATGTTCTCATAGTATCATATATAAAAATATATAACTAATAAACTGAAGTGTTTCCTTGAAAAATAGAAGTTTATAACTTCTATGGTTTAAGTTTTTTTATTAGATATTCTCTTCATTTACATTTCAAATGTTATCCCAAAAGTCCCCTATACACTACCGCCACCCTGCTCCCCTACCCACCCACTCTCACTTCTTGGCCCTAGTGTTCTCCTGTACTGGAGCATATAAAGTTTGCTAGACCATTGCCTCTTTTCCCAATGATGTCCGACTAGGCCATCTTCTGCTACATATGCAGCTAGAGACATGAGCTCTGAGGGTACTGGTTAGTTCATACTGTTGTTCCACCTACTCGGCCTATGGTTTAAGTTTTAAAATTATTGTTTACTTGGACACTTGTAACAATTATAATGCCTGATTTGAATTCAGTTGTGTATACATTAAAACACTTTTCTTATGTTAGATGAGTCAAGCTTTTATATAAAAATTTTAAGTATTAGTTGCATTTGTATCTGTGAATTAGTAATGCTTTATTTACCATAGAAATGAAATCAACTTTTGACTGGGATTTTTGCATACATTCTTTGAAACTAATAATGAGTCTAAATTCCTAGTACTTTCCAGGATGGTAAAGTTATGATCATGAGAAGAATATATGATATTTCTTTCAAAACCTTCAAGCTGAACCTCTATTGTTCACATGGATTTGAAGTCCATGTAACCTCTGATGAGTCAGTGTTTGAAAATATGTTCCCAATGATTATGTGTTGACATCATATGGATGGAATTATTCACTGATAATAGCATTAAATATACATGGTACTCATGTGCCTAGCTTTATTTCAGATTGCCCATCAAATCAGCATTCATTAAATTGCCAATTAATTACATAGAAGACTTTAGTCTTTATCTTATTTTTTCAAGTTCTTAATGATTCTATACACCAACCTATAATAAATTCTAAATTTTGAGAATGTCAGCTTAGACAGCCAAAAAATTGAAATAAAAGCAAAATCAGTTATTACATCTAATTATTTAAAATATAAACATTTGACATTTTCTAAATTTGTTTCTGAATTTATTTCTGTTCTTCAAACAGTGGCATCCTGAACCATTAATTATCTCTTTTAAAATACATATGCTGTGTGTTTATATTTGATAATCTTTATATTAGATACAGTTTTAAATATAAGGTAAATAAATTTATATACACAGCACAAAAAATCTAAGTAAATGCACATCAACCATAAAGTAGATAATAGCAACTATAAATGGCTAATTTAGATGCCAGAGTGCGATTTTTGGTAAATTTTATTATTTCATTTATCTGTTGACTTTTTAAGAAAAATGACAAAACATTTCTTTTTTTTTTCTAGTTTATTGAGGAAGAAAATGTCATCCAGTTTGGAGACCTATGGTGGCCAAAATTTTCTCCTTCCAAGTTTTCATCTCCCTTATGGCCTACCACTTTAAACATTTTACTTTCTAAAAGCTTGCATTCTATACTAGGCAGGTATTCTTGTGAATCCTGAAACAATAATTACACAAGTTTAGCTGCCACTGATTGAATTTCCACCGTATGAGAGACAAATGATAGATGTTGGTTTATTTCTAATCCTTGAAATAATCTATCTAGATTCAGTCTACTTGGCCCTTTTAACTATGGCCAGATTGGGCCAAAAGAAACTTGCACAACATCACAGACCTAAGGAAGCAGAATTATTAAGCTGCATTCCATCACTTCTTAATTAAAGGATTTTTTTCATTCAGCATGTTTATGTATTTTTAAAATATGTACACTACATGACTCTGCTAACCATTGCTTCTGAGAAAGGAGAAATCATACAAAACTCACTTACATTGGCATTGCTGTGCTCTCTTGCAGCATGTGAACTTATGAACCAGGGTATCTTGGCCTTGGTCAGCTCCATTGGTTGCACATCAGCTGGGTCCCTCCAGTCTTTGGCAGATGCCATGCATATCCCCCACCTCTTCATTCAGCGTTCAACAGCTGGGACCCCAAGAAGTGGCTGTGGCCTCACCCGGAGCAACAGAAATGATGACTATACTCTTTCGGTTCGTCCACCTGTCTACTTGAATGAAGTCATCCTAAGAGTAGTCACCGAGTATGCGTGGCAGAAATTTATTATCTTCTATGACAGTGAATACGGTAAGTGTTTGCCATCCGAAGAGTTTCATAAAGTAACATTTGCATGAGAAGCAAATTGATTAAATCCTAAAAGATCTGAAGGACATACTAATCATTTGTGGTTTCTTGTTTCTACTGTACTTCACAGCAACAAACAAATAGAAGACATATTTTCAATGCTATTGAGATTGTGCTTTATATTAAATAAAGTAAACATAAATACCTGCTGGAGTGTGTAAGGCACACCTGTTGTTGTGTTTTATAAAAATAATGAGAGAAGAAATGTGTTTGGTGGATGTCCAGTCGGGTGTGAAGGAAAGGGGTGTCTTTGTGGGCCCATGCTGAGGCGTCCCTCCCTCTGAGGGACCAACCACACATGGTTTAGTATAGAGTTTATTCTGGCCATAGGGTGGGAAGTTAGAATGGTAGTAGATACAGAAAGGCTGAGAGAGAGAGAGAGAGAGGGAGAGAGAGAGAGAGAGAGAGAGAGAGAGAGAGAGAGAGAGAGAATGTAGAGAAGTAGAGGCTGGTCATGAGCATGTGGAGAGAGAGGAGGAGGAAGAGGATAGAGCAAGAGCAAGAGAGCAAAAGAGCAAAAGAGAGGGAGCTGGCAAGCAGCCCTTTTAGAGTGAGTCAGGTAGGCCTGGCTGTTGCCAGGTAACTGTGGGGGAGAACCTAGACAAAAATGCTAACACCTGTTACCCCAGCACTCATAAGGCTTAGGAGTTAATGTTAGTATCAAACTCAGCTTGACTGCTAGATAGATAGATAGATAGATAGATAGATAGATAGATAGATAGATAGATAGATTTGCACCTAATGCTCCATGTAAAATCTTTCTTAGTAGTCTGTGTACAGTATATCTTGAATTTTCAAATAATAGGAAGTTACAATGAAAGTACAATCCTTTAAAAATATATAATTCTGTGATGGTAATTATGGTGGTAGTTGTGGTGGTGGTGATGTGGCACTGGTGCTGGTGGTGCTGATGGTGACAGTGGTGTTGGTGGTGGATGGAACCAGGGGCAGATCCTAGAACACTGATAGAAATATAAACTTTTCATTTAGTGGCTAAAAAAATCTTCTGACATACTTGTTTAGACACCTATTTACTGAATGTCTACCTATTGTAGCTGATGGAAGTAGAAAATATTCTCTGCAAGCCTTATTTTACAAAAACTGCAAACTAGTATGAACCAATATTTCTACACTCTTTTACTATATCACACAGCTTCCCAGCGTGCACTGCAGTGTGAGGAAAGATCCGTTTGCCTCAGAATCTTTACATGTGATAACATATCAAGAGAAAATAATGCTTTTCTCATTCTTTTCTGAAGCTCTTCGTTTCCTAAGGAGTCTAAAGCTCTATTGATGATTGTTGTCCCCTTATTTTTGAGAGTAGCAGATGAAGTGACTGGAGCTGAATATGATCAGATGAGAATAAATACCCCCCACCCCCATGTAGAATTCACTTAGAAGTGTGTTTCCCTTGAAGAGTTTAAATGGTTGCTCTTCTGAGTCTTGTTTGTCTATTTTTTTTATGAAAAGAATGTTTTTCTTGGCAAATAAGTAAAGTATGGAAAACAAACATTCAAAGCTATCCTCTCTTCTAACCCGGCTTCCAACTGTGAGAGTCAGAACAGTGATGGACAAGTGGGCAGGAGGACAAAGGCAACAAAGCTGAGAACCAGCAGGTTGGCAAAACTCTGGCAAGGGACAAAGGAGAGTCCCCTGGGGCCAGCCAGGAAGGGCACAGGAGCAGTTACATTTAGGCCGAAATAGTCAAAGTAGTAGCCTGGCCTTTTGGCAGCTAGAATCCCATTGAACTCAATGGGCAAACTTCAGCCAAAGTCACTCTAGAAACACACTTTTTGTCTCTAAGACGGAAGGAAGCCAGTACTTTTCCTCCTTAACTCGTATTATTTAGGGGTCACAGAATAAGGATTAAGAGTCTGGAATGAACAAAAGAAGCAAAAAAAAAGAATATTAAAATCAATTGGCTCATCAGCAGAAGTGTAGAGTGGCTGTACAATCATGAAGCAGCACCGCTGAGAAGGTATTTAAACACACCGACTGTCTCTAGAGACAGTATGCTTCCCGCTTTTTTATGCTGTTGCCCATTACACTGCTCTGTTTTGCCATTAAATGGAAAGGGTAAGCTTAAATAATCAAAGATTAAGATCCAGATTTCTTATGGAAAAAAACAACAACAACAACAACAAAAAAAAACAGTCCAATAAACTAAGCAGCAGAAAAGTGATTTTTGATAAAAAAAAAAAAAAACAACTTTCTCAGAGTTAAAATAGGAAGTTTACTCTTTGATTGTAAAAGTCTGTGGGGTAGAAAATCATTTATTATCATTTATTTCTAAATCCTGTGAGAATTAAGATGGGGTTCTCATAATAGAAGACACATTATTGATGAGCTGAATGCTGTTCTGTAAGTATCTGCTTAGCACATAGTTACAGTCATCTAACACTTGAGATCCTCAGTTCTTCTGTAATGCCTTGGGTGCATAACGTGCTATAACTGCACCAAGCTTAACTGTATTTCCATTTAAACACACAGTTTTTTTAGGAATCAAAACCAAAACAGTATTCCCTCTACTCCATGATAAACTTGTTTTTGACTTACTTAGAGTCATGAAAAATGGCCCAACTACTAACTTCAAAGATTATTTCCAATAATAACCATTATTTAATAAAGAATTATTTTTGAATGCTTACAATAAATCCTGTTAGTAAAAAATTATGCTGGGGTCCGAGATAAACAGTAAGCTTCCAATGACTTTGTACATGAAAGAGGGTAGTTATCAGAAACATCATTCTAAGTTTACTAGACTTGACTTTTATCTTAATTATCAGAAATTGCTTCCATTAATGAATGGATTAAGAATCATTAGTGAATGAAATCAGGCAGCATGCTGAGGGCCATAGTTATTTAGGTGGAGTTGCTTAGAATAATGTGTGTATATATCTATATCTGTATCTGTATCTATATATGTATATAGATAGATAATAAATATATATTGTTTTAATATATCATATATATATATATATATATATATATATATCTTTTATTGAGAAAAGCATAGTATGTGTTTCAGGCTTCTTTATCTAGTTGATTCATGATGTACTTTTCTTCGGAAGTGTTTAATTATGTTTAAAGATAATCTAACACAGATAATCCCATCTCATAGATTCTATGTAAATGGATCAAAAAGGTTTGAAAAGTATGGAAACTTTATTTGAGGGGATTAATTTAAGCATTTATTTTCCAAAAGGCTTGAAAGGGAGACTGTATTTCTGAGCTTTTAACAATGTGCAATGTGTGAAATACCCGGCTCTTCATAGCATATTAGCAAGGAGGAGTTAAAATGTGTTTCAGAATATATGTTTACCTTCAATTACTAAAAACTTTCTAGTCAATAAAAAGACAGACGTTGTTTATAGGAGGCCTCTTGTAAGAGGAAAGGGTGAGTTTAGTTTTCAGTGATTGAATGTTGGTGTAGTGTAATGAGGATTTTACTTTTAGCCACAGTGATGAACAGGCTCTCTGAATAGACTTTGATCCTGGTTACTAAGGTTAGGGAATGTCTTGGAAGGGAGCAGATATGAGAAGTGGGCACTTCAGTAGAGAAAAATAGGATCTGATCTTAGCAACTGATATTTAAAGTTGCTCACTTTTGCTTGCCAGGAACTAGAATAAGTTTTTTATATTATATCATTTAATGTTCTCAAGAGCCAAGAATAAAATAACAAAGGCTATCAGTTGAGAATATTTGCTATATCTAGCCACTTGGCTAAATTCTTCAAATGTATGCATTATTTCATGAAATCCTCATAGTCACCTTCTAAGCTGTTAGTACTATTAGTATTTTTTTTATGGAAACAAAACATGAAGTAAGGCAATTCCAAACAACATCAAAATAAGTTAAATAGCCCAGGTAGAATCATAAGTGGTCTCTTCATTATCCATGCCTTTTGGCACTATTATATTTGACACTATAGTAATAGAATAAGATTACTTCCTAACAAGTTAAAAAACAAAAATCCAAAAATTAAAAAAAATAAAAAAAAAAACAAGACAAGTTCACTGATTGTATATAATCATCTTAAAGAGACGCTTGGCTTTAAGCATACAGATTTCATATATATTTATAATAACTTAAAGGAAAATCATACCACATTTTAATTAGGGAGATTTGATGGTTTTTAGAACCAGAAAACAGAAAAATAATTAGGATAAAAAAATATCTAGCCCATCATTATCAGTAGCAACTGTTTAAATACAATAACCATTGTCACAGACCAGAGAGAGGCTCCTAACTCTCATGAAACAGCAAGCAGCATGAGTCTTGTGTTAATGTCAAGTAGTTCTAACATCAAAGTCTGTGAACCAAACCAGTTCAGTGCATATGATGAAGGCTTGCCTATACTAAGGAACCTTAGTGAGAAAGTGTCTTCATCAAAGGACACTTTTCTGCTGCTTATTTTTATTGGATTGGTTCTTTTGCACTAAAGATATGGATTTTAAGCATTCATTATTTCAGCTTACATATGATCACAGGCTCCTCCTACCAGTGAGTACTTCTGCTGTCAAAGCACAAAGTGCGATAAGTGTTTCTTAGAAAATGCCTGTCACCATACACCTATATATATTTTTTTCTTACACCATTGGCCACTAGTAACTTTCCCATACAATTGTAATTCTAATTAATCTGAATGACAGAAATTGCGATCAAATACAGTGAAACTTTCTTGCTACATTTTTTCGATAACACTGATTCAACTCTTTAATGAGTAGAATAAATCCCAATAACACTCAGACTTTCTTTCAAAAATTGGAGGGCATTTTCCTTGAACTTTTGCACAAACCTTTCTACTGGACCAAAAGCATTAATCCAGGTACAATTGGCTTATTTGTGATCACAAAGACTCCACTTCCCACAAGGACAAAGTCTGTTATCTATAATGACCCTGACCAGTGGGTTGAAGCTGAATAGACTGACCTCCAAAACTGAAATATTGCCATTAACCATGTCAATTAGATTAAGGAGAATGTTTCCAATTGGACTTCTTCAACTGTAGTCAAAATTGAGCACAAATTTTTTAGAGATTATACCACAAAATTCTCTCTCTCTCTCTTTCTCTCTCTCTCTGTCTCTCTCTCTCTCTCTCTCTCTCTCTCTCTCACACACACATACACAATTATAATAAGGGTAACTTCACCTTAGATGGGATTCTTTATGATATATCATCGCTGGATGCTAGTTACTTCAGCACTTAAAGATCTCTAAAGACTATTACCAATGTCTAGTGTCTTCCAGATGGTTATGATTTGGAAGTACTTCTGCAATTTTAAGGCATATGAGATTGACCTACATGAGACACCGATATTTGTTATCAGACATCAAGATTCCTTGCCAACTTATAATACTTGAGACTCTCAATTTATATAAAATAAACAAATTCTTCTCTTTCTTTAAGAAACCTTCTTGCACTTGTCATTTGGGTGGTGTTGGCACATGCTCTTAATGCTAGCGCTAGAGGCAGATCTCAGGAGTTTGATGCCAGCCTGGTCTACAGAGTGAGTTCAAGGACAACCAGAGCCACTGAGAGAAACCCTGTCTCAAACAAACAAAGAAATAACTAACAAACAAATAAATAACAAACAAAAAAAAATCCTTGACCTTATTGTCTACTTCAGTGCCAGAGGCTATTCTTAGGTCTGATACTTCTTTTAATAAACACATTACTTAAAACATAATCATGTTCATTTACTTTTGTTTTCCTTGGCTTCTTGCAAGCTACCATAACAAGGTTGAACAATTTTATCAGAAACAGTATAAATCACAAGCCTAAACATTTAGTAATTTTTGATCCAGACTACTACTCTGACAGTCTTCTTAGACCTTACATGATGGATGGGAATTGTGGTAATGAATTATGAGGGGTATTTACAGGCATTCCACAAAGGCAGGCATGCATTCCTTGTTGTTTGCAATACACACATTGGTCAAGGGCTGATGGTAAAAGTGTGGTGGAGTCATCTTGAAGGAATGAAAATTATAGATAACATTGAGCTAAAGTAAAGCACTTAACCTATTCACAATGTGTGTACCAGAACATTTTCTCGTAAAAAAAAAAAAAAAAAAGACATTCCAAATTCATTTTTATAGACTAAGAATGCCTATGCATTCTCCAACTCTAGAAGCCAAAGTTCTCCTTTCAAATAATTTCTATACATCCAGGAAAAATACCCTATTCTAATAGGTAGTTTTGCCATATATTTTCAAGAACAACTTCAGGATATTTCTAGAAAAATTAGAAAGTCATTGTATCTCCCACACTGGCCTTCATGGGTCATTAAAAAAGGACTTTACAAGCTGTGTGTTCACAAATTGCTCATGGCCTCCACAAATTCAGCTAGAAACGCTGGGAGGCTGATGGACATTTAAACTTTAATAGCCCAGTTTCCATCTAGTCCAGTGGACCTGCAGGCTTGGCTCCACCTGAGAAAGAAATATCATATGCAAGGAAAGTCAACAGGGAATCTTGAGTATGAAGAGCAGGCTGGTGTTATCTGACACTGCTTTCAAGTTGATGTTACCCAGAATAAGGCCAAGATGATATAGTTCCTCTCATTGAATATCTGTGTTAAGTGTACAGACAACCTTACATAGGTGTATGGATCATAAAGAGGTGGAAGAGGTTATATGCTTGAGTCAGTGTTTGAGGATATACCTAACAATATCTACCATTACCAGAAGTTTGAAGAAGATACAGATTAGGAAAGATCCATCAATTGCTTGATGATCAGACAGCTGTTCAGTGTTTTAAACACATGCTTGTCAGATTTCAAATTGTTAAATAAGCTAAAAAATGGGGTATAGATGATTAGTTTTAAAGGATGTACTGGCAGTGCCTAATTGTTCGGATCATCCCTGAGAGGCTGACAGAATTCTAACATAGTCAGTTCTTAGTGAAGAAGAGGCTATGTAAGGGAGCTTTGTCTACTGGTAGACCAGCGGTAAAGAAGAGAAAATACTCTCGACTTTCAAGAGGGATTGGAAATCCATTGATGTGAATGAACCTGGATTTTGTCAGGAAATATTTCATAATATTGCAGCCCGAGCTATTATGAATTTCCTGTGTTGGAATATCTAAAAATTGTGCTTTCCATTGTACTTTCCATAGCAATGAATCATTAGCTTATATGTGATAAAGTACAAACTTAATTTAAAACTTCAAACATTAAGGATAGGTTCCTAGCACTAAGAAGGTAAAGTGGATGCCACATGCTTGCACCCCTAACCAAGAAGCTCTCAACAATTGGTTTCCTCTTGCAAAGGAAAACCTAGTTTTCTTCAATGGAGTCTCACCTTCAGGGAAGGTCTCATGCTCTGGAGTAGGTGGCCAAGGTAAAACAAACTCAATGCTATTTTTGTAGACTTTTAAAATTTCTTATAGCTTTGCTTGAACATTTTTTTTTTCTCTTACTGGCATTTTGAGAATATATTTGGTTTCCAGTTTTGTGTATTATAAAGAGTGGGTGTTCTGTGTGACTGTGAGTTTCTTGCTTTATGTTGTTTTTTTTAAGAGGAAAGAAGGAAGGAGGGAAGGAAGGAAGGAAGGAAGGAAGGAAGGAAGGAAGGAAGGAAGGAAGGAAGGAAAGAAGAAAGGAAGAAAGGAAGAAAAGAAAGAAAGGAAGAAAGAAAGTTATGGTTAGGGATCAGAGAGGAGTTAGGAGAGGGGAAAACATGAATTTTATTAAAATACAAAAAATGCAAAATTGATGTACAACAATATTAAGTCATGGTTAATATTTTGACTTATTTTTTCTTATAAAATTGTTTAAAATAAATTTATTTTTAAGAGTAAAATAGTATATAAAATGTAGACTTATTTTGAAACAGAAATTCTATGGATAGTTTGTGTTAAAAATATAGTTTTCAATAACTAAATAGGATAAAATGTGAAAAGGGCATGAAACAGGACTGCTTAGCTCACTGTAGTTTTCAAATTAAATGAGAAAAATTTATTTTTTAATATATTTGCATATTTCAAATCTTCTCTTCACTTAATTTTTTTCATTAATGTGTTATTATAAAGAACATACAAATAACTATTCATATAGCAAGATTAACCAGACCCATAGCCCGGACATCTCAGTTAACTTCTTTACTATTAGAACAGTCAATGGTCTGAAGCTATGGGCCTTCACATTGGATTTTACACTTTCATTGTCAAATATATTTTTATGCTTATATCTACTACCAAAAAGTGAAAAAAAAAAAAAAGTACGGGAGCAGAAACTAAAACAATTAGCAATTGGTTTTTCTATCCTTTTCATGACACACATAGTCATGACTTACTTTCATCTGAGTCCTTCCTCAACAGCCAATATTCACCCTTTCTTCTTCTGCTTTCTATATGTTATATGGTTCCTGTATGCACATATTTTTATTTTCTTTCTTTATATATGTGTGTTTATGCATATGGAAGCATTTTTCATTAGCTATTTTTAGATTTATTTATTTATTTTTGTGTTTATGAATGTTTGCCAGCATGATATATACACCCATATGATTGGTCGCCACAAAAGTTGAATCCTTAGAATTGTAGCTACAGATGTTTGTGAGCTATCATGTAGATACTATAAACTGAACCTGGGTCCTCTGTAAGAGCAACACGTATTCTTAACTACCAAGACATTGCTCTGTTACACAGACACAGACACAGACACACAGACACACATACACACACACACACACACACACACACACACACACACACACACAGCTAGCATCCACATTTGGGGTATAATCTGTAATTATCTTCCTTTCTGAGATTGTGTACCTCCCTTAATAATATCGAATTTAAGTTAATCCATTTTCCTGCAAATTTTGTGATTTCATTTTTTCCTGAGGCTGAAGAATATTACATTTTTATAGGTTTAGTGCATTTTCGTTATCCAGTCATCTGATCATGGACTATTAGGTTGGTTCCATTTATATAAATCTTTACCATAACTGCTTAATCGTTCTGAAAATTGGAGTCAAATCTTCATGAAGTGTCAATAAAATGAAATAGTATGGAAATGATCAAATTAAATGGAATGATCAGATTATCTTGCACTTCTTTGTACAGAACAATTTCCACTTCAGGAAGTCCCAAGTCTGTTACCTGCATGCTCCTCTGCATATTAAAATCATTTATTTAATAATGCAAATTATGGTTCAGCTCATAGTCAGGTGCCTGGGGTATATAAGCAGTCTTTCATTTTGAAATGAAGATTAGGGAAGAGTCCTCACTAACACATTCCTGAGTCATGATCTTTATTCCATGTAGTGTAGCACTGGTGTAGATTTAATCAGGGCCCACAAGATGGACACTTGCTTTTAATTGATTGCAAATGTTTATAATCGCTCCAAGGATGCTTTCAAATGTCTGATAACTATAATAATCTTGACATTCTCTCTTGACAGCCTGAAATCTGTTTATTAGTCACTGGCTGCTTTCCAGCCTTCAGTTCCCTCATTTGCTCCAGTCTGCAACAATAAGCATGTAATTAATCCAAGGAGTTTATTGAACCATTTCCTTTGCATTAGAATTTATTATGTCAAATAGGTAAAAAAAAATAGTATATTCTCCTATTCAGGATTTATACATCAGTGGCTTTGTTTTAAAAATCTTTCTCAGCTTTACTGTAAAGATGGTTTCCATAGTAAAAGATGGCATGCTTATGTCCAAATGACAAGCTCCCATCAAAAGTAAACTCTTAATGCTGGATCATAATTGCCAAACACTGTCATCTCAAAGCTCAGAGCAGCAGGTTATTATCTTTACTGTTTAAGTATATATATATATATATATATATATTCTTAAAATACCAAAAAGTAATATATGACTTCAAAGATTTTTTTTTTTTTGAGTTAAGAGTTCTTTTAAAACAAAACTTTGAAAATTGCTTGATGGTTAAAAGCCTCCTCTCCCCCCTCCCCCAGGAAGTAGACACAGAGAACATGCTTTGCTATCCAAATATTAGAAAAATTCTGTTCTGGCTTATGATAGATCTCATATATTCAGCACTAAGCTGTGTTTCAATTTGTAAAATGAGAAAGTGGGAGAAGAAAGTCACAAGGTCCTACAATTTAATTTTAAAGCTTAACATGCGGTCATAATTTCAGAAATGCCATGCCTAGCCAGTGTCATGCTGAAGTCTTCCTGCTCAAATTGAAGTCTTCAATGCATTAAGTGATCAGAATGATTAAATGTCTTAACCTTCCCAAAGGAAGAAATGATGAATAGAGGAAAATTGAACATGAAATTTTACGAATCTCTTTTCTTATATTAAATATTTAAAGATGATGTCTGAATACAAAGATGAGACTATAAACTTTAATTTTGTTTACAGATAGTCACTATGTTCAGCTAAATTGTCAGTTTACTTTGGAAAGAACAATACTGCAGTATTTCTAAATCAGTAATAGTTTCAGTGCTATTATCAGGTGGAATAGACCACACTTCCCAAGAGCTGATTTGATTTTCTCATCACTCTTTTCCAGATACCTTTGACAGTGATTGGCATACAATAGGTTAATACTATCAAGAAAGTGATCTAATTTGATACAAATGGCTGGTACATGTTCCACCAAAGTGAATCACATATTTTGCTTAAATTCTGTATTTTATTCTCTCATATTTGTAATTTCTTCTTAGAGTTTCTTTAGAAACATAAATTAACATTAAATTCCAGATTTAATTGAACTAGTCTATTTTAATGTAAATCACTTTGGGTAGGGAGATTAAGATTAATTCTACTTTAGAGATGATAATGTAATCATTTTACAAGATTTGGCAAAATGAACCATGGCCTCCAATTATCCATTACATCATAGAGGATTACAGGGGAAGATTGACTAAACAGGAAACATAATTTGGGGGTCAGAAAAATTAATAGTCCATAAGTATTAAACTCTGAAGATGATTTTGTTGATTTATTTTATTTAGATTTTTGAAGCAATCTTTCTATATAGTTTGTAGTGGTCAGTTTCTGATGCACTTGTATAGACTAGCATTGAATTTGAGAGTGTCTTCCATGTGCTGGGATTGCAGAAATGGACCATAATACATGGATGTGCTCAGAACGTTTGCTTGAAAAATAAAAGATAGATAGGGATAGATAGATAGATAGATAGATAGATAGATAGATAGATAGATAGATAGATAGATGATAGGTAGATAGGTGATAGGTAGATAAGATAGATGACAGATAAAAGGTGATAATTAGTAGATAGATGGTGAATTGACAGATATATAGATCAGTAGATTATTCTTAATTGATATATAGATGGATGAAAGATGATAGATGATTAATAGATGAAAATCCAGAATAGATGATGATAGATACATAGATAAATAAATGATAGATGATTAATAAATAGATGTTAGATAAATAATAGATAAAAAGATAGATACATGACAGATCAATGGTTCTCAACCTATCTAATAATGTGACTCTTTACTACAGTACCTCATACTATGGAGACCCCAACCATAAAATTATTTTGTTGCTACTTCATAACTGTAGTTTTTCTACTATTATGAATCATAATTGTGGGACTGTGAAAGGCAGCCTGTTTTCTGGTCGAGATAGGTTCAAACCCTGGAAACCCAACAGATTAATCTGCAAGGGACAGAAGGCCTTTTTGCCATGCTCCCTAACATAGGCTCCTGACATGAGGACCCAGCTCCTTAATTCTGTGGCCATCAGTCATGTAGGCTGCTTGGACTCCAACTCCACAGTTACCTGGCAACAACAAGGTACCCCAGCCCACTATAAAAGGAGTTTCTTGGCCACTCCTCTCTCTCTCTCTCTCTCTCTCTCTCTCTCTCTCTCTCTCTCTCTCTCTTTGGTTTTTTGAGACAGGGTTTCTCTGTGTAGCCCTGGCTTCTCTCTCTTCTTAAGCTCTTGCTCTTACTCTCACCTTTTGCCCTCCCTCCCTCCCCTTCCTTCTTCCTTGTCTCTAGGAGACCATGGCCACCCTCTGTCACTCATCCTGAGGAAGATCTGTGGAGCCCCACAGAACCTGGAGGTCTGGCAGGTCGCGGGTCATCTCTCCCACCCCTTATTTCTCCACAACCAGTGCCCCGCACATAATGTATGTACATGTTTTGTGTTTTCAGTAAGCCATAGGTTGAGAACCACTGCAATAAATCACTCTGTTATTCCTATTAAGAATTTTTCTATCTTTAAAATTTCCATATAAAACATAAAATAAACATAAAAGCAGAATTTTTGACTGAGGTTACTAAAATCTTTGATAACTGAAATGTACATTGCACTGAAATCTGATGCTTAAATAACTGCCTTCATATTTTAGCCACAGCCAAGCTCACCTTTATCAGAAAAAGCAGTACTTGGGTGAAATAAAATAATACTGTGGATTCCTTGCATATGAAGGTTCATACTTCCCTGAGATTTTTGCTGCTCTATTATATTGCCTTCATCAGGCATGATCAAGTAATTTATGATTCAAATTTCTGATTGTTCTGTCTGTATACTTGAAGTACCTCAAAGACAGGAGTCAACCATGTCTTCCTCGTCACCAAATTATTTATGTATATCTCTGTCTCTGTCTCTCTGTCTCTGTCTCTGTCTCTCCTTCTCTACCTCTTTCTCTAGGTGTGTGTATGTATGTGTGTGTGTGTGATGTTTGCATATGTATATGTAATGGGTCAAACACTCAGAATTAAAAGTTAAAGTTACCTTCCTTCTGCTTCTTCCTCTATTTCTAACCCCCTTCTTCCTTGTTTAATTTGTAGTTGACTTGTAGAGTTTTGTTAAGTTTAGGAAACAAACTGCCTTTCTGATTCACTTGTCTGACCAGAACCTCTGACTTTTATAATACAAAAACTGCCTCATTACAACACAATATACAAGAAAAGCCATTCATTTACATTATAGCTTTATTCAAATTTCAGTTGTTTCCTAAAACCCAAGAACTCAGGCTGACTAGCCTATGCACATAGGATCATCAGGAGTAAAGTATAGACGGGTGGACACATGGCAAAATAAAGAATGAAGACAGGGTTATTTCATAAATTAAAAAATGGCCTCTTACTCTGTGAAGACAGCAGAAACTGAGAAAATGAAAATTGAGGACATCAATTATAATAGCGATTCAAAGTGAAGAGAGCTATGTAGAAGCAACTTACTGGCACCAGCCTGTTTTCCTGACCTCCAATGTAGTGTGTTCCCCCTACACATAGACATTGTTTCCTGAAACAATAAAAGAAACGTTGGATAGAAGTGATTTAAAAGGTTCATTTTCTAAGTCATTGGATATGTGCTCACTGATAAATGGATATTAGCCCAGAAACTTAGAATACCCAAGATACAATTTGCAAAACACAAGAAAATCAAGAAGGAAGACCTCATTCCTCCTTTGAATAGGAAACAAAATACCCATGAAAGGAGCAACAGAGACAAAGTTTAGAGCTAAGACGAAAGGATGGACCATACAGAGACTAACCCACCGGGAGATCCATCCCATAATCAGTCACTAAACTCAGACACTATTGCATAGGACAGCAAGTGTTTACTGAAGAGACCCTGATATAGCTGTCTCGTACAGAAGTGGATACTCACAGTCATCTATATGATAGAACACAGGGCCCACAATGGAGAAGCTAGAGATAGAACCCCAGGAGCTGAATGGGTCTGCAACCCTAGAAAAGGAACAACAATATGAACTAACTAGAACCCCCAGAACTCGTGTCTCTAGCTCCATATGTAGCAGAAGATGGCCTAATTGGCCATCATTGGGAAGAGATGCCCCTTGGTATTGCAATCTTTATATGCCCCAATAGAGGGGAACACCAGGGCCAAGAAGTGGGAGTGGGTGGGCAGGGGAGCAGGGAGGGGTTTAGGGGGGAGGAAAATTTCGGAACAGCATTTGAAATGTAAATTAAGAAAATATCTAATAAAAAATTGAAAAAAAAAATGAAAATTAAACGTGGAGCTTTGGACTACATGGATGAGAGGGAAATGCCACAGTGAGCTACGAACTCCTTAATCACAGTAACACTCATCTAAAAACAGTGCTGTCTACACTCCCTATGGGAAGCGGGTCAGCTGGCTAAGTGCTGACAGCCAGCAAATGCTGCAGAACACATGGGCTACTTCTGTTTACTAGGAGAAGAAAGAATCTGCAGTCTCTATGGTTCTCTCAAATCTATGACAGAAATTGTAAATCTGTTTCCTAGACTCTTCTCTGAATGACCATTATGAGCTTACTCTGTCTGGAGAATTTCATAGTCCATGGGAGTAGCATGAGACTTCAGAGTAAAAGAAGTTTTTCCAGAGGACACTGTAATTAAATTCTATAAACATTAATTTTAATCATTCTGATTTGTATTGATTTCTATTGCTGGCACCAGAGAATATCAAAAGGTTTGAGGGTCAAAGCATGTCTACTTTTATGGCATCAGATCAGTTAGGGATTATAAATCAAAGGTACAGTCAAAGGATGGACTCTTCTACTCATTCTGGGAAGACTCCATTTCTCTTCCTTGTGCAGTTGCCAAAGATGGCTTCCTTCCTTCACTTCTTCCTCAGACCAATCATCCACATTGCCTGCTCCAAACCTTCACCTCTCTTTGTCTCTTCTCCTTTGCTTTTCTCTTCTAAGCTTTGGTCCCCACAATTATACTGGACTCACCCAAGTTAGAGAGTTTACCTTTCTATTTTCATTTCACTGGATTCCCTGCTGTAGTAACTACCTTCAAGTTTGATCCCTCTTAGGAATGTGATTTACCATATCTACAGATTACAAGGATTAGGATGTGGGTACCCAGGAGAAGAGATTGCTCTTCTGCTGACCACAGGTCCCTTTGTGGTACCTAAGGGAAATTGCCTTTGCCCATAATCTTATGTCTAATAACTCAGTTGATGAGCTGTCTAACACTCGCTGTTATGTATTTATCTGGTAAGTAGTGCTAATAGCAGCTGGGAAGCATTCCGTTATCAATAAAAAGCCCCAACTGACAGGTGCAATCAGTCTAGCAGCTCCTTGAGGTCGGAAACCATGTGCTTTTATTTCTGTAACTTTTGGAACTTAGCTCAATGACTAATGAAGTCAGAATGAAGATAATGTGGGGGAATAATTGGGATGGTTGATTGCTTCATGTTTAATTAACAAACCCAAAGGCCTACTCTTTCTTTTAATGAATCTTTTATACACAGCTGCTAATAGCATGATTTGGATCCGTCTCTTCTCACACGTACCACTTGCTGCTCATGATCAGCTGTATCACCCTCAAACGAGGAAAACACTTACTGCTTGGCTCTTCTATAACAGAAATTTGCCTTGGGTTGAGCGCTCTTTTGAGTGGCAAGCCATCAATAAATTTGAGGCAATGTTGCTTAATGGAGAACAGAGCAGTAGTCTTTTATCAGTCAAATATGCGCTCATTCTATCCCCCTCATTCTCTCCTCCCACCACCTCTCTCTCACATTCTCTCTCTCTCTCTCTCTCTCACACACACACATAAACACACACACACACACACACACGCACACACATACATTTGCTAATTTGGTCTTTGAAGATTCTTATACAATACCTATTTCTTCATGTACATATTAGGCAAAATTTTCACACAATTTTTTAAATCTGTATTTGTAGGTCCATAGTTATGGAGTCACATCCAAAACTTTGAGGTCGGTCATGAATTCTGTTCTGACCCAGCAGCAGTGTGGAGAGCTACTTACCTTATGATCAAAAATAAAACCTAAAAATAACATATACAGTGCTGGAGAGATGGCTCAGTGGTTAAGAGCACTGATTGCTCTTCCAGAGGTCCTGAGTTCAATTCCCAGAAACCACATGGTGACTCACAATCATCTGCAATGGAATCCTATGCACTCTTCTGGTATATCTGAAGAAAATGAGAGTGTATATAAAATAAATAAATCTTTAAATTTTTATATGCATTTTTAAAATATATAATAAACCACTTAAAGCCCAATTTGCACCATAGCATATACATAGCAGGTGTGTGCTGCATTTCCTTCCCCATAGACAGCTTACCTCCCGCTTAAAATATTTCAGTACGTTACATTTTTACTGGAAATAAAATCAGAAGCTCTGTCTGTGACATCTGAATCCTGCCTCCAGGTAGATTTCTCTGACAACGTGGCCTCAGGCAGCAGCTGCCCAGAAATCCTGTTGGGTCTTGAAATATTGGACTCTTCCTATGAAAACATCCTTCTGCACTCCCAAGCTACCCTCTCCTCTCCCATCTCTTCTTGAACTAATGGACTCTTTCTATGAAAACATCCTGCTGCACTCCCAAGCTACCCTCTTCTCTCCTATGAAAACATCCTTCTGCACTCCCAAGGTACCGTCTTCTCTCCCATCTCTTCTTTGCATCACTTCATCCTCACTCTTTGGGGAACAGTATAAGGTCCAGTTTTGCAAAGAAACTTCAACTACTTGCTGTGGCTAATACTGGCCTCTCTATACACTGTAGTTTCATGTGTTGATTCCTTATAAAGATATTTTGTGTCTTGTGTTTGTTAGCTGCCTCATTGTAGAGAGTCTTTACTGCTATCCTCTTATTTTAAAACACTGTATCCACTATTTAAGTGAATATTTATATGTTCCTTTCCTTCAATATTTATATATATATATATATATATATATATATATATATATATATATACATACATTTATAGTCCAGGCATTGCCCCCCTTCTGGTCTGACCTCATGCAGTTCCTCATTCCATTCGCCCCCACCCCCATCTTCAAGAGGATGCCCCACCCTTCACCAGACCTCCTCACTTCCTAGGTCCTCAAGTATCTGGAGTGTTAGTCTTCTCCCACTGAGGACAGACCAGGCTTCACAGTCTCTAGGCCTCCTAGAGCAACAGGTAAGGGAGCCTCTCAAATAACCACAGCAGCTGGCACCCCCAAAGAACCCAGCAGACTCAGGACCCATCCATCCCCTTCCCTCAAACACCACCTCCCTTGTGGTCTGTCCCTTAAGACCCCAGAGTCTGAAGGCCTCCCAAGAGCGCTGTTTCACGGAGGGCAACAGATCATCAATGTGCATGGCCCTCTGAAGACTCCACAGTCTGAAGGCCTTCCAGGAGATCTGCTCTAGCCAAGGCCACAGTTCGCACAGGAGAAACCCAGGGACACAGCAGGCAGGCTCCAGACAGAGACACCCAAGCCAGTTAACTCCAGAGATAAACAGATGCCCGGAGGCAAGTACAAGATTATGAGCAACAGAAGTAATTATACTTTGGCATCATCAGAACACATTTCTTCCACTGCAGCAAGTCCTGGATACCCCAAGACACCTGGCTGAATATTTTCTAAATGACTTTTCTTTTCAAGTGAAAGAGTGAAGGTGAACCAAAATTGTACATTTATAATCAAATTTCAGTCTGTGTGTCATACAGAAAATCTCAGATGCTTTTCTATGTACTTTTGGCTTTGTCCTTTAGTTATGTGAACTTGTAAGCAACTCAAATAAAAAATAAAATAAAACCTTACAATTCAAGATCAAAATTATATTCTGGTTTCTGAGATGGGCCCAGGCTTTTGATTTTTTAACAATTTCAAGTGATTGTGACTGACAGGATAGTCTTGAGGACACCTAATATCCATAATCCTGATATCACCTTTAGACCTGTGTCTGTCATGCCACATTAAAGTTAACTCTGTTTAGTCCACTGTTGCTATTGCACTAGTAGATGATTTCAGACTTGACTATTTGGCCTCTATTAATCTTTTTTTTTAATTAGATATTTTCTTCATTTACATTTCAAATGCTATCCCAAAAGTCCCCTATACCTTCCTTCTGCCCTGCTACCCTACCCACTCACTCCCACTTCTTGGCTCTGGTGTTCCCCTGTACTGGGACATATAAAGTTTGCAAGACCAAGGGGCCTCTCTTCACAATGATGGCCGACTAGGCCATTTTCTGCTACATATGCAGCTACAGACAGGAGCTCTGGGCGTACTAGTTAGTTCATATTGTTGTTCCACCTATAGGGTTGCAGACCAGTTCAGTTCCTTGGTTAATTTCTCTAGCTCCTCCATTGGGGGCCCTGTGTTCCATCCTATAGATGACTATGAGCATCCACTTCTGTGTTTGCCAGGCACTGGCATAGCCTCATAGGGTCCTTTCAGCAAAATCATGCTGGCATATGCAATAGTGTCTGTGTTTGGTGGCTGATTATGAGATGGACCCCAGGGTGGGGTAGGGCAGTCTCTTGGCCTCCATTAATCTTGCCCCTTGCCTCTTGCTATGCTGTGCCCACTGAGACTTTTATCCTATTAATCATTTTAATGCTGATAGCTGAGGTTTATAATATCATTAGGAATGCATACTGGAAGGTAGAATGTATACAGAATGAGTTATCAGAGATGAACATATCACTAAGGTGAAGTTTTGTTTTTTTTGTTTGTTTGTTTTAAATATCAATAGTGAAAGAACAAATCTTAAAAATTATTTTGTGCCTTTGAAAATATACATTTTTATTTTGCTTAAATACCAGTTTCTATATTTGGAGCTATTTATTTCGTGTCCTATGGGCTTGCATAATCTTTTCAAATTAATTATACCAGTTGAGAGGCAAATTTTGCATACATGCAATCACATAAAATTAGAAATTTTGATATAAAGACCATTGGTATTAAGTCCCTCATTTCTGATTCTTAACCAATTACTTAAACTTTCAATTTTTCATGCCATGGGAAAAATGTGAAAAATATAATTTGTGAACTAGTAAAGATAAATAATATATACTGACATTTCTTTGGCAAGGTAGAGTTTTCAGTCATATTTACTGGTTTATACCTCTATTATAAGCATCCAACATGGTAAGAAAAAAAGAATTACACCTTTTTGGGCATTTGTTTATATTTAAGCTTTTATATTTAACTATTGATAATTATTTTTAATACTATATTTTATTTCCCTTATTTAAAACATGAAATGAGTATTTTTTCCCATTTTTATTGATATTTTCTTCATTTACATTTCAAATGTTATCCCGAAGTCCCCTATACCCTCCCCTACCTCCTGTCCTTCTCCCCTATCCACCCACTCTCACTTCTTGGTCCTGGCATTCCCCTGTACTGGGGCATATAAAGTTTGTAAGACCAAGAGGCCTCTCCCAGTGATGGCCGACTAGGCCATCTTCTGCTACATATGCAGCTAGAGACATGAGCTCTGGTGGTACTGGTTAGTTCATATTGTTGTTCAACCTATAGGGTTGGAGACCCCTTCAGCTCCTTGGGAACTTTCTCTAGCTCCTCCATTGGGAACCCTATTCTCAATCCAATAGCTGACTGTGAGCATCCACTTTTGTGTTTGCCAGGCACTGGTATAGCCTCACATGAGACAGCTATGTCAGGGCCCTTTCAGCACTATCTTGCTGGCGTATGCAATAGTGTCTGCGTTTGGTGGCTGATTTTGGTATGGATCCCTGGCTGCAGCAGTCATGGGTTGGTCCATCCTTTTGTCTCAGCTCCACACTTGATCTCTGAAACTCCTTCCATGTGTGTTTTGTTCCTAATTCTAAGAAGGGGCAATGTGTCCACATTTTTGGGCTTTGTTCTTCTTGAGTTTCATGTGTTTCGCAAGTTGTATCTTGGGTATGAAATGAGTCTTGAACTTTTTTATTTGACTACTTTTTAGAAACTTTCATATTTGAATTTGATTAAATGAATCTTGAAGGCGTTCAAAATCTTGCATCGTAGTTTCATTTTTGTTTGTTTATGTGCATGATGCTACCCTCTTAATCCTGAAAAACATATCTTCTCTTAGGTAGTCAGAATTAAATCTTTCTTTTTGTTTTGTTTTGATTTTTTGTTTTGTTTTTCGAGACATGGTCTCTCTGTATATCACTGGCTCTCCTGGAACTCACTTTGTTGACCAGGCTGGCCTCAAACTCAGAAATCTGCCTGCCTCTGCCTCCTGAGTGCTGGGATTAAAGGTGTGCGCTACCACGCTGGGTGAATTAAATCTTTTCTTTTCTTTTCTTTTCTTTTCTTTTCTTTTCTTTTCTTTCCTTTCCTTTCCTTTTCTCTTCTCTTCTCTTCTCTTCTCTTTTCTTCCCTTTTCTTTTTCTTTTTTCTTTTTTTTTCTAATCATTCCATTTGTTTACATCTCAATTGATCTCCCACTTCCAGGTTACCCCTCCACAAACCCCCAATCCCACATCTGCCTTCTCCCCCCTCCCCTTGCCTCTATGAGTGTGCTTCCCCCCTCTCCGGATCCACTTCTCAAGCATCCTCCCTATGCTGAAGCATCAAACCTCCACAGGACCAAGGACCTCTCCTCCCACTGATGTCAGATAAGGCCATTCTCTGCTGCATGGATCCCTCCATGTATACTCCTTGGTTGGTGGTCTAGTCCCTGGGAGCACTGGGTGGTCTGATCAGCTGATATTGTCCTTCCTATGAGACTGCAATCCCCCTAAGCTCCTCCAGTCCCTTCTGCCAGCTCCCCCATCAGGGTCCTGAGTCCTAGAGCTTAGTCTGATGGTTTGCTTCAAGCATCACATCTGCATTATTCAGTTACAGACAGAAGCTTCCAAGGAACAGCCACACCAGGTCCCAGACAGCAAGTGCCTCTTGGCAACAGTCACAGGGGGGAGGGAAGTGGTGTCTGCAGACAGGATGTATCCCCAGGTGGGGAGATGATTCCCTGCTGTCTCTTCCTTCAGTCTCGGCCACTTTATTTATTTATTTATTCATTTATTTATTTATTTATTGCCCCTGTCTTTCTTTTGGACACAAATATTTCTGGGCTAGAAATTTTGAGATGGGTGGGTGGCCCCATGCCTCAACTGGGGGCTGTGCTTATTATCTACTGGAGGTCTCTCCAGGTTCTATCTCCCCTTTGCTGTGCACATGCCTTTCAGTTAAAGTCAGCCCTGTTGGGTCCTGGGAGCCTCTCCCTTCCCTGGTGTCTGGGACTCTTTAGTGGCTACCCCCAGTTCTTCAGCCCCCATGAAGTTTGTTTAAAGTAAACACTGAGTGACTTGAAACTCTTAGAAAGAAACATCTCAAAATATTCTACTTATATTATGAATGTCAATTTAGTGATGATGTTAAATCTTGAGAAATGTGTTTCAAATTCATGTGTCATTAATGATATTTCACTCTTTAAATGTCAATTTTTTTATTATTTCCCTTCTAATTGATCTAACATAATTTCTTTATAGTAATGATAGTAATATATTTTGTTACTGGATTATCATAAATGAAATAAATTTCTGTGATATAAGAAATTAGAGAGAAAATAGTGGGGTGTATTTTGTCTGTTTTTGAAGTACAAAGAAGATATTATTAATATTTAAAAGAAAAACTCTGGGGTGGTAAAGCTGTAAACCTGTGTTTGCATAGAGCAAGGCTATGGAAAGGAGAGACAGATAAAGCTGGGACTTTGTGTTAAAAATGGAGGTTCTGCAAACAGGTAGATGGCAAAAGGGAGAGAGCCGCAAAAGTACCAGAAAAAGTGTACTTAAGAAAAAGACGGGGAAAAAATGAAGCTATACCTTCTAAAGCTGAAAGGATTAGAATGATGGAACAGAGTCCTGGCAGCCCTTACTGTGCCATACACAGGGGCTGGAAGGAAACTACATTATCTCATTTGGGTGATAATTATTCTACTCATCTCCTTCTGGTGGCAATACGTGAACCTCCCTTCCTTAGGCTGGTCTCTAAACTGAGAGAGTAAGCAGAGCAACTGAATTATCTTGTGTGTAGCTTGGAGTATTAGGTTTCTCCTCAGCCCAGAGATAGATTCCTTTCGTTTCATCAGGATGAAATACCTTTCCCTTAATGAGCCTCCAGTGCTACTGTAACACTTCCCTGTCTGAAGAGGTAACCTTAAAATCATTTATGAGTGAGACTGAAATTGAATCATAGATGTACCTCATTTTCACCATGAAAACCCAGAGATCCAATACCAAAGCAGCTAACAGAAGGAATTAGTCTAGATTGTTTCAGTTTGTTCTTCATTAATGCTGAGAAAGTAGCCCTGCTTTTTGGAAATGAACCTATTTTTCCATCCCTCTTTATCACATGTACCAACTTTTTCCACTATTTAAATACTTTAGAATGATAAGTGGATAGAAATAAATCCTTTTGGAATAATTCCAATGGTTTTACATATAAAAGATTTAATTAAGCCACATCATAAATGAATCTGAGAAAAAATATCAGTTGAACAATAAACTGTTAAAAAGTAAAAGGACTTTTTTCTTCTGTGTCGTAATAATCCTAGATATCCGTGGAATCCAGGAATTTTTGGACAAAGTATCCCAGCAGGGAATGGATGTTGCCCTTCAAAAGGTAGAAAACAACATCAACAAAATGATCACCACGCTCTTTGACACCATGAGGATAGAGGAGTTGAATCGCTATCGAGACACTCTTAGAAGAGCCATCCTTGTCATGAATCCTGCCACAGCCAAATCCTTCATAAGTGAGGTAAGCATTATCCTGGAAGGGGCAAAATACACAAAAAAGCAAGAACTTCGAAATGGACTCCTTCAAGGTTATGAAAACTAAATAAAGAGAGGATTAGCTGCACAACTCTCATTAACACTAATGAAGGAGGCAGAGTGAGTTGCCTGCTCATCTCATTTACCCCATATCGGCCAGCTAATTACTAGGAATGTCTGTACTTGTGTATATTTAGGCACATGGCCAGGACAACTTTCAGAAACCTTATGAGTTTCAAAAGTGCTGTTGACCTGAATGAATCTAGCAAACTCACAAGTATGCAGCTTTTCCCCTTGTGTTGTTGATGTTGTTACTGCAAGCTAAAATTAGGGTTTCTGAGGAAAGAGTCAGTAGAATCAGACTCTGATTGCCAAAGCAAACTGATTCCGTGAAACGCTTCTGCTCTAGGAATCTGTACTAAGACGAACAACGAAGACTCATTGAAACTCTGTAAAGGGATGGCCACACAGCGTGATGTGACACCATGTCTGCAAAATGTCAGTTATATCTGCTACCTTGCCTAGATGCTAGAAAACAGTAAAAAAAAAACCAACAAAACAACAACAACAACAACAACAA